>JAINUG010000049.1:1771417-2296417 GCA_029706075.1 Aldrovandia affinis
AAAGGCCAATACTGTGCCCTTCAGACAACCTTCAGGCTCTTTATTGCATGCGCCAGGGTCAGGGCTGACAGGCTTTTTGAGTGTGGACATACTGAAAATATAAAAGTAATACAGACATGCCGTCAAAACCCAGTTCATTGACCGATTCAGGTCCAGAGTCTGAAACCTTGTGTTATGACACATCTGCCATGTGCACTTTGCTGTTTCAAATGTGTCCACTTGATAGGCCTAATCGATAGAACGAGCAGCATCCTTTCCTTGGCAGGATATCCTATGTGAGGCTGTGACCTCAGCGCCACCAACCGAGTCAGATTCCCTGTTCTGCTTCCCTGTTATGGGGCAACTGGCAGGTCGACAGCATCCCAGAGTGAGCGGCGCTGCATGTAAGCTCTTGCACTAACCATGATTAATCTTACCATCTATAAATGCACTTTTTGTAAGTCGCTCTGGATAAGAGCGTCTGCTAAATGCCTAAAATGTAATGTAAATGTAAGCTTATTGAGTGGGTTCCCCCACCAATGCCAATGTGGGAGAAAGGTGGTGGTGCTGCTTCTTGTCGCCGGCGCAAAGGCCAGCTGATTCGATTAAGGCTCAGCTTTAGCCGCAGAGCAGCTGCTCGTCTACCCCTCTGGCCGGCGTGTGCGGGGGGATTACAGCGGGAGGCTCCAGGCCTTGTGACATACCCACATGCCAGCACCACCAGGCAAGTGCTGTAATGCCAGCTTTCCTCCCGCTCTCTCACTGGGTCAGAAATCTCACATTTACCATGTCACTGTGCACTCTGAAGTTATACTGCTTGGATAGTGAGCATTGACGTCATCACTGTTAACAAGCTACATTTGTGGTTCTGTGTGGCTCAGTCGGTACAGCATGGTGCTGGCAATTATGTTTATGTTGTTGGTTGGATTCCCATTGGGGCCACATATGCTGAAAAAAGTATGCATTCACTACTGTAAGACGCTTTGGATAAAAGTGTCTACTAAATGGCATATATATATTTTATTTACCACATTTTTTTACAGTCAAGAGCATCAGAATTAAGCATTTAGGTACGTCTACATCTGAAACTCCACGTAAATTGCCAGCTTCACAGTATCACTGGGTTGCATTGTACTACATTCAATCCTTGTAGCTTACCCAGGAGGTGAAAGGACTCCTTTGTAGTCTTTTCAAGGCTTTAATGGCTAATTAACAGGCATGTCACAGGTTGGAAACCAGACAGGAAGGAAATATTGGGGAAAACTGCAGTTCTCCTTAACAAAATGCATTTGGCACAGACATACTTAAATAGATGATGGAATTAGTTTGATTAGCTTGATTATCAAATTACTTTTGATAATTTTTGACTTCACATCAGTGCTTCTCCTGGTTCACAGATCTTAAGAGTGGTGATGTTGCACAAGTGAATCAATCTGAGTGAGATATAGTAAACCCTTCAACCACAGCTGTATCGAGTACATCAGATGAAGAAATCATGGTGTCGGAGTCTCATCTTATCCTCAGATGCCCCAAATGCATTTTTTATGATAACAATTTCAGTTATCTCTAGAGGACTGGAAAACCTTGTGTAAACTATGTACTGTAAAATATTAATTTTTCCACTTTTTGGAGATTTTCTCTCCATAGTGTTTAAACTCTGCATGCATGTGAAGGCTCGCAATGATTCTGTGCAATATTATTAATATACCTTTATGTTATATTCAGGTTGGTAGCAATGTCCAAGCTATGAGCCAGATGATCACTGACATGATGTGGTGACATGACATCACGACATGACATCACTGATGTGACATGGGTGTCATCGCACCAAATTCAGAAGGAAATGACAAATGTATACGCTGTCCTATAAAATACTTCGTAAATGTTTCAGAAATCTTTTTCCTTTCAGAAAACTGTTTGGACGCAGAGGAATGTCCTGAGGACGTGTGCAGGGAGAGCTTGTGAAAGAACATTATTGTTGAGCAGGGGGGGTGGCAGGAATGGGGGGGAGTAGAGAGGGTTAGAGGTGGGGGGAGGAAGGTAGGGTTAGAGGAAGGAACTGGGTGCAAAAGTGAAAGTGTTGTCTTTACTTTTTTTTATTGTATCTCCAAACCATAGCCATAAAAACAGGCAGTGTGTGACTCAAAAATGTCCCCAAAATACATCAGGGGGTGACCCTGTTCGGGGTGTGTGGCGGGTTGGGGTTGGGAGTGTGTCTGAACCTGTACCTGCAATAAGCTGCAGCTTAATTTAATCAGAACAAGGTGTGATATGGCGAAGACAGAGCAGACCTGATCGGTGTCCTCTGGGTAATATTCAGCCCCTTTTCACACTGTTGTGATCAGCACCAGAGTGCCCTTGATGAGGTGTTGATGGTATAGATGCTGCAGTGCCATAGAAGAAGAACTCAGCGAGAAGGGTGAGAATGGAGCCATTTAAATTCTACACCACTCCTCCCACACAGGCTCTCATTCCTCTCAGGTGGGGGTAAGGGGGTTGGATTTGGATGCCAAAATCTCACAGAACATTATTTCATTTATTTTCTCATGTTTTATTTGAGTTGCAATGTTTCATCATGGGTGAGAGGAAGAATTTGTGGGGGGGGTCCAGCTCTGGGTAACTGTGCAGACCCAGTTATTCAATGCTGAACACGTCCACATTATCCACAGCAGCAATTTCAATCAAATAAAGGCACCATGTAGATACATCTGTATTTCATAGGTCATCTCAAAACATTTTAAGCACCATACACAGTGGATGTGTAAAGATGAAACCATAAGAAACTTACATAGGGCATGTGCAAAGATGAAACCATATGCATCCTACACAGGGCATGTGTAAAGATTAAACCATATGCATCCCACATAAAGCATGTGTAAAGATGAAACCATATGCATCCTACAGAGGGCATGTGTAAAGATTAAACCACAATCCCAGCGGTAATGTCATAAATGTGTAGCTTGAATTTTTTACATTTTGTTTGTAATACATTTTGTTTCTGATCTTTCCCAATTTTTCACCCCAATTTGGACCCAATTATACCCTCCATTTTATTTTGATTAACCCTCCCCCATGAACTTGCCACCCATACGGGGCAAGCTACTCTCTGAGGCCAGTGATTATCCACCTCCTTCACGACAGAACTCACCAGCCCCCTTTCTGGAGGCACCCTTACGTGCTTGTGCAAAATATGTGTAACTGTTTTAAATAATTAAAAAGAGAAAATCAGGGAAGTTCATTAAATTATGAATGTGATGTTTGACTTCAGATGATTAGCCTGGTGTTTATGTGTGTGTGTGTGTGTGTGTGTGTGTGTGTGTGTGTGTGTGTGTGTGTTTGTGTCTGCGTGGTTCAGCGGTCTTGTGATCCTGGTGTGAATTATGCAGGGGCGTAGCCAGAACTTTTACAATGGGGTGGCCAGGTTAGACCCAGTGATTTTATTGGGGTGGGCAAAAATAACTTCTCCACATCCATAGAAAATTACCTAATGTGGCTATCTCTATCTGTGTATGGCCTGAGTAGGATTCCAATCAAACATAAAAGGCACACACCTAAGGTATCTAAAAGCACACATCTCTTCTGGTGTTTCTCATCTGTAACAAACTGATTTTATGTTACTGCACCTTTAAACCTTTAAACATTACAAAAGGATATTTCTTTTAAAAGCATATTTTACAGATGACAATTTACAAGAGAAGCTCAGGTTACCAATTTATTTCCCATGCCATTCAAAAGAATAACAAGTAGACTGATAAAGTGGCAATGTGCATAGGCCTAATAAAGATAGAAAACAAAAATCCTATGGAGCTATCAAAAAACAAAATGAATAAATGTATGTAGTATCTTAAATAAAATCCCCACCAAACATTAAAGGCACATACCTTAGTATCTAAAGGCACACACCTAAGGTATCTTTAATACAGACTCTTTTGTAGCAAACATATTTTATCAGACTCTTTAAACAGAAGATAATCTTAGAATTAGTACTTCAACCATTTGTGAATTGTGTACCATTCACTTTTGAAACTTCTTTAATCTCCCCGAAGTGTCCTGGGAAACAAGTTTCAGGTGTGGTTGTACAGGAGCTTCACCTCTGGATGTAGAAATGTCTGTAAATCAAAATAAAGCAATAAATTTGCAATCCAGATAATGTAGTAGTCCACTTTAATTTAGATGTTGCTTTCTCAAAAATATTTTAAAATTGCTATTAATCTGATATAATCTTCATTCTACAATTACAGTATTTATATATTGTGATGAGAAGCTAGTGATGAGAATTAGGTTTTGATAATTATTATGTTTGCAGCTAAAGCTTATGTAGCCTACATGAGTACATACCTGGTGGGCAACAACTGACTGCATGTGTGATTTTGCTCATCTCTGGTTCTGGACTGTGCTGTCTTATCTCTTAGGTGCTCTCTTCATGCTCCATTCCTGCAGCCTCTCTCCTTGCCCCTGCTCCTCCATGCTCCCTTTCAGTTGACACCCTTCTAGCTTCTTCTTTCTCCTTTTCTGGAGCATTTGTATCATGGTTTGTTATATTTGTCTTATTTGTAAATAAATAATCTGACTTCCTTTTCATGCTCTAGCCTACAGTCCGATGACTCAAACACATCTATCAAAAACACTTTTACTACATTTCAAGCCTATCATTATGTCATATTCTTGAAAATTGACATGTATTTAACCAGTCAGTTGAGGTTAGATAACATTTGTTAGTCATCTAACAATTATCAGTAAAGGCAGTACTTACGTTAGGCTAATGTTACATCTTTGCCGGTGTGCCGGTAAAATTATGACCCATGCTAGCTACAAATTCATTAACATTAATAATGAACTGTACAAATCCAATGTTGGATGCCTCCAAAGTGAATAACATTAAGGTAAAAAAAAGTTTGACCAGTGTTTGCTCACCTGTTTGTTCGTTGTGGTCAATGAGGCTGTAGCAGACTAGGAATTGACCGTCCTCTGAGTTGTGTTTTGTGTTAGTAATGGAAGCTGGAACTGGGTAGAGGTCTGTAGATTTATTCCAATAATTAACGCCCAACGGAAAACAAGGTATGCCTTTGGCTAACTATATATTGTGGGCACGGAACAAAGTTCACTCTGATAAAATAATTAAACAAAGAATAAAATACAATAAAAACATACATATTCAAATAAGCTTGGCTACAAGGCCAGGGACTCACTTCTGTAAACTAGCTAACGTTAGTTCGTGCACGACATTGCATGTGCACGTGATGATGCTCTTCCTTGGACATTGATGAAATGACACAGAGCAGGTTGTAGTGTTCCGCTACTCAAACTAGCCTATTGCAGCGAGATATACAAAGTTGTTGAGTTCCATTGGACATTGGTAATCACACTGGCCAAAAATGTTAAAAAGCACTGACAGCTGATTTCTTTCCCCTCTGCTTTTTGACTGTTTTGCTCAGCATCACTGGGGTGGCCAGAGGGGTGGCCATGCTTCATGCTGGGGTGGAATGGAATTATGGAATTATGATTTGTGTATATGTATGTTGCTGAGTGATTTTGTTTCCATATGTGCTCTCTTCACGGTTTCTAACAATCTTGTTTACCTGGTGAGAAATTCCTGATAAGTCATGTCCTGTGTGGCATTCAAACTTACAGTCATCCCCTATGCTCCATACTTCTGTCCTGTGTCCACATTCATACAGAAACATAACATATGCTGCACATTGCAGAAAATAACTGAGCATTCCCTCCTTCACTTTCCAACCCCCGCAGGAGAGAGCTATGTCTGTGCTTCGGAGAACAACTACAAGAAGGTGGACTACACCAAGAACGTCAACCCCAACTGGTCCGTGAACGTCAAAGCCTCGGCCAACCAGAAGGGCTTGCAGTCACTGGCCACCAAGGGGGCCACCGAGTCGAAGGAGAGCAAAGACTTTGTGCGGCCCAAGCTGGTGACGGTGATGCGCAGCGGGTCGAAACCGCGCAAGGCCGTGCGGGTCCTGCTGAACAGGAAGACGGCCCACTCCTTTGAGCAGGTGCTGACGGACATCACGGAGGCCATCAAGCTGGAGAGCGGCGCCGTCAAGAAGATCTACACTCTGGACGGCAAGCAGGTAATACACTCGCACGCCTGCCAGCCCCACCCCCTTTTTCTCCCCCCACAGCAGCGCCAGTAAAATCAGTGGTCCTCAAAGCTCGGGCAGGACCTGCTGAGCTATTGGTTTCAGTGTGCTTTCAGGTTTTAGTCCTCGTGAAAGTGTTCAAAACCATCAATGATGTGTGTTGTAGTAATACTTGTCTTTCATTAGGGGCCCAGCACTGATGCTGCTGGAACCCTATTGTGCCTGTTCTGGCTTTTATTATAATTACCCTCATTGAGATCATGATAAAAAGACATTGCCCTCATTGAACGTAAGGTAGCTAATCTAAAATATGCTGGAATTTAGTCAGCCTGATCCTTGAAAAATAAGCCCATATCCACTCAGATTTTTCGTTTACCAGTGATAGCCCATGGAAATGTAACAAGTGAATTGCTTAACGTAAAATATGAAGGTTTGTGGTTTCCATTTAAAGAAACGTGGGATACAATATTCCTCATAATTCTCAACATGGCCATACAATGCAGGGGCTTAGGTGAACCACACTGTTGTAGGGACCCACGTTTAGGATTATTTAAACGATTCATTTGAAAGCGAAGTGGCCACAGTTCTCATTTGGATATCATCACCCAAATTAGCTGTTTCAGGAACCTGAGAGGAGGGCAGAGAACAACGTTCAAAGTGACATTCAATGCGACGTAAGGCGGCATCTTGCCAGGGTTGCCGGTCCACAAAAGAACATCATTGCTTTCATCCAGTTTTTTGTCTTTGCAATGCGTCCAAAGGCAAGGCAGAGCCTTTGGTGAGCTGTAAGTGATCCGTCGTCTAAATGCGGGCCTGCTGTAACCTGAGGTGCTCGGGTGCCACGGGGGCTACAGCTCACCGTACACTGCAGATACGCATGAGCACTTCCACTTCCTCTTGTTAACGTTAAGTACTACGCTGAAACACTACGCTCGCTCAGCTGCGGGGGGCATCTGACTCGAACAAAGCAGGGCTGCAAGGACATTGCATGTGTCCTTGAGGTGTACGCAAGCTCGCATTCCAGGACATTCCTTTTGCTCCCTGCTGATCTGTGATTGGTGCCCGACACATATTGTCATGAGTGCCTTGTATCCACAGGAGAGACAGGAAGTGGGATTGGGTGGGATGTCCTGGGGGAGCCGCAATGCTGCTACTAGCTACCATTCCCGCACAGCATGGGAAGTCCCTGTTCAGCCACCGGGGTGTTAAGCCTGACCGGCTGGTATCCTCACCGTCACCGTCTGTTTCCTTGACAGCAGTGGTAGGAGGGAAGCCATGCTGAGTGGATCGCTACTGAATTAGGAATGTCATTTTTTACTCTGTGTCACACCATGATCCTACATGTTTCCCTGTCTCAGGGAGAGGCCACATGTTAAGAACAAGGTTACCGCCCCTTACAGGTTAAACTTCTCCCATGGATCTCTAAAACTGTTTTATTATTAAAAACAACTCAATGGAGTAGAGAAATTAATTCCGGGGGAATTTTAGTGTGTCATATTTCACAGATTATTTGGTGATTAATGCCTACCAAGCAATTGCAGATGGATGTAAGATTACGAGTTTTGTAAATTATTGTGACAACACAGTATGTGTGATTCAGATGGTGTTTTCAAGTTTTCTTTGCGTATGTAGGACAGGGCTGTCCCACTTGGCTCAGCTACTTTTTATGGACTATACAAGCTTAGGGGAGAGACGGGACCAGACAGGGGTGTGTATTTTCTGTACAGTACTGAGGTTTCCACTGTAATCCATCGCCAATACAGTAAGCGCTGTGATGGAAAAACACTTTGACCGTGTATTATTATTCATTATTGCACGGTGGTTTGAGTGGCTCACCTCAGGACTGTGTTTGTGTCGACTGAAAATTCTATCAGTGCTCAGAAGCACATTGTCTGTTCGCTTTTGTTAACTATGAAAGTCGAAAAGGACTGGCATCCTGCTTTGTTTCGCTGGTGCTGGTGGCGGTGGCATCCTGTAGGAGCATCAAAGTGCTCGTGACTAAAACCAGTATTTCTGTTTTAACATACCAGAATGTGGGCGTATAAAAAAAGACAGCAATGTGCCTACGTGCCTGTCCCAGATCTAAAGGAAAAAGCCTCTGTCTGTGCTGCAGTGCTGAGCGTCTGTACTGCAGTACTGAGTTTAGAGGGACAACATGCAGGCGTTAACGCCTACAGTGGCTTGATGACCCAACAGGTGGCACTCAGCTGCTGCCAAGGACCGGCGGCTTATCAGGAATCGCGCCACCTTTTGTGGTTCTAGTTTTTTCCTCTTTTTTTTCTTCCTATTTCATTTGGATGAAATGACATCCTGGTGGCAATCCATTTTCTGAGTTCCTGTTCCCTTTTGAGAGAACACAGTACTCTCGGAATGAAATAGACCTGTCATATTGCTCTATGAGCAGCTGATAAATTACACTGCGTCCTGTACCCAAAGGCGCTTTTTGTAGGAATGCACTCCTGATGATCCCCTCTGAAGTGGCGGTAACTGTTTTTTTTTGGGGGGAGGGTTGTGCTGCTGTGCACCAAGGCTAGGCTTAGCTGAGGCGGGCTGAGGCCCTCTGAAACAGTGAGGTTCGCTGCCTTGCTGTGTGGGAGGATTCACACGACATGTATATATGGTGCAGACAGAAGCCGTAAGTGGCCTCTTATACTGGCCTCTTATGCTGCAGGTGACTTGGGCCCATGATTAGAAATACTCAAAGAGATCAAGGTTAGAATGATCTCAGTCGCTCAGGTATGGCAAGCACAATACACCAGATATGTTTACAGAGGTAGTTTTCAAAGACTACATTTTTACATTTTACATTTTAAGCATTTAGCAGACGCTCTTATACAGAGCGACTTACAAGATGTGCATTAATACATGGTAGGAACAGTCATAGTTAGCGCACAAGATCAGTGCAGGAATACAGCAATAGACATCATTGCAGGCATCTGCGTACCATACCTGTAACACTGGGAAGGAAAAGGTTAGTGAATTGTTTACATTTCTTTATTTTTTTATTGGGGGAGTATAGTGTTGAACAAGTAAACAGTGGTGAAGACAATTTAGCTAGATGGACAGAGTTCAGTGGTAGTGGAGTCTGAAGAGGTGGGTTTTGAGTCTCTTGCGGAAGATCGCAAGTGACTCCGCGGTCCTGACCGATTGCGGAAGGTCATTCCACCAGCGAGGGATCAGGACAGAGAAGAGGCGAGACCGCGAGGAGCGCTGCCAGGCGCCCGGAGGGAAGGGACAGTCAGTTTACCTGAGGAGGCGGAGCGGAGGGGTCTGGGAGGTGTGTAGGGAGTGATGAGTGACTGGAGGTATGGGGGAGCAGTACCTCTGGCCGCTTGAAAAGCAAGCACCAGTGACTTGAATCTGATGCGTGCTGCGATGGGGAGCCAGTGCAGAGAGGAGAGTAGAGGGGTGACGTGGGTGAACTTCGGCTGGTTGAACACCAGACGAGTGGCAGCGTTCTGGACTAGTTGCAGTGGCTTGATGGCGCAGGCCGGAAGGCCTGCCAGCAAGGAATTGCAGTAGTCCAGACGTGAGATCACCAGGGCCTGGACCAGGAGTTGCGTGGCCTCTTGGGTGAGGAATGGTCGGATCCTCCGGATGTTGTGGAGGAGAAACGGCAGGTCCGAGTGATCGCTGCAATATGGCTCGAGAAGCACAGCTGGTTGTCCAGGGTTACCCCAAGACTCCTGGCCGACTGGGACGGAGACACTATGGAGCCTTCCACGGTGATTGACATCAATCATCGGGAGCCCTTCGCTGGGAGGAAGAGCAGCTCAGTCTTCCCCAGGTTCAGCTTCAGGTGGTGGGCGGACATCCAAGCGGAGATGTCAGCCAGGCATGCAGAGATCCGTGCCGGGACCTGGGTATCAGATGGAGGGAAGGAGAGGAACAGTTGTGTGTCATCAGCATATCAGTGATAGGAAAAACCATGAGCAGAAATAACAGAGCCAAGTGACTTGGTGTACAGAGAAAATAGGACGGGGCCTAGCACCGAGCCCTGCGGGACTCCGGTAGAGAGGGTGTGGGGAGAGGAGAGGGATCCTCTCCAGGCCACCTGGTAGGACCGGTCAGCCAGGTAGGACTCGAACCATGTCAACGCAGATCCAGAGATTCCCATCTCGACGAGAGATGAGAGCAGGATCCGGTGGTCCACGGTGTCGAATGCCGCCGACAGGTCGAGGAGGAGTAGGGCGGAGCTAAGGGATTGACTACAGGAAGGATGTTCAAATAAGGTGCATTGCAAAGTACATTACAATGAAACCTTTGGACAAATAATAATCCCGGGGTTAGATGTTTGACCATTGAAAGTGTATGCGTTTTTTTTGTATATGTGTACCTGTATGTGTATATTCGTGTATGCAAAGTCATTACAGCTGTGTAACTTGTGGAACTATTGAAGTAGCTAATCACATAGTATTTGTCTTTTTTCCCCTCTCATATTTCAATAACAACGATAGGATTATATAGTGCTATAATACTTATAAAACACAACCTTATATGAGCATCATGTAAAGAGACCATTACCGTTGGACAAGTCTGTCCATATTCAGTAGTACTTAATTTATCTACGTCTGCAGGCTCCTGCTTCGAGTAGTTGTTAGAACGTTTATGGGCCAGCTATGTCTGGACACTTTGAAGCTTCCAGAGAGCTGGACGAGAGGGGCGGCAACCTAACTGCTCTGCAGGGATGACCCAGAGCCGTAACACAGTTCAGTTCAGACCCGCCCTGGGGATACACAAGCCACGTCCGGACAGAAGGGACATCGGGTAGGAAGCACTAGTTGAAGGTTGTAGACACAGTATAATGGACTCACTTGGCATTGTCTAGCAGAGATTCTTTTTTTTCTTTTCTTTTATTCTTTCCGATTTTTTCCTGTTTTTCTCCAAATTTATTGGCCAATTATACCCTATATTTAATTTGATTTGCCCTCCCCCACAAACTCGCCACCCATCCTCCAGGTCAATTCCCTAATTCCCCGAGGCCAGCGACGATCCGCCTCCTCCGAGATGGAACTCACCCCCCCTTTTCTGGAGACACCCTTTGTGCTTCTCGGCGAGTTTGTGCCGGCTCACCCTCCTCCTCCTGGTTTGGTCTGGCACCGCAATAGGCAGCTCACACTTGCAAAGCACCAGTCAATGTGAGTGCATTAGAGCATTATGCTATCCGAGGCCCCATTGACCAGCAGAGATTTGATTACACTTTTTGGTAATAATGCACGAAGACTGCCCTCTGGAATGGAGTCAGTGCTTCTGATGTAGAACAGTGTGACGTCAGCAAACTCTTCACACCAATGGCTGGCACTGATCTCAAGCAATTAACTCAAGAAAGTATTGTATATTTTCTGTTGTCTTTAATGAGCTGTGTAGTGTGTTGGCTGATGTGGGGACAAGAAAAGGTCATTGTGGAGGGCGTCAGTCTTGGTAACATGTTGTGGAGGCCTTTGGAGCAGGGAGACTTTCCGGGGGCAGGTTTGGCACTCTCACAGGGTGTGAGAGTGAACTGTTGCCCGGAAGGTTGCTCCAAAGGCCATAATTGATTTAATTATTATTTAATTGGTGTCAATCAGGTAATTTATGTGGAATTCAATGGACTGATTGGATTTATGTGTGAGAATGTGAATTGTTTGGTGTTGAGTGATTGTGATTTGGTGAGTGAATGATAGACGGGTGATTGCCTCACGAGTCCCACCTGAGCCAGGCAGAAAGTATGCCTATTTAAGAGCAGGTGGGGCAAGTGTGGAATCAGTCAGTCTTGTCTTGTCATGCAGGTGTGTGTGTATATTGTAAAGTAGTTAGTCTTGTCTTGTCATTGATATGTGTGTCTTGAGAGTTTGTCTTTGTCATTGATGTGTGTGAATCAAGAGAGTTAGTCTTTGTCTGGTCATTTGTGTGTGTGAGAGTGGGCGTGAACGTATTATTGTGGAGTGTTTGATGTTTGATGTGACTCTGTCGAGCATGGTGGCGCGTGTCTGTAATCCATGCTTCTGAGAGGCGGAGTCTGTGTGGAGTTTATGTTGAGTTCTGTGTGCGTTTGTCGAAAGTGACTGAGTAGAGTGCTTCCTGTGTGTGTGGGAAAGGGGGAGAGAGGGTGCCCTGAAAGAGGGTCCGCCTCTCTCCCTCGGTGTAATCGTGAAAGAGAGCGTGATTGGGAGAGCGAGAGGGCGCTCTGAAATAGGGTCCGCCTCTCGCCCTCAGTGTGATTGGAGAACTTGCACTCGGGCAGTGGAGAGTGTTTCTGGACAACGGCCCGAGAACTCTCACTGAAAGAGTGGAGAGTGTCTCGGGGCCGGTTGCCAGAGAACTCTCCCTGTGAGGAGTGGAGTGTGTTTGGGGTAAAAGAGAACTCGGACTGAAAAGTTTGAGTGTCTCTGTGTGCATGTGTTTGGGAAGCACTTGTAAAGTCACTGGATATGTGTGTGCCTGGGGAGGTTCTAGGGGAACTCGGTCTGAGGAGGCGCAGTGTCTTGCTGAGATGTGTGTTGGGACAGTGCGTAGTAGGCCACTCCTCTGCCACTTCTTACCATCAGCTGCTCTGCTCCAGTCCAGGGATATTCATGTGGCGTGTGACAGTCATCTTGATGTTATTTAATGAGTGATTCATGGTTAATGTGACTGTTATTGGACCATGTGCAGACCCAAGGGCTGTGCACAGGCTTGAGCAAATGTAAATTTTTGTCCTCTTGGAAACTTGTTATAAATTTGATGAGAATGATGTGCATGGCTTACGTATACAATAACTTGAAAGAGTAATACAGTGTTCTACAATATTGGGGAAATAGTGAGAACTGCATTCTCCTAAAGTCATGGAAATGTTTGTGCGCTCGTGGGCTGCGTTATACCCTGCTCAGCGATTCTGTGGCCATGCTGGCAGCTCTGACATGGCACTCTCAGGAAGGCTGGGAATAGGAAGCCACCTATGATCTAAGCCCTTAAGCCATCGATACAGGCATCCCAGGGAGAAAAAGTGCCTCGCCTAGCATCGGCGGGATATGCTCGGAGTCTCAGATAAGACAGTTGTAAAAAGGGGAAGGTGTCAAGGGTGCAACGGAATCCATGTGTGTGGCAAGCAGGATTAACATTTGACATTTTTTACATTTACATTTTTAAGCATTTAGCAGACGCTCTTATCCAGAGCGACTTACAAGATGTGCATTAATACATGCTAGGAACAATCATAGTTTGCGCAAGAGACATCGTTGCAGACAGCTGCATACCATACCTTTAACACTGGGAATTTTTAATGAGGAGTAAGCAGGGATACATATACAAGAAGTGTTGAGCAAGTAGCCAGTGGTGATGACAATTGGCTCGATGTACATAATTCAGTGGTAGTGGAGTCTGAAAAGGTGGGGTTTGAGTCTCTTGCAGAAGATCGCAAGTGATTCCACGGTCCTGACTGATTGCGGAAGGTCGTTCCACCACCGAGGGGTCAGGACAGAGAATAGGCGAGTTCTGGAGGTATGGGGGAGTAGTTCCTCTAGCCGCTTGAAAAGCAAGCACCAGTGATTTGAATCTGATGCATGCTGCAATGGGGAGCCAGTGCAGAGAGGAGAGTAGAGTAGAGGGGTGACGTGGGTGAACTTAGGTTGATTGAACACCAGACGTGCGGCAGCATTTTGGACTAGTTACAGAGGCTTGATGGCACAGGTCGGTAGGCCTGCCAGCAAGGAATTGCAGTAGTCTAGACGTGAGATCACCAGGGCCTGGACCAGGAGTTGCGTGGCCTCTTGGGTGAGGAATGGTCAGATCCTCCGGATGTTGTGGAGGGAGAATCGGCAGGTCCGGCTGATCACTGCAATATGGCCCGAGAAGCACAGCTGGCTGTCCAGGGTCACTGCAAGACTCCTGGGACGGAGACTCTATGGAGCCTTCCATGGTGATTGAAGCATGAATCATCGGGGAGCCCTTCGCTGGAAGGAAGAGCAGCTCAGTCTTCCCCAGGTTTAGCTTCGGGTGGTGGGTGAACATCCCGGCAGAGATGTCAGGCAGACATGCAGAGATCCGTGCTGGGACCTGGGTCTCAGATGGAGAGAATGAGAGAAAGAGTTGATTGTCATTGGCATAACAGTGGTAAGAAAAACCATGAGCAGAGATAACAGAACCAAGTGACTTGGTGTACAGGGAGAATAGGACGGGGCCTAGCACCGAGCCCTGCGGGACTCTGGTAGAGAGGGTGTGGGGAGACCGGTCAGTGCAGATCAAGAGATTCCCATCTTAACGAGAGATGAGAGCAGGATCATGTGGTCCACGGTATCAAATGCAACTGACAGGTCGAGGAGGAGGAGGAGGACGTTAAGGGATTGGGACTTAGCCAGGTGAAGAGCCTCTGTGACTGCAAGGAGAGCAGTCTCTGTGGAGTGGCCTGCCTTGAACCCAGATTGGTTAGGAAAGCAGTGCGAAGCCGCACGTTCTCAAATGATGTTGTTTTTCCTCACAAAACATCAGTAATAACACTAGCTGTCCTTATGTGGGCATGAAGAACATTAGGGCTTTACTGTGCCTGCAGTACAGCGGGATAAGAGCAGGAGGCTCTTTGACTGCAGTTGCTAAGCAAGCCTGTCTCTTTGGTGGTTAATTCACATTGAATTCCAGCTCCTACTAGACTGGGGTCCCATCAGTGATCCCCAGCAGGGATGGCTGAGGCTATTTTATGTTTTGTAGATGTGTCTCTAGGCTTTTTACACTCTAGGGAGATTGTCTGAATTATGCTAAGAGAGCAGTTTATCATACATATTATTATATGTGCTATACGCTGCGCTCTTAGCATAATTTAGCTAGCCACATCGTGGAGATAGACAGTGAGCCATGCAGAATCACATCCGGATGATACACAAGCTCTTGAGTCTTTCTGCAGTGGCGTGGCATTTGGTGGTCCAGATTCTAATGTAAATAAAAATGATTATGGATCGAAATCAGCAGACGTGGTGTTGCCACTTGCTTTAGCATTACATATTATACCCGCTACTTAATGGATCATAACTATTAAAGTTAATAGTTTGACTTCTTTCTCGCCCAGGTCCTATTGTACTGGCCATTAAATGTGATGATAGCATGTCAATAATGGGCTGTGAGATGCAGTGCTCTCTCTGTACCTCTCCCTCTCCTCTCTCTCTCTCTCTCTCTCTCTCTCTCTCTCACTCTCTCGCTCTTAAATGGCATCCTGTCCATTTGCTCTGAGCATCCCACAGGCCCTGTTTCAAATGTGCTGAAACTGTACAAGAATGTTAATGACATCTGCTGAAAAGCAATGCTGCTGGCTCATTATCACCAGTAAAGCTGACAGTTTGTTTGAGAGGCATTTCTCCCGATGTGTCTTGTGTGTTCTGTTGGGGTGGAAGCATACTACCACCTTTTTAAACACCCAGTAATATTACAGGATCTTACATATTCTTAATGGGTGTTGCTCATGGAAATCAACAATTTTCACCATTTAGGGACCACTCATGCCCTGTGGATTGATGGGGGCATTGTCATCCTGGAAGAGACCACTCCCATCAAGATATAAATGCTTCACCATAGCCATGAAGTTTATCACAATGGCTTTGTATTTGTTGGCGTTTACCTTGCCCTATAAGGCGTTGATTGGACCTAAACCATGTCAGGAAAAATGCACCCCACACCAAAACAGAGCCGCCAGAACCCTTCATGGTGGGAAACAAGCAATCGGATCTGTAGGTTTCTTTTGGCGTGCGCCACACATGTACTCATCCACTTATTGAGAACAGGGTGAAGGATGACTCATCTGATCACATTATTTTTTTCCACTGCTCAGTAGACCACTGCCTGTGGTCTTTGCACCACTTTACTCACAAACATGCATTTATTAGGTGTAATAAAGGGTTCATGCACTGCAACCTGACCACAGTATCCCTCTCTATTGGACTCAATGGAATGTTCTTGATTAAACTGCCTGCTCATGCCCTAGATTGATATTTGCAGTCAACTGATTCAGAATTGCTCGTCAGTTTTGTCTTGCATCTTGAACCAATGCTCGGACATCAAGATCGAGGAGTATGCACTTCTGACCACAGTTGCCCTTAGTTGATGATGTCTTTCCCTTAGACTTCCATGCCAACATCACCTTAGCAACCGTTCCTTGTGAAATATCAGCAAGTTGAGCAGTCTTCATTGCTGAAGCTCCTGCCAAACGTACTCCCACAATCACCACTGTCACTGAGAACTCTTCTTCTATCCATGGTAGCCAAAATAATAGGCACCGGGGCCTGCCCAGCATTTTTATACCTGACCCAAAGCATGATGGGATGGCATTGCTTAATTAACTCATCAACATCTGTGTCCAAACACTTGCTTTCAATATACTTTATATCCCCCATTTAATCAAGAGTTTCCTTTATTTTGGAAAGACGTAGGTAACTTTAGTTATACAGTTACCTGTATAACTCATATTGTATTTCTCTAGACATTCATATTTCATGTGATTTTATGTGTAAAAACAGGCATGTGCCACCCCCTTTTACAGAGCTGCAAAGGTTACATTACACGGCAGTGTAATGTGCTTCATTATTCAAATGAGGGAAGTGTGACATCATTGTAACATTAATAGAAAGGTGCCGACAGTATTCCCTTCAGGGCAGAACTGCGGTCCTTCACGTGTCCTTGAAGGTGCCACATGCAGAACGTGTCAAGGGGAGCAGCCATCTTGCCACTTCTCCTCCACACTGAGGCTATGCAGGTAGTGTTCATTCACCTCACTAATGCAGAACGCTCCTGTATGCTGAGCAGCACAGGAGCACAAATATATGTGAAGCATCGTTCCTGACAGGAGGAAATTACAGTCACCGCAGCAACAGTCACTGCAGCAACAGCAGGTTTCCACCTGCCACTCCCTATGCGCTTTGAGCGTTATCCAGTCTCAGTCTGTGAGCATTATCCAGTCTGTGTCACAGACGTAAGAAGCGTGTAAAATGAGCAGTGCTCCACTCCGGCACTGTTAACTCTGACACAGGTTTCGGCCATTCCTGGCATTCCCCACGCACTGCTCATCGTGTCTGCTGTCACTAAGGGAGTGATCTCTGTTTTTAGTCCTTTCAATTTGAGCCCTTCAATCTTTTTCACATGCTTATACTTGTGCTTTTAGAGGAATTTACCCTCTTTATTATGAAAACAAAATCGAGGCTTGATAGAACAGAATTAATTCAATCGCAGTGCGGCACAACTATATCCACACGATAATTACATTATTTTCCCTATCAATAAGCCTATTCTTTTCCTCAAATAGATATATTATTCAGTGATGTAAAGGGGCGACAGTCTGCCGTCTCAGTTGAGCTATGTGAAAATCGTGCATTTTCCCAGACACTAGGAGCTGTGCTGAGCCTGAGGAATTAAGAGCATGCAGCGGATGAGATTGCCATGGTGATACAGTCTACAGCATTGGATTTGGTTTCCTTGACAACGGCACTGGGTGTGCTGAATATGCTCTTTATCCTGTCCTTGGTGTTCAGGGAATTAAGAAAATAATGATAATAATAAAACACTATGAAATATTTTCTAATATGTTTTCAAAATATTAGAAAATAAAATACACCAACAAGAAATAAATAAAAGCTCATAAAACAATAGGCAGTGAATATGAAATAGGATGCTGGAATACAAATTCAGTGCTGATGTTGGCCACACAGTGCTTTAAAAATGATCAATAAAATTATATAATCCTATAATATTCTAAAAGAGACTGTTAGCCTGTATAAAGAGGCCAGGATTGCTGAGACGTTTTAACTGTCTGCAGGGGAAATAATGCATGACCATTTAGACATTAATAGAGACCGTTAGTCAGGTCTGCATGAATATGTGGATTTGTGGAATTATCTAGTATCTGCGATTGACAAAAACATATAATTTTAGAAATATTTCTAATAGCATAACAAGGATAGCTTTTTAATGTTTTATAGAAGACAAATCAGTATTAAAAAATGAACACCAACGGTCAATTGTAGGATGAAGTTGTCCAGGCTTTAGTGAAGAAGTTCAGACAGGCTTGGTTTGGGCACGATATCAGGGCTCGATGCTTATCAGAATTTAAATTGAGATCATTCTGACTCACTCTGGTTGGTGATACAATCCCCATGAAGATTCCTGGTCAGGGTCGCGGGGGGTATGGAGCCTATCCCATTCGGGCGAGAGGCAGGAAAACCCGGACAGGTAGTTTCATCACAGGTGACACACCATTTGCACACAACACGGGCAATTTAGACTCTCTAGCCTAAGATGTCTTTGGAATTGAGACAAACGGAGTAGATCGGGAGAACATGCAAGACCAAGCTGTTTTATTTAATTTAACCTTCTTTTTATTTAAATTGTTTATTTAACCAGTGATACAGTGGGCAAATACATAAAATTGTTTCCTCAAAGTTTGCAAAACATCTACCAGATTTGAGACAAACTAGTAGATCATCATCAAGACCAAGCTGTTTTATTTTATTAAATTTTTATTTAAATTGTTTATTTAACAGGACAGTGGGCAAATACATGAATTGCCTCAAAGTTAGCAAAACTGCTAAATTTCATTTGTAGTCCCTGTTAACATGGCACGATCAATAGTAGCAACAGCTGCATTCTGAAATAAACAAATATATCAAATGTATTATATCAAAGGCAATTTCAGTGCTGTGATTTGAGTGGAAACCAGACAGAAATTTTCAGGCTTCTCTCATTTGCCGTCTCCTTAGCCCCACTTTTACCTCTAGGTCCAGGAGCAGTAGGGCCATGAGTGAGGCTTAAGCCCCAGTTAGTCTCCCACGTAGCCCCACTGAGCCCAGACGGAGACAGTGGAAAAGGCATGTGGGCCATTATCCCTAGCTCCTCAGAGTTTGAGTTTTGACTGATTCTCTACATTAATTCACTGCCATCACCACTGTTTACATGTTTAAAACTGTAATAAAAAACAAAATTAAAAAAAATGACTAACTTCTCTTTCCCTGTGCTGAAGGTATGGTATGCAGCTGCCAACAATGATGTCTATTCCAGTGTTACTACACTGATCTCTTGTGCTAACCATGATTAATCTTACCATGTATAATTGCACATTTTTGTAAGTTGCTCTGGATAAGAGCGTCTGCTAAATGCCTGAAATGTTAAATGTAAATGTAAATGACTGTGGGAAAATGGGCATGTGAAACTGAGAGAGGAACCAGGGAGGAGATGAGTGGCACTCTGGTAAAGCTCCTACATGAGCACTGAGATTAATGCAGACAGGCTGGCTGCTTCCATGGCGATGTTAGGATGACAACCCCATCTAGCAGTGAGCCCCAGAAGTGTGTTAATGACATCAGAATGTCCCAGCAGCCCCTGGGGCACTAGTGCATTAGACACCAGCTAAAAACCACTGACTCTCACTGAGGGTCCTTTCCCTAGTTACTATTCAGCTTTGTAAGAAAGAGGGTTGGCTACCTTTGCCAAGTAATAACCACTAAATGGCAGGTTGTCATTGAAATCTTTCCACAGCCCATTTATAACCAAGGGTGTTTGAATTTCAGTATGTCGGAACTGGGCCCATTTCTGGAACATTTTAAAAACAATTCCTTTAAGGCATCAGACACTAAAATCAACCTGTTAAAAGGAGAATCTGACTCTGACCCAAAAAATGATATTTTGTTTGATGCCTAAAGAAGCGTTGGTGTTAGTTCTTTCATGTGGCAAATCCAAAACGATAGTCCAGAACTAAACTGCATCACTGGGACTTATCTCAGATATGATCTTATCTTGCATATTTATCTCTGAAACACTCCCCCATTTTTTTATTGTGGTTAATTTACACCACATTTGACATAAATTGTCATATGATTGCCATGCATTGTCTTTCTTTGATGCATGCAAACCAGTCATATTGGTCAGTAAAAATGCATATTGGGCAGATATGCACATACATTTATGTATTAAATTGTCTTTTCTTTTCTTTTAAGAATTCACTCATTAAGTTCACTGTGAAAGATTTCCCTGACGTGAGTTCCCTTTGTGTTGCTGCTGCTGAGTCTTAATACAAGACGTCTGGCAGTAAGTAAAGAGTAATGCCATAATTACCACAGCAGACAAGGCCTTATGAATTCCCGTCTTCTGATTCCACATTGTGCTTACTAAAGCAAAAGGCATTCATGTGAGATCACTGGGGCAGGGAAGGTAGCCATAGCAACAGCGCAGCCCATGGAAAGTCTGAGTGAGCTGTCCATTGGTGCTGGCCTCCACCTGGCCTTACGGACAGCTGTAGTGCTGCTCGTCCACACACCTCTGAAAACGGGTGTCGTGCTCGATTTTCCTTGCTTACTGGAGTTTCTTCTTGAGGCCCGGTGCTATGAAATGCACACCCATGCAGTGCGATTACAAGCTGTACAGTAGGAGGACAGTAGAAGAACACGGTTAGAAGAATGTCCACTCCTACGCTCTCTGAGCAAGAAATGATCTGTGTGTGTGTGTGTGTGTGTGTGTGTGTGTGTGAGTGTATAGGGGAGCATGGGAGGGGAGGCGATCATTCATCACCGTGTGCTATGTACAGACAGCTAAAAAAGTCTACATTCCTTTAAAGTGTAAAGTGTAAATGTGAAAGGGGTCAAGCATTTGCCGAATTCTCTTGGTGGTGCTGATGCTGACACCGAGTGATTACTTTAAAAAAAGTTTTATTTTGTTTCAGATTTTTTCCCAGTTTTTTTCCCAATTTGCTAACCAATTATACCCTATAGAATGAACCCCTTTGTTTCACTTAAATACCATTGTTGAGGGATGCCATTTCTGTCACCCATACACTGACAGGCATGGGAAGGCGACAAGGTGAATATCACAAGCTAAATTATGCTAACAGAGCAGCGTATAGCGCGTATAACAATATGTATGATAAACTGCTCTCTTAACATAATTAAGACAATCTCCCTAGAGTGTAGAAAAAGCCTAGAGACACATCCACAAAATGTCAGAAACCTGTCTTTGAGGGAGATGAGCTTACATAAGAACATCAGAACACATAATGACGAGAACCCATCTCGGCTCATCATGAATCTTCGTCCTGATCATGAATATGGGATCAGTGGTGTGGAAACGTGAGGAAACCTGTCTCTCTCGGAGGTTGACTGTGGCATCCTTGGTTTATTCGCTTCGTTCTACTAAATTATTAATTACATTATCGTGGGAAGATAAAGGGTATTCTTTGAAAAGGAGCCAGCAAAGGGTACTAAGAGATAATGCAGTCGCCACACATATGGACGATCAGATCCTCCGCCCACCGGGAAACATTTGGGACACATTGATTCCACACACAAAAAACAATGTTTTTTTAAGTGATCATAAGAGATGACTTAAGAGAAGCAGAAAGAGCAGGGACATTACAGTAAGAGTGCCACAGCAGGCTCGCGCACACACACACACACACACACACACACACACACACACACACAAGCTGTGCGTGTCAAGGCTGTGGAGCAGGTAGAAATATCCCCCTAACAAACCTTGCACAAATAATCAAACAACACTCAAATCAAACACGTATGACTTTTTAAACATTGTCTTTTATTAAGCATGTTAAACGACAATATGCTACTATGTGCAGTTGCGTTGAAAAATATAACAGAGACAATTCATAAGCATTTGATGTTAGAGTCAGATGTAATTTTTTTGCTTGCGTTGTTCCATTCCACACGTGTCATCGCCCCCTCCTAACTCTTTTCCCACATCAAAGTCGGAGTCATTGGACTATTTTCCAGAAGCAAAGTGCTGAGAGTTAAATGGCATCAGTTATGATGGAAAAAAATGGGGCCTCGGAACAGATTCATTGACTTAATTAACCTGTAGCCAAATTCTCTTTGTTGAACAATAATGTACATTTCAACATTAAACGGCCCAGTGATAATGCAACAGAAGATAACAAATAAAACCTTGGAAGTTGCATTGCACATTCCTGATGAACAAACAAGTCAGATTGTTGATTTTGCTAAATTAAAATCATCACCCCCTCCCTCCCCCGGCCTGTTCTCGTCCTGATGAGAATGCAGTGTTTGGAAAATAGATAAGACCCCTCGTCATTGCTAACGGGGTTGCTCAGAATGCAGTAACGAATTCCTCCTCCAGAAAGTACGGTAATTGCTCTGCTTAAACAGTGCATGGAGATTTGGCCTAATTAGCAGCCTTTGGCGATAAGAAAGATGGCTGCTGGAGAGACTGACACTCCGAGGATGAGAGGAGGTGAAGGCCTCGGGGTGCTATCTTCTGTTTTGTATTTTCTGCCATAATTCATCTGAATAAATGCATTCTTAAAAAGCACAATGCATCCTGTGGCCGCAAGGAAGGAAGGAGCCTGAAGGAGGGATAGAAATGTAAACTCTTTCTGTTCCACTGTGTCTTTATCAGCAGAGGTCTGCATCTAAGAGCTGCTGTGTTTTCATATTGTATTTGCCTTTTATCCTATTAACTAACCATGAAAGAGCATGCAATGCAATAGGGAAAAAACACTGCGTATGTTACTTTACGTATTGGGATTGGCATTTTCAAAGAATTTTCATTTCGATTTTTTGATGGAAGGAAGGCATGTGTTGGTTTTTATTTGGATTGGTAAACCTCTTATATCAAATTCCAGTTGCTTCTTGCTTAAGGTGCTGTAATTATTTTTGTTTTAATATAAGATGCCATGTTGGCAAAGAGTTGATTGTGATTGATTGTTTAACCAAATCTTTGTTTGTTGTACTTAGTTCATCCAGCTAAGAATATCATCTGATTTATGTCAGCCAAAATGAATAGGCATGACATAGTCTCGAATGGCATTATTCTTTTGTCGATTCTCCAGATTCAACTTCGCATCAGGATTTTTAATCAGAAATGTTAAATATTAGTTGTAAACCACACAAACCTGGAAGCATTCTGAAGTACTTTTTTTTGTAGGCTTCTCAGCTATTTCCTCTAGGCAGTATACGTCCTTATAAGGAGAAACTATGAGGCTCAATAACTAAACCATTAAGCCATTGTCTCAGAGTGAGTAAATGGAGTGGAAACAATATGGAAAGACACGTTGTGTTGCTAGCAAAAAATGACACTTTACACGGCCTAAGTGAATTTTGGCATTTCCCACTTAATAATGTGGAAAGGAAATATACATTTTCTCAAATACAGGCCCAGAGCAGCTAAAGAGACAGATATAGTTTATCTGCAATCTTGGCTGCGAGGGAGGGGGGTGTAGAAGGTCACCGTTTCCCGATTGAACACACAGGCAAGCAGACTTCAGACCGCTGCTATGTGTTTTCACAACACTTTCTCATTCCCAACTTGTCAGATATTGCATGTTGGTTTTCAGGGACGATCAATACAATCAACACTTTGCTGTTCCCTTGCTCCTCCACAGAGTCCTCCAAAATGTCAGTTTGGATAGTATCAGCAGTAGCACGCAAATCTCAGGGGGGCAAGGAAAGTGAATATCTGAGGCAGTTTGATACTTTATAACTGTGGTGTCGCCGTTATAGTGAGAGTTGCAGATGTTTGCTATGCTAAGGGTGATTTTGAGGGGTATGAATCTCTGCCTCCTGTGGGGAGGATTAGAGAAAAGAAGGGGGGAGAGAGAGAGACAGGAAAGAGGAGGAATGAGAAGGAGACGGCGCAGATAAGGAGTGTGTTTGCATATGCACTGTGAACCGCTCCTCCTTGCATCCATGAATTTTACCCATCTGCTAATGAAAGGAGAGCTAATCGCTCTGGCCCACTGGTAAAATTCAAATACTCCTGGATTTAATGGAGGTTACGGTAGCACTGTGCCATTTCTGCAGGAAGGAAAGTGATCATCCTACATATTCTACACACTGGATAAATTGTTCCTTAATTATAATTTCAAATAGGCAGAACTGTTGTGTAACTATTTCAAATGTAAAATATGTTCAAAAATGTAGACCTACTGTACATATAATATTTTTTTACATTAAAAGAGCATTGACATTTTGGCCTTGTTAACCTTCATCAGAGTTCAATAACAAGACTTGCATTTCACTGCATTAAAGTGACTCTCAGGTGATAATTGCAGTCAGGTTGGTGGATTTTGCATTATGTTGTTTCCCCAGGTCCTGCAGGGCAGCAGTTAATTTGGTGCTTATTCTGCAATGTCTAAAATCTATCCCTTCAGTTTCTGTAAAATCCATCTTCCCCTACTTGTTGGGTGAGGGAAAGTGTATTTGTAATTGTATTTGGGTAAAATTAGTTTGTCATTTTTCTGAAATTGCTACTAAACAACAGGAGATAGATAAATAAAATAACTTTACATTAATACTACTATAATCTGAAAGGACAGAGCACTCGCATTAGCCTTGTGAGATGTTATGGTCTATTTGCTGGATGTGGAGCAGGAGAAAGCAGTTTGTCACACATAGTCACATAAAATCAAATGTCCTTTCTTCTGGTTCCTCTGTGGTCAGCACTGCTCCTTCAGAAAATATATGAACTACTGCAGGCGTTGCTGTGGGCACAGCACTCATAGAAATCAGACTTTTAAAAGTTCCAAGAAAAACGTTCATGTCAAGCCTGTCCCCCAGAGACGGTCAAATCTGGGAAATACTCCAACAGTAATGTGCCTGCTCCGGAAACCAGGGGCGGACGTTGGCTGAAGAGGAACAAGATTTTTATCATCAAGGCCAGGAGTACATCCAGTTACTTAAGTTAGCGTCCTTGTTTTTTTTTTTTTGTTAGTTTCATTATTTTTCTTTTATTTCCCCCCCCCTGGAATGATAGAATCATTGAAATGGAGGAAAATACCATTTGTTTTCATTTTTTTAAATGTGCCTCAAAAGGGTATATTTTTCACATTATATTTTTGATCTCAATGGATTGCCTGGTTCTATAAAGATAAACAGAGTGTAGTTAATGCCATTCGGCAGTTTATTTACCTTTACTCATTGGATCCTTTGGTTGCATCAATGTAACATACTTTATCTGGGTGAACCTCCAGGTGTGATTAGCTTGGTGTTGTGTTCAATCATTGAGTGAAGACATGCACAGACTATAGAGCTACAAACTAGATAGTAGTACTAACTAACTACTGTACTGTAGCTAGAAGGGCAAACCAGGTTCATTGTTAGGAATCAATGGCTGGGAATTTGAAACAAACAATAGACTTGGCCCTTCAAAGTGTAGTCCTTGTAATCCTACACTGGATTCTACCACAACAGCTAAACTACTGTGTATGGCATGTACTGTATGTACTTGATCCTCCTGTTTGCCTTCCGTCCCAGGGTGAGGGAGAGCACAGATCTGTTTGTCTCACACTCGCGCACCTCCTCTCAGGCCCTGGCAGGGACAGCACAATGTCTCCAGTGCTCGTGGACTCTCAGAACAGGGCCCTGTGGAACACGCATGCTCCAGTCTGCTATACTACACTGACCTTCAATGTCTCTCTCTGTTGGCTTTCTGAAGAACACCTCTTCAGAGCTGCTAGCATTTGCATACACACTGGTGGTCTGGTAGCATCTAGGTACAGTTTGCTACCGTGTGTAGTCTGTAGTGTGTGTGTGTGTGTGTGTGTGTGTGTATGCGTTTGCGTGCTTGTGCGTGCATGTCTGTGTGTGTTTCTGAGATCCTGAACCCCTCTCCACGACTTGGTGTGGAAGTGTAGCGTGGCTCCTGAAGGGTTTCCTGTGTTTTTAGTTTGGGTAATCCAGAGCTCTAACTGCAGAATCCAGTTTCTCAGTTTTTGAGAATCCCCCTACAGCATGTAGAATGCATACCCTGAAGCATTTGCTAATCTATTGTGCATGGCACCGACAATGGAATGTTCATATCTGCTGTTCCTACACTGCGGGCTCTTTCAGCGGAGGCCAAGGGGGGGGCACAGAATGTGTGCGTGTGTGTATGTGTCATGAGGGAAGTTGCAGGTGTGATCACCTGGCTTCAATGAGCATGGTGCAGTGGGGCATACACGGGTGCATACTCAGTACTGTGCTGGCTCTGGAGGACTACATGCTGACCACACAGGGAGACAAGTTAGCAACAGCGTCCTACAGTGCGTAGTACAGAGCGATATGACATCTGTGAACATCTTGACCGTGCGACAAAGTGATCAAGGAAAACCTGACTTTCCTTTTTTGCAGGGTCTGAAAGGACAGTTTTGGTCAACCAGCCAGATGGTGTTTTTCCAGGCCAAATATTCTCCAACAAGGGGAAGGCTGCGCACAGAATGGTGTCAGAAAAGTGCATTATTTCAAATAAATGTTAAAGGTTTTATCCTATTTGAGGGTGCTGTCCTTTTCCAATATTTTGGAGTTCCCCAGGAAGGTCCTATGCATTTCAATATGCATTTCACGACCGCACAATCAGAATTTGATTCCATACTGAAGGGTGTGCCCACTGTCATGAGAACGAGTGCTTTTGTTGGACGTGCTACCCAAGAGCCTGATGAGGTGTGGAAACCTCACAGCTGGGAAATAATAATTCCTGAGATTGTGACCTTTTGATATATGTGTTCATTATCTAGCTTGCAATAATGTTTTCTCTTGCAAAGTGAGCAAACCTGGACAGCTAAATCGAGGAACAAAGCTATTTTATGACTGTGCGGCAAAGTTTATGGTTCTGAGCAGCATTTTTCATTCAGCTTTCATTGCAGAAAAATGTTGGTGGTCAGCGTGTGACCTCCTTCTCAGGCACTTAAATTGGAGTGTTTCAGTATTAACACCAGCTGAATTTGGGCCAGGGTTATGTAAACACACTGGAGATGGGATTCAATGGGGGATTGTTTTGAGCACAGGCCTTATCTCAACATTTTCTTTCTTTTTATGGGGAGTGACAAAAAAACTTAAATAATTCCAAAAAATACAACTAACAATCCAAAAATGTGTTGTTCAAAGTTCAGGTCAAAATGTACCCGGGCATTAGATTCTATCCTCAGCGAATGCTGAGCCTGTGACGATCAGGATAAGGACCCAGACGCAGATCAGGATATTGGCAAAAGAGTAGTTTAATGGGAAGCAGGGGTCAAAACCAGGAATCAGATATGGCAAAGGTACAAAATCACAAGGCAAAAGGGAGGTCTAGAAAACAGTCAAAAAGGTCTAAACGGGCAGGCAGAAAGGCAAACAAAACAGAATCGGTAGGCAGGCTCGGAGTCGTAAACAGAAGGGATGTCTCGGAAAATACGATAAACACTGGCTTCAGAATAATAGGCTCAGGGAATAAGGATCAACGTTCTGACGGGGAAGGAACATAAACGCAGAACAGATATACAAAACGGAAAAGGTAAAACAATAGGAATCAGGTGTGACTGGGAGGAGAGAGAGGTAGGAACACAGGTATAAACCATGGGAATCGTTAAACCAATAACGAGGGACAACGCAAGACACGGACTGGGAAACATACAAACATATAGACAATAAACGACCTGGGAGATCAGGCAGACACGTGCATAGCTAAAGGGGAGGAACGCAAAGAGAGAAGCTGCGTGCGAATGAAAGGGAAAGTGAAAAGCTAACAGGGATACGATAATAAGCGAGAAAGACAGCGATAGTCAGAAGCGTGAGATAATTAGTGATTAGTAGTGTTAGTAACTTAATCTAAATCCCTAACGTTAGTAGATTAGTTGGTTAGTACTATATACATCTAACTAATATATACAAAGTGCAATCTAGAAAGTAAGAAGGAAGAAAACGAGAAAATAAGCGAAGACGGAAAAAACCCGAAATGATTAACTTCCCGAAGTGCATGACAAGACAAGGAGTGGATCTAGAAATAAACGGAACAAAGACAGACAGGGACCAGAACGTGACAGAACGATGAAAATGGAATACAGAATAAAGAATAATGAATAATGACTGATGAAAAATAAACAAAGTACAAAAAACAACAGAACAGATACTCAAAAACATAACAGAGCTGTGTTCTGCCTGAACCACATCATGGTCTGACGGTTGTTGTCCAGGAAGTTGCAAAGAAGAGTAAAACGTCCCGACCATGTGTGTACGTTCACAAAGACTGTACACTTTTGATGTTGCTTTGCCAATCATAATAGACTTTTATTTTCTTCAACTGACCAGGCACGGTGGTGCAGTGGATCCGCTGTGTCTGCAGTAAGAAGGTTTGCTCCAACCAGGCGGGGCCTTTCACCACCTGATTTCACCCGTGTCGCGTTAGCTCGCCTCCTGGACCAAAGGAGGTAAACTAATTATTCTAAATCAGGTGGTGTAGTGAATGGTGTGTGCCCTGCGATGGATTACCTGTCCAGGTGTATTCCTGCCTCTCGCCGGAGGCATGCTGGAGGCTCCAGCCCCCCTGACCCTGACCAGGAATAGCCAATCATATGGATGGATGGATTTGGATTTTTTCATCCTGTGACATTACAGTACACGGACATGTAAAGCAATCTGGTACTTTTCCACTGGCAGGTCACATGTCTTCAGGACTTCTTTGGAGATGACGATGTCTTCATTGCCTGTGGCCCGGAGAAGTTCCGCTACGCTCAAGACGACTTCTCCCTGGACGAGAATGGTAGGGAAAACCCACGCAAACTCTGCTGAAAGTCCAGCACAATACGAGCAAGGAGCCTTAATTCGTGCTCACCTTCATTTACGTAAGCACCTTTATTGTTTAACAAACCATTTAATCATTAATCTTTCTAGTTTTTCATGCTATGATTAGATAACTCTATATCCAATAATGTTTTCCCAATTAATGGTGAAAATGAGTTATAAAGAAATGTAAATGTGTAAATACATGGATGAAGGCATTGAACATTTCTGTTTGGTGTGTAGTGATACTGGTTCATTCCAAGTGTACATGTACAGTTATCACAGTAACACTGTGATATATTTGCTGCATTAATATGTTAATAAACAAAATGTATGGGGAGCCCAGGTGAAAATTGAGTCCAATGTGTTGGGAAAAGAATATGAGGTTTAATTAATTATAAATGTATCATGGACATATGGACATGGACATGTTATGGAAAATTATATATTGTTTTATTTAAACCATATTATATTTCCCTTACACATTTGACTCAAGTTTGTGTGTGCACCGTGTTGATTTTGTTTATTTGCACACTTGTCTTGGATGACACATTTTGGGTTATAAGCACTGTAGTTATTAAGCGTTCATTACACCTGAGCTCGCTGAACAAAATGATTTTTTTGCTTTTTAAATTTAATGTGTCAGCCAGGTGGTGACTCAGAGGTCAGATTTCAGAGAGTAGGTCGATGACCGTATCATCTCAACATGAGGATGCATGGATCATTTCCCATGTGGTTTCTGTGGAGCAGGATGAAACAAGACCAGCCCGCCTGGCTGCAAACAAGAGAACATTCCACCTCCTTCCACTGAAACAGCTCACTGCATCCCTTTCCAAAACAGCATATAGCTTTCCTCACGTGATCTTAATTTTTGAAGGGTGTGAAATGACAATCTCTGTCTCTGTGGTGTTGGATGTTGCCATGGGAAGTGATGGGTAACCCGATCCCTATCTGGGTATCTGGGTATTTTTTTGGAACTTGATCAGGGGTGCAGTGCCAAGTTTTAACTTGCTTGTGAAAATTGGAGTCACCGTGACCATAACCAGGAGCATGTGGTGGTTGAATCCATAGGTGAATGTTATGGTAAATCAAACTTAATCGGGCTGTGGAAAAGGGAAACCCAACTGCCCTATTTAGAATCCTACTCCCTCGTTGGATGGGAGAAATGACAGGGCAACCAATGATCTGCCAAGTGGTTTGCCAACCCAGACCCTCACAAATTGCACTGCCATCAGGCCAAGATTTCTTGAATCTACAGAGGCAATAAATAATGTAAATCTCCTGGAGGTGTTTTGTGTTGTTTTTTAACTTAGGCCTCCGTTTGTCCTACTCTTGGGGCTTGGCTGCACTTCAGATACCCCGAATAAAGAACTTGGGCAGCAGTGTGGTCAAAGACAGATGGATTGCTTCTGACAGTATAATAAACTGTGTAGCAGAAAAGGAAAAAGACACAAATCTATAACAGGAACGAACTGAAAGGTTTTTGGAAGATGAAGAGATTTTGTGTGTGTGTGTGTGTGTGTGTGTGTGTGTGTGTCTGTTTACACACATATTATCTTAACACTGAATAGGTGTGTGGTTTCTGTGTGGTTTCTGGTTGGGGGAGGAGCGAGTGCAGGAAACCAATCAATTTCCTCGACAGCAAGTGTAGGTCAGAAGATACTGTTACTGTCGGTGCTTCTGGGCATGCAGGTGGAAAACAGGCTCTGTTTCTCTGCTGGCTTTTCTGCACAGCACTGACAACCAGCATTAACACACACAGTGACCCAGGATGCCACACACCCCCTCCTTAGCAGAGTAGCTCCCCGTTGCATGTGCACAAGCAAATCAGAAGTTGGCATGATTCGTTTTTGTTGTTTTAAAAAAAAAACCATAAACATCCTGTGAACCAAGTTACAGGAGTTGGGTTCTGGATAGATCTTAAATATCTCTTTTAGCCAGTGGTCTGAAATGACTACAGTACTGTAGACACAAGCTTCCCCTGCCTGGGGGTTAGATTCCTACCATGTGACTCAATGACATGTGAGTGTGAGGACAACATGAGTGTGAAATAAATATATGTGTTTGTGTATCTGTGTGTGTGTGTATGTTTGTGTGTGTGTGTCTGTGTGTCTGTGTGTGTGTGTGTGTGTGTGTATATGTGTGTGTGTCTGTGTGTGTTTGTGTGTGTGTGTGTGCGTGTATGTTTTTGTGTTTGTGTGTCTGTGTGTGTGTGTGTGTCTGTCTATCTGTGTATCTGTGTGTGAGTGAGTCCTTTCTTATGATCTGACTCTTGTCCTTTCAGCACACTTTCCCACTGGAGCCAAATCCAAGTCTGTCCAGAGGGCGTACAGCCAAGGTCAGTGCCAATTTGCGATCGCCGAGAACACATCCACAGGACACAGGTCTTCTCTGTGTCCAATAAAAAAAATTGTAGTGTCATGCGTAGTGTCATGGTTTGGCAGAACCACATTCCAAAATCATTTTTATCAATAGCAATATGTAATATGACTTATAAGACATTGTGATAAATGTTATCTATAAGATGCTATAACCATGTGGTCACAATTTCCTGGTGAGCATTTCATATAGGGCATTATAGCACTGCTTCATAATGCATTATTCAGATTTATATCTTTATGCTATATAACTATAGTTGTATATTTTATGAGCAGTTATTAGCCTGCAATTAAAGCATTATAAGATGTTATGCCTAACTAATAAGACATTATAAATATATTTATAATGCATTATGATGAATGAGGGCATTTCATAGGAAGTGTTGCTCAATAGTTTAACTGTGGTGATCACTCAACTGTGTTTGTGAAAAATATGCTTACATTTAAACAGTGAGTCAAAGTGAAGGACAGACTTTGGTTGAATCCAGGCTGTTGTATCCAAGAATGACAATGATGATCTTTATATGATCATGATTTTCTGACCGCATAATGGATCATTTATAGGCTGTAGGCTGGAGGCAGCACGGAAACGTAAGTGTGATCTCAATACAGTGCTCTATAATGTAAATGAGCTTTGATAGTACGTACAGTACTATTAGTTACTCATTAGTTTGAGCTAGAGCTACTGTTGTGCTGTGGTGGTTTTGTAGTTTCCAATAGTGCACCAATTCACAGTGCTGTATAGAATTGCTGTGATAAAGGAGCTCCAACAACATATTACTGGGCTTACGTTACAGTAATATGGATTTAGTCAATTTCATACAGTGCATACATACATTCATACATTTTGTAAGGTGCACATACACTTTTTGATTTCATTAATTCTCTCTGCTCTAGACACTAGACACAGTAAAATATATGTATTGCTTTCCCTTGCATGTATCTGAAACTGGAGCTTGACATTTGCTCTAAATCGTTCTGTACTGTGAAAACTACATGGCTTATGATGACTAAATTGAGCATCAAAGGATGCATATTGCTTTGTTCATATGCTATGCATACAGAATGTGTTTTGGAAGAATAAGCTATATGGATTGGAGATTGAGTCAATGTTTTTTGTTGAAAATATAATTAATTGATACAATCGTGACTCTTCTTGGTAAGTTCAAGTGGATTTGACAATTGCATGTGTGCAATGCCTTGTTGGCCTCAATGCCTCAAACAATGCCACTGGACAGACAGGTTGGGCACAGGCGATGAGGTCATTAAACCTGCTAAATCTGTAGAATCTGGTGAGAATAAATAAGGGAAAAAGAACCAATGGCCTCCATATATCAAGAGAAACATGTATTTATGGCATTGGCATTTTGGAGGTCATTTGGGATGTTAACAGCCAAGAATTTCAAACACAGCCCATCACTGATATGCCACAATCATATTGAGAGAAAAGACACAATTAATCAATTTCCAACATCCATGTACTTATTTTCCTAAAAAGACATGCATGAATAAATTGTTTATGAGTTTTGAGTGAGTTTAATCCTCAAACTGATTCTTGACTTTTCTACGGATTTTCTGCATAGTGAATTTAAACCTATTCGGCGCTGTGCATTCTCCTCGTAGAGTGTTGAGTGGAACTGGTGAGGTGGGAGGGCCTAGGGGAAAATGATGTACAGGTCATGTTTCCCTGTCCCAGTCCCCAAAGCACTAGACTTTTCAGTCAAAACCAATTTAAACCAATGAACATCTGCCTGGTCACATTTGTTCTACAATGTACTTTAGAATACATTTATTTACCATCTCAAGGCAACCTATACTGTGTCCCCTTTTAAACTGGGCCTAAAAACCCACCTCAACCAAGTTTCCATTCCATAGTTATTGTACATACTGTACATGTTTTATGTTTTTGTGTAAAATGAAAAGTGACTTATATATAAAATATATGAATTATTATTAAAATATATAAATTATTATTCAAATATATAACTATTATTATTATTATAATAATAATAATAATAATAATAATAATAATAATAATAATGGTGTATTTTTCCTTTCAAGACATGGCAACTTTGAAAACATGGATACTAATCAAAGATCATTGTTTGGGGTCAGATATTTGCAGAATATTTCATGAACTAAATTTCAACATGAAGTTTCTGAAGCATTGTAAATATTTAACCTGGGTAATGATCTCCCTGGGCTATATTTTACATTTTAGGACAGTTCATATCAATTGGTAAAACACTCACACAATTCACAGTCATTTTCAAATGCAGTCTATCTTTGTGTAACTGGATTATTGAAGTAAATTGAAAAATGTGTTTTTCCATCAAGCATTTGCTAAAACTTTGGGGAAATTGGTGAGCAGTTTTAAAAACTATTAATGATAGGACTTTTTAAAAATACTAGCCCACTATATCCATATATCTACAAGCTGTGCTGCACAATGATTTTACTATAGCCACATTACTTCAGTATGAAAGTAAAATAAATACAAGTGCTGTGTGGATGAAGATTCACTTGAAGCATAGTTATAATGTGTGTGTGTGTGTGTGTGTGTGTGTGTGTGTGTGTGTGTGTGTGTGTGTGTGTGCACGTGCATGTGTTGGTGTGTGTGGGCATGTGGCATTTGAATGGGTTTGTATGTGTGTGTGTGTGTGTGGGTTTGTATCTACCCAGAGTACAGAATGGCAAAGACAATCCCTAAAGGCGTCGCCCAGAGGAGTTTGACCAAGAGCCCTGGACCGACCCGTCGGAGCAAGTCCCCGATAGAGTCGAGTGAGGCCATTAATATCTGATTCGTCCATGCTCCATTCTCTGCCCACAAAGGAATCATATCCAGACTCATATCCATATGCCCACTCATCCTTTCTTCATCCAGAATTTTAAAAACAAGAAGGTCTTGACTGCTTTCCTCATGTATGCTGGGTTTTTCTTTTGTGTACTATGAAATTTGCAGGATATTATAATTTTTTTGCTTGTTTTATTTAATTTATGTTTTTGGTGATGTAATTCATTGGTATCCTTGTTTGTATCCTTTGCCTGTTTTAATTTGGCTTTGATTTTGAACTTAAAATCTGAATATATTTTTGGATATCAAAGTTTTCACATCTCCACCTATTGTTCCTTTTATTTTATTTATTTATTTATTACTTTTTTTGGGGGAATTCCCCCTCTTTCTCCAATCTGGAATTTGCCAGTTGTACTATGCTCTTGTGTGATCTCTATGTCAAATTCAAACAGGAAACCACTGTGGCCGAAAGCATGCTCTCCTTCATAATTTTCTTTTACTACAGGTGACATAGCGTTATACAGGTAGCTGGTACTCGAAAAGGGGCTAATCTGGCAGGAACCTGGTGAGTTGCAAGTGCACTTATGCAGTGATGACCCAAGAAACCCTGGCAGGGCTCGAGGAGTCAATCTTTTCCCGCCACTGCACGATCCTGGTCGTAGCAGCTCACGACGTAGCCCAGACTCAAACTAAGAAGGTCTTGGCCTGCTTTCAAATCGACTAAGCCAGTCCGGAGCCCTTGAAAGCATGTCTTACCACCTCGTAGCATCACCGATACAATAAAATGTCCAGATGACAAACAGGTAGACGCCACTCGACCCTGAATAGACCATGCACGTAACGGTGTCTTATAAACTCACTGATAAAACAACATGGTCTACACAATCCAGCCATGATACATGCATCGTCAAATTGCAAAACAACAAGATTAGTTTCGGTTTACCCTTTACAAAACAGAAGGAAACTAAAGAGATGATTGGTTAGCAATGCTTTACTGTTGCGTGATATACAGTGTGGTTCCAGCTTTACCCAAGGAATGTGAGACTCCGGATGTACACAGACTCAAAGATGTGCCCACTCGCTCAAATGCGAATGCACACATTTGACCACCTCTCAGGGCATTGCCAGGTCACCTTGACCGCTCCCTGCTAGCTAGAGACGCAAATTAAAAGGTTTGGCCCCACTAATAGCCCGAACACTAAGCAAATTAATTAATGGCCACCCCCTGCTACCAGGGATACATTGACCCTGGTGAAAGGCATGCTTGGCTGTGTTCCGATGGGATCAACCAAGACTAGGAGGAAGGCTCCATAGGAAGCAGATGGAGCCACGCCCGGTCTGGGTGTGCTGAGCGCGATGCGGGTCAGTTTGCCTGGCGACCCGGAGGACACCACTCTCTCTACTGAACAGGGACCTGCGGTGTTGTATTTACAGGGGCAAATGATTTTTTATTCACCTGTCATTTTGGTTCAGCGTTGAAATGTGAACCTATTCTACCGTTCTTAATCAAAGTGTTTTTCCTTGTTAAAAGTATGATAATGATAAATTCAAATAATTTGTTTGTCGTTGGCTTTAAGGGTGCTGACCTCTGGAACTTTGTCGCACCTCTTTGTAGTCAACATCACAGTTTCTGCCCACATCGCCGTCCCTTCTGGTGGCTTCGCACTTTATTTGATTTCTCCTTCGAGCTCTCATTTCCTCTCATTTTTGATATCTGCATGGCAATTTTGTTGATGTATATTTACGTTTATTCCACACTTTTCCTTTAAAAAATAAAGAATCACCTTTTTTCAATAATGTTTTATCGTGTTCTTCTGTTTCCTCCCTCACCCTTTTGTCATCATTCAACATTAAATTTCACCTCAGGTTTAAATCAATGATTGCTTTCAGATAGATAAACTCTATAAGTTAATTCAGAACGCCAACTAGTTGTGTCTGGCAGGGTAAGCTTCACAGTGTCACAGTGTTTGGCAAGGTAAACTTAGTTCCTCAAACAGAGTGCTTTTTGAGGAAGCTCTGCAGAGACACAGACACACACACACACACACACACACACACACACAGACACACACACACACACACAGACACAGGCACAGACACACATACACACAGACATGCAGACACAACACACACACACACACACACACACACACACAGACACAGGCACAGGCACAGACACAGGCACAGACACACATACACACACAACACATTGCATACTTATTTCTCTGTGTTTTAAAAGAGGCCGTGTATTTCACTGGAAATACTTAATTTGGGGGTGGTGGTGGGGGAGATGGGAATAGCTGGTCGGCATCATGTTTGAAGAGATTAAAAAAAGGAAAGGAAAATAAATACCTATCATTCTTCAGCACCTTGTGTGTGTCTATATGTTTTATGTGGGAAACATTCGTAACCTAGTTGCTTAGATGTATTGTTGGCATCTGAACTGTGTGCTTAACATAATTTACAAAAGCATGCTAGGAGCATAAGAAGGGGCAAGACTGCCTGTCTGTTTTATAGGATAGGGAGGGATATTTTGTTGTTTCTTTGAACAGCTTGCTACGCAGGCAGCATCGTGCCACACATCACACCACCTCCTGATGCAACACGTCCAGTGGTATCCTAGCAACCTTCCAGCTCCACGGAAACGCGGCAGGGATGGAGTGGGCACTCAGGCGCTGTGGCCCCCCAGGCGTGACTTCCTGCGAGGGCCTGGTGCGGGGGTGCCAGAGTTATTTAACCCAGCCCTCCATGTCCTCCGTCTCTCCCTGTGCCTTCAGCTAACGGGACCGCCTCTAGCAGCCAGATCTCCACCCCCGTCTCCAAGCAGTCCCCCATCTCCACCCCCACCAGCCCAGGAAGCCTCCGCAAGCACAAGGTACAGTACGCCTGCCACTGTTCACTGCACTGCACAACAGGTGTGTTACCTATTACTTCTACTACTACTACTGCTACGGCTACTGCTACTACTACTGCTACTACTACTACTACTACTGCTACTGCTACTGCTACTACTACTACTGCTACTGCTACTGCTACTGCTACTGCTACTACTACTGCTACTGCTACTGCTACTACTACTGCTGCTACTACTACTACTACTACTCTGCTGTATATACCAGCCCACATAACTCAGCAGAGAACTGAGCAATCATGAAGGCCTGGATCAATCAAAATTTGTCAATCAAAAACTTTTGACTTCCAAAAAAAATGAAAGTGTTTTTTTCTTTTTCTTCACAAAGAACACAGTTTTGTGAGGTAATTTAGGTTAGATTTCTTACAAAAAGTGTTGAACTCTCCAAACGGTTGAATGCTTATACTAGCATTTAATCACGAAATAAAGGACAGGTGCTGATTGAACCAACAGACCAGAGACTCATGAGATCATATCCCTCACTGCTCAGGCTGCAGAAGGAATCTGCTGTCACCAGCGGTGATTCCTTGCCACTCGTTTCCACACGCCACCATGACTTTTCCGAACGCTAACAAATGGCCTGTGAACATCAAGCGATCTCTTCGCAGAGTGAGGGAGTCATACTACTAGTACACGCCTCGCTTTCATTTAATCTATAGATCACTTTTTAAGTTAGTTTGCGTTCACTAAAGCTCTACTCTCTTCAGACTCCTGACACACTGACAAAAGCAATGAAAGTAGTAATTGTGTGACAGTGCAGAGATGGACCTAAGAGATGACCTTGCCTCCTCTCTCCCCCCCATGACAGGACCTGTACCTGCCCCTCTCCCTGGATGACTCTGACTCCCTGGGGGAGTCCATGTAGATCCTCTCGGCCTCAATTTCCTTCCAGTTCAGCCGTCCAGCTGCAGAGGTATCTTCGCTGCTCACGTCTGACAGGCCTCTCGTTCTCTCTCCGTCTCTCCCTTGTGACCCTGCGCTAAAACTGCCCCCCCCCCCAGCTGTACAAGCTGCTTGATAATTGATCCAGAACATCACCACATCTTCATTTCTGTTAGAGATTTTTCTTTGTTGCTTAATTTCTTATGGGATAAAAAGTGGAATCCCAGCCTGCACTGGGTAGTAATATAATTATATACAGTGGGGTCCAAAAGTCTGAGTCCACCAAGATCTGTTTGTTTTCATCATTCATCAAAAAGGAACTTAAAGGTTTTGCTCAGAGAACAATTTGACCTCTAACTACTTCACTAAGCTCTGCTGACATAATTACAAACAGCTGCAAAACCTTTGCAAAGAAAGTGTCCTTTTTCAAGATTAAAGCACCTGCAGTAGCAATGAGAAAAAAAGAGGACCATATTAATTACATCAATATCCAGTATTAATTGTTACAAGACTAAAACAACTCATACTGTTTATTAGGAGTGTCCATGTATTAAAACTTGAATGGAAGATAAGGTGTCACAATACGTTGAGGAAATGAAAGGCAATACAAAATATTTATAGATATTTCAATTTCATACCATCCTTTCTCAAACAAACATTTTTAAAAAGATGTATCAGTGTTTTATGACATTCTTGAATAACAAATATTACATGAGTAAAACCTTTGTTCGTTTTTGGTGAACGATGAAAACAAACAGATCTTGGTCGTGGATTCAGACCCCACAAACACAAACTGATGAATTTGTTCTTTGCATTAAATGTGTGGATTGTTCAACTCGTTCTAAATGGTAGAAAACAGAAGGTGCTTGATTTAGTCTGTGCCTGTCTGTGTGTTTTACACAGAGACTCTTTAAACTCCCTCACACACTCACACACGTACACATTTACACCCCTATACACACTCCCTCCATCTCTCTCACATACACACACAGGGCACAGTCTTGTAGCGCCAACTGGTTGTTTTCACTGCAGTCCTCTCTCTGTGTTCCTTATGAACTGGGCTGTTTCTCCCTGATGGCTGTTATACTGGATACTGGTCCAAAAATATTTCCTACAGGCCACCTGAAACAAATCTCTATACACTTTATACATCTATATTGGTGCACCACTTTATTTGCTCCACAATGAAACATACTTTCCCCATTAGGAAGATGAATTAAATAAATCAAACAATATTCTACCTACTATAATACAGAAGTGTAATCAACACCCATAAACACAGTGGGATATCTGGAAAATGTGGTCTTTGCTTGGGTGAGCTCTGCTGAACAATGTCTGTTACTACTTCATATTACTTTGAGTTTTGCCTTCTTTGGTGGGTGATGAATGAGACTAGCTGTAGAGAAGAGGGTTTATATTGCATTGTTGATCTCCTATTAGACATTATGACGTACACAAGGAACAAATATAGATTGTATCTAAAAGGGGTAGATGCCGTTTAAGGAGAATAACCACAAGCAGGTTTTGCAGTTCAGGTAAATCCAATGACTGTAAAAAAGGTCTCACAATTTCCATCTCCAATCTGATTTATTATTACACAGATTAAGAAGTAGTAGTTCTGTGTTTTTTTTTCATAAACATGGATTATTTAGTAAAAGATCATTTCACATGATCTGCTCGAATTTCTCTATCTGTGTTTGAGAAAACAATAAAACATCAATAACAACTCCATTGTTAAAATAAGATGTTTGTATTGTTTGTTTGTATTTATTGACACATTGTCTGAGATTTCTCAGATATTTAGAAACAATATGAATTATAATTATCTTGAACCACTCTTGTGCCAAGCTTAAAAATGGCTTTGGACATACACTGGCAAATGACTGGTATAGGAAGGGTTGAGAGGCTAATATCGTTCACAATGGTGGAAACAGGGTGGTTCAAAGAATAATGAATGTTTTTCTGGTTTCCATGTCGCCACCAATTATCTAACAAAATCAATCTAAGCCTATCAACTGCCCATGTTACCATTCACAATGAATCCTGTAACATCTACACTGCACTGTGCCTTCCAACAGCCAGTCGTAGAAATCATCACGTGATTAGAATAATTGTTGGTAATAGAATTTTCAATCGTTTTTTACAAAAAACATTGTTTTTTATTTTGGTACATATATATATATTCCATTTCTTGTACCTGTCAGCATTGAGAATATATTTCAGTGTTGTGCAGCCACCATCATACAGAATGGAAGGTGAAATTCTCTCACCTCCAATGGTGCTTTTTTCAAAGGTCTTTTGATAGAATAAATAGAAAAACACTTTCTTTTTTTATGAGCAATTTGCAGCTGTTTTTAATGCTTTGAATTTTAGAACAACTTTAGTATTTTATGAGTTGTCTGACTATATTTGTTACAGAAATTATTCCGGAAAATCAAAGTAAAGGGTGATCATTCTTTATCTCTTTAGCCAGTGCAGTCCTTTGCTGAATTACAGACAAATTCACAGCAGATCTCTTGTCTGCTCTGCCACAGTGGCTTGTTCAACCCTTCAAAATGGTAATTCAATGCATTAACCCATTCACTGCCAAAAAAAAAAAAATGCATTCCATTTTGCTTTTGTTAATTCAGTGAAGTCTGCCTTGTTGCCGTGTACGTATCTGTGTTGTGAAACATGTGCTCCCCTGTTGCATCCACTGGAGGTGAACTTTTCCCCATAATTATAATTTCACTCCATGTAAATGTTTATATGTGAATATGAATGTGAATATTCATTCATGACCATGAAACACTGCATTATTCCCACTGGAAGGACCAGTCTCTTGGTGAAATACCCACATATTCCCCCATGTTCTAGCATATTCCATTTTCCTTACATGGTGTGGTGGTTTGGGATGCACAACATACATTTCGGTTAAAGAAGACAATAAGGTAGACACAGACAAAAACTGAAGTTACAATCTAATCATGAAATTTCAATTCCCATCATCTTTCAGCCCTCTCTGTCACCACTGCAGAAATATTGGTCTGCCTCAACAGCAAAGATCAATTGCCGATGTAAATAGTGATGTGGAATGGGGAATTAGTTATAACTGTAATATACAGGTAACTGTCAAGATAAAGGAAACGCCAACATAAAGTGTCTTAATAGGGCATTGGGCCACCATGAGCCACAATCACTACAACAGCTTCAATGCGCCTTGGCATAGAAGTGTCTGGAACTCTATTGGAGGGATGCAACACCATTCTTCCATGAGAAATTCCATAATTTTGTGTTTTGTTGATGGTGGTGGAAAACTCTGTCTCAGACACCGCTGTAGAATCCCATAAGTCTTCAATTGGGTTGAGAGGCGGCCATGACATATTGTTTGTATTGTTTTCATGCTCATCAAATCATTCAGTAACGATTCAATGCTGTTGACGGGGCATTGTCATCCTGGAAGTGGCCATTCCCATCAGGATAGAAATGCTTCACCATAGGATGAAGGTGATCACTCAGAATGGCTTTGTATTTATTGCCATCCACCTTGTCCTTTAACGGGTTGAGTGGACCTAATCCATGCCAGGAAAATGCAACCCGCACCATGACGGAGCCACCAGAACCCTTCATTTACTCAAGTGTTTCCTTTATTTGTCCAGTTACCTGTATGTCTCAATTCGTATTAACTGGTATTAAGTATGTTAAACATATTGAGGCGTGGACAATGGGATGATACTGTCGCTTTTCAGCAAGTCTTTGCTATGCTATTGTTACTAAGAACACAACATATTTGCCATTGGCCTCTCTTCTAGTTCTAGTTCTAGTCTACCTCTAGTCCACTATAACTGTCACCCTTGCAGAGGAAGATGGAAGAGGGACTCGAAGTAGAGATGTATTGTAATTAGGCTAATGTCCTTCATCTCCATAATCAAAGCAGTTTTTGCCTAAACTCCACTTCACAAGTTGCTGAACACCATCAGAGTTTCCATGCACTGTTCTAGTGCATAGGTGAGCCCCCACAGTCTGGTATTGAACCCAGCCCATGCCAGTGCCGACTGTGGCCAGCGGCAACACAGGGCAATGCACGATTGGTTGTAACGTTGCCCGGATTGGGCATTCCAAATTGGAATAAAAAGTGGGTAAAAGCATAAAAAAAGAGTTTCTATTCTATATCTATGCGTGTTATCACATCGCCATCAAGTCAAAGTGAAATAACTGTACATGCAGGCACACAGGACCACTACTGTAAATACTTGAGTGCCCTGCAGCCATGTGTCCTTGTTATTGTTTAAATGCTGAAATGCCCCCCAATCTGTTGGGGCAACATTTTGATTTATTTGCAGTATTGGCGGGCCAGTAAAAAAATTAAAAATAAAACATAATTGAATGTATCTGTACATATAATATTTGGCATGTATTTTCTCTTTACAAGGGTGTCTAACCAACATCAACGCCCAACATTGATTTGCTGAGTATGACTGTAGCCAAAATGAAAGCCATGTTTTTATTTGGAACTTTTAAGGAAATATACAGCATGTCCCTTACTGTAAGTGAAATCTCATGGGTACAGTATGGCTACTTGTTTTTTTTTCTGAGTGTAACTATTTTGCATTTTAGCCACTGAAAGGTACTGTCGCAGCAACAAATTAACTAATATGAGACCAAACTTATGGGACATCCTGTATATAGTAATTTCACTAATCAGTGAGCATACTTTTGTACAACAATTTCCTTTCCAATTTTGTGGATGTTTTAATCCCACTTTTACTGTATGTTTATGTCAAAATATCACATAATGTCAATCTTCACAACTCTGCAGTTGTTCAGTTTTGTTTGGATCTCTATGACTACAGATAAGGTGTTTGAGTTGGTGCTTGGAATTATTATTTTATTTAAAAACTGCAATGTAACATTTATATACATTTTTATGACCGACTTTTGACCAGTCTTGATTTTAAGCGTCTGTTTGTGTGGTTATCAAAGAAGTGATACAATTTCTACTACAACAGCGCATACAGCATAAAACAGTGTGAAATGTATTTAATAAAAAAAATCATTCAATCTAATGAATACTTTATAACTACATGGTTATTTCTTGATCAATAACAGTTGACAGGTGGACCTTAAAGTAAAGTTTGATCCGCCTTTGTGAAGTAAACACTGGATTCTGGTGTATAGTTATAGTAATTACTGAGTTAAGAAATTGGTGGCATGTCAATTTAGAACCTTATTGCTCGCGATTTTGTTTTTCTTTCCTGGACAAAAGAAAATGCATGGTGTATATTGATTATGAATGCATGGTCACAGTGCTGGGATAGCTGGTCACTGGAGATGAATGAAATTTGACCCCAGAGAAAATGTCATTGATTTGTTTTACACACGATGGGATTGGCTCTGTAAACGATTAGAAATGTCAAGATACGCTTTTTTTATTGAGATTGAAACACGGACTTATAGCAAACATGGCATCACTGAATTGTATTGAGCACGGGGAAAAATCTCAGCATGGTAAAGCTTTTTAACCTTGTAAAAAAAAAACTAAAAACAAGTCATTAAAATGGGGTTACTGTCTATAGATATTCTCATCTTAAAATGTGAAAGAACAGTACTGCCAACCCATCAACATTTTCCCCGTTTTTGACAATCCATGAATCAGACCAACTGACCTGTGACCATACAGAGTCCATATCACTCAAATCTGTATTCTTTGCTATGTTCGTTGCCGGTGTGTTGTACTATTCTATTCAAACCAATAAATTTGATTCCAAAAATGTGTCCTACATTTTTTAGCCTTTTACCTTTTTTTAGCTGTTGCATAAGCTCTTTGGAATGAAGAACAACTCTAATATAAGCACGAAAATGACTATCAAAATAATTCATCACACATTAAGACAAAACTAAGTGAATTCAACAAAGTGAATGCTTTACTACGGTGCTTTCAAGGGGTCAACCAACCTTGTGTGCCAATTCAATCCTTGTTGAACTAATATTGACTCATTTTAGCAGCTTATAGTGGACATTGTGAGAATTATGTTGTGGCAGGAATCCCCTTTGATTATAAGCCATAAGCATAACGGGTAGGGGGTGAAGCAGTCGTATCTGTCCCCTCCAATATTTAATATGTGGTTATGCCCTTGTTATAAGCTTTAACGAAACAAGACAATTAATAAGACACTTAAAAGCTATTCATTAGTTAATCATATGACTGAATTGTACCACCAAGCACTGCCATTATACCCTTGAGCAAGGTACTTTAGCTGTATAAATGTAAAAAAGTCACTGTGGATAAGAGCATCTGTTAAATGCCCATAATGCAATTTCATTGTGAGCAGAATATGCTTATAGCGGCCTCTCCACGAAAGGTATAGACACAGAAATATGGTTTGCTGCAAGTAGACAGTCACTCCTGTGGCCCAGATCCTTGAGTGTGCAGGTTTAAGAGGTGCTATCTTATGATTAACACCTGGGATTCAAGTGGGTTACAGATCTATACAGCTTATCCTGTGTCCCTCAAAAAGCAAAACCTATGGAACACAAATGGCCACCACTGTCAGGACCTCCTGGACCACAGCACTGAAGGTAATGCACAAATTGCCTTTACACCCCATCTTTGATGACGGTTTAAATGAGTTGCCCCCATTGGCACCATATGCATGCAACTCACTCATTCATGATACAAAACATTGATAACAACATAGGTAAAATCTGTTAATAGTGTAGTCTCTTTGCGTGTGTGTGTGTGTGTGTGTGTGTGTGTGTGTGAGTGTGCGTATGTGTGTGTGAGTGCGTGTGCATGTGTGTGCGTGCATGTGCGTGTGTGTATGTGTGTGAGTGTGTGCATGTGTGTGTGTGTATGTGTGTTTGTGTGTGTGTATGTGGGTGTGTGTGTGTGTGCGTGGGTGAGTGTGTGTGTGTGTATGTATATGTGTGGGTGCGTACACATTGTTTTTATGCAGCTTCCCATGCTCCCTCATGTTAATTATCTAGACACACTACTGGAGGTCTCAGACAAAAAAAACGCAGATTGGGGCTGGGCAGCTCTCCAGTTGGGGTGCTCCTCCAAATGACTGCACCCTGGGTAAGGAGTATCAGGCTCCATCACTCCGGTGTTTAGAAACATTGTGCTACAAACACCCACCACCTGCACAAAGATCTGGGCACAGTGCTTTGTAGCACATCGTATTCTCTAGTGTGCTGGCTCAAAGGACACAGTGAGAAGAAAAACCAGATATGAACTTTCAATCACTTCAGTAACAAAGAATCATTTTCCTCTCACAGGAATATAGATTCCCACACATCTCAAGTTCAAGTTTGTTTAATCCTGTTACGTAAATTCTAGAAAAATCACAGATTTCCTGGGCCCCCGGGCAGCAGTTTCCTTTATTAAGAAAAATAAGCAGGGCCTTCCATAATACTACTTTCATTGTTGCAATGTAATTTACTGCACTATTCATTATTTGTTTTCATACAAATTAGTTCAGCTAATTTAACCTAGCAGCTCAAAAAGGCCACTGCACTGTCAGTCTCTGCTGTTATTGGCATGGTATCGGGGGAGACAGAACTTTCTGTTGGCATGCCCTCTAGTGGTTTCACAAGAAGTGGTGGATGCATTAAGGCCCAGCCTTGGAAACAGAAAAAAAAGTTATCAGAATTTTTTTAATCCATCTTAAGTTGTCAAACATAATGTTTGTAAATTCACTGCTAGCCTGATAAGGGTCTGCCAGATGTTGTGCAAGAGATGGGAGGATAACACATTATTTGTTCTGTCCTGAGTGGTACACTCTATCCACTTAAAAATCCAGACTGTGATCTTTGACTTGAAAATAGCTGACCTCATTTTTGTGTCTGGGAAATAAGGAGGAGCAGCCTTCTAAAGTTCTAAAGTTGACAGAATTCCCCCGGTACAAGGTCTTTGTGATTATTAGGTGTTTAGTGTTTCTGGTCTCACTCAACATCCTTTCACACACCCAGTGGCACAACTCACAGAGCTGCATTGATGTTAGTGACAGTGACAAGGTCATAGCATTGAATTCCCAGCTACTCTTAAACAACGAATATAATTGTAATAATACAACTATTTGATCAATTCCACTCAGGACAGCGATGTTTGAAATGTTTCTTTATTACAGATATTCAGACCTAGACTTGTTTATGTTGTATAAATACATTATATTATGATTATCACTATTCTCATTCCTACTATTACTACTACTGCTGTTCAGAGTGTGCAAATCTCTGCTCTCTGTTTGCGTAATTGTCTGAGCTTTATCATTCTATTATTAATTATCTGCTTCCAGGATATCAAAAGATATGAAGGAAAAATGAGATGCTGGTTTACTTTAATGGGTCCAATTGGCAGGCGGTCCACAGATCCCAGGTCAGCTGGTCAGCGGAGTTGGAGTAATCCAGTGGATGGAAGGGATGATGCGGACGTTGTCCAAACCCATTGGGCCAGGTGTGCATGAGGAAAGTCCACTCAGAGACTTGAGCTTCTTGGGCATGCCAGTCGTCCGGGGTTCTTGCGAGCCACGTGGACAGCAGCGGGAGACCTCATCAGAAAACACGTGGAGATGGTCCGTCCAAAGAAACACTGGAGCTGGAGTCAAGACTCGTAGATTAGGTGAGACTCTTTAAGGCGGCCGGCAGTTTGGAAGCGGGATCGTTGTTGGCTGGTAATCCCCCATTCAGAGGGAAAGTTTGTATATTTTTGGTTGCCTTTCAGTTGCCACTTTTTGTCGTGCAGTTGGGGTTGTGTCCCATGGTCGACATCTCCTTCCTTCCAGTGGTTGTGCAGGAGAGAGGTGTGTTCCTTTTTTCAACACCCTCTCTCCTCGAGTGGATGAGCAAGCTAGTGATCATGGAAACTATTGTCAACGTGATGCCCTTGAACAAAGTAAGTTAAATGAGCTAGGCTTGTAAGATGGCTAGATGCACTAGGGTTGTAGCCTATTATTACCTTAAATAGGTTGCGCAAAAAAGCCAGAGCAATGAAACATGGAAATGTAATGTTAGCTCAAACAGGGGTTAGTTGGCTACTTCTTTTGAAATTCCTAATTTTGCTATTATTTGTCTGAGTATGCAGACATAGACTAGGCTATTTCTTTGTTATTCAATGTTGACTTGAATGATACATTTCTTTATCATTGCAGTGCATTGCAGTAACATTGCAAATGATGTTACTTTTACAATCATGAAACATAAGAAACTGCTCAAAATGTGTTCTTTGCAATCACTACAAAGCTGTTAAAGATGATTGTTTTGATGACTAAATGTGTGAATTGTCTGTGTTTTATTTTGTGTGAACTAAAATTATATGATTTTATTTTTTATATGAGTTGATCTGGCATTTTAGTCAGTGTGTCATTGACTAAAACTGATTAGGATGGCATGACTAAAATTGAACTAAGTTGAAGGAAAATTTCCTTCAAAATTTCACCAGTTTTAATTATGCCATCCTAATTAATTAATAATTTTCAAAAGACAAATCAAAAATGGTGTCAAAACTAACACTGATTACATTTTTAAACTAGATTTTTTTTTGCCATTTAGCAGACGCTCTAATCCAGAGTGACTTACAATAAGTGCATTTAAAATGACAAGAATAATCACAGGTCGAACAAGAGATCAGTACAGCAACAATACAATATATGCCTGTGACGCTTGGAGGGGTGGAGGGAGGAGTAGAGAGGGCTGCACCTCCCTTTTGGCTGCTGTCAGGTGTTCCTGTTCCCTCCCACAGCCTGGAGAGGACTACAGGACCTTGGACAGCAACGGCCTCACCTACAGGCAGGCTCACCTGAGGCTAATAAGCAATCAACTCAGCTGTGAGCCATTACCTTCGTTAGGGCATTATAAAAGCACAGCCTGCCATGCCTGAGAGAGACAGTTTTTTGGACATGGAGGGGGGCTTTTTCCCAATTTTCCTGCAATTTTTTGTTTACGTTTTGTTTGTGTTTGGTGAAGTATAATACTAATAAATCAGCCACTGGCTAATTTCGACGCTGCCTTCATTTACTTGTCTTTCCACTCACCACCTGGCATGGTGGCCACCCCTGCCACAATGCCATCATAGATAGATGCACACAACACCTACAAAACAAGGAGAGAAAGATTGGTACATTTTTTAAATTCATATATTCAGTGGAAGTGTAATGTGAAGAGGTGGGTTTTCAGTCTCTTGTGGAAGATGGGTAGTGATTCTGCAGTGCTGGGGGGCCAGGACAGAGAAGAGACGAGGCTGCGAGGCTGCGAGGAGTTGACGCGTGCCTGAAGGGATGGGACTGCCAGTTGGCCAGAGGAGGCCGAGCGGAGAGGTCTATTTGGGGGGTATGGTGTGATCAGTGTCTGGCGGTAGAATGGAGCAGTACCCATTGTGGCCTGGTATGCCAGCACTAGTGATTTTAATTGAACTCAAACTGCTATAGGGAGCCAGTGAAGTGTGATGAGTAGTGAAGTGACATGTCTGAATTTCGATTAGCTGAAAATCTGATGTACAACAGCATACAGGAATAGTTGCAGTGATTTGATGGCACATACTACTAAGCGGGGCCAGCAAGGCTTTACAATAGTCCAGATATTAGCTTACCAAAGCCTGAACCAGTAGCTGTGTGGCTTCTTGGGTGAGCAATGGGCAAATTCTCCTGATGTTGTGAAGGGAGAATTGGCAGGTCTGGGTGCGCCAAGGTTCTTGGCAGAGTGGGATGGAGACACTATGGCGCCTTCCACGGTGACTGAGGCATCCATCATCTGGTAGCCTTCCACTGAGTAGAAGAGCAGCTCAGTCTTTCCCAGGTTGAGTTTCAGATGGTGGGTGGACAACCAAGCCCTGCAGGCCACCTATCAGGAGGGTGTGAGGAGAGGAGAGGGATCCCCTCCAGGCCAGCTGCTAGGACCGGTCAGCCAGGTATGATGCAGACCATGCCAGTGCAGAGATGCCCATCCCGGCGAGAGATGATAGCAGGACCTGGTGGTCGATGGTGTCAAATGCAGCCGAGGAGAATGGAGCTCCGTGACCTTTCTTTCTCACTGAGTGGAGAGCCTCAGTGACTGCGAGCAGAGCAGACTCAGTGGAGTGGCCCACCTTGAAGCCCGATTGGTTGGGATCAAGGTCATTCTGTAGGAGGCAGAGAGACAGTTGGTTATAGATGGCACATTTCAGTATAAAAATGTCAGGTTGGTATTTTTGAATGCCAGGAGGATTTAAATTAAAAAAATGTGAGGAGGGGAATGACATGAGCTCTCTTGAGAGCAGAGGGGACAGTTCCGGAGGGTAGAGAGGTATTAATTAGAGTGGAGATAAAAAGAAAAATGTCCTCAGAGATTTACTGGAAGATGGGGGGGAAAGTAATGGGATCACGAGGACAGATGTTGGGGTGGTGGGATTGGATTAGTTATAGGGTATTAGGTTCAGAGAGGGGTATGTAGGAGGATAGGGAGGCATGGGGGGGGGTAGGTAATGGGGTAGGTAAGGGAGGAGTGGGGGAGAGAACAGCAGGGGTGGCTGTATTCTGAGGGGTGGTCCATGTCTTAGTGAGTGCCAAGAAGTTTACAGTTTGATTACAGTACATCAGACCTTTTGCATATTTGGCGCTCGCAGAAAAAAACACCCCTAGGGAGGCCTGTGAATCTCTAGTGCCTGGCACCGTTTGCTCACTCTGTGAAATGTGAGTTGATGTAGTTTGCCCTCCCCGGCGTGGCACATACCATGCAACCAATCAGTGATTCTATTTAGACGTTATCTTTCAGTGTGAATTACTGTCAGATTGGATGACACTTGAGGACATAATATGTTTTATGAATGGTCATGAAGCTGGTCGAAAGTGCTGCAATGCTAGCTATTAAGCATTCTAAATCCCAAAAGTGATCAACAACAAAAACATTCCAGCTACAGAAATAACAACAGCCCAGCCAGCCAGTGAGTTCACATTCCACACACGCTCCTCTCCCGTTCTCACTGTTATCGTTCACATTGGTCAGTGTGTCTGCGCTCTGTCCTGTCTGCAGCTCGGAGGAGGGAGGAATGCAGGTGCTGTAATGGAGCGCTGGATGGGCGGGGCCCCCAGGATGAGATGGGGCAGCTGACAGGTTCACAGCCGTAATAGAACATGCTGTTTGGACCACTGCACCCCGCAGCTCAGGGGGGCTTAGAGGTAACAGCGTGGGATTTAACGTGGGATCATGTGCCCTGTAGCCCAGCTCTGCTCCTGACAGGAATGTGCCTGCATGCCAGGATATTGTTAATCGTTCATTGCCTCAAGGAATTCAGCAACTAACTTCTGGGGGCTAACATTAGCCCCCACCCCCCAGGGAAGGGAAAGCCAGTGCTGGACAGCAACACACTCGTACTCAATGACGACAGTGATGACGAGGTCACAGGAGCCCAGCGCAGCCTGGACAGGAAGCTTCCTGAGAAATATGTAGCCGTCCAAAAACCAGAGAGGTGTCAGTACAGCCCTCTGCCGAGCCACGGGAGTATCTGTGGAGATCTCCAGAAGACACTCAGTCAATCCAGGAGGTAAGAACTTAACAACGAGAACAATTAAACCATGCTCTCTCTGATGTCTCATGATTCACGCAGGGCAAAAAACTATTCCAGATAGCTTGAGTGCTTTACTAATTATAGTCGGTAGGCATGGATGGAAATACCATGAGAGACAGATAGTTTGTCTATTATTGTACTTTCAGTTAAGAGTGTCATCATGGTTTGAACGAGACAATGGTATACTGCATATTTTAGCCTAGCTAAACCTGATGTTTTTCTTGCTGTACCATCACAGTAATTGAATCAATTTATTGTATTATTAAATATGACCTGAATGGATTCATTAATTATATAAATCCAGATTTGATTGTGTAGTGATATAGTGTGGTATAATAAATAACCACCCCCCCAGTTGAATATGAAAAGTAAATTAATTGAAATGTGAAACTTGGAGGCAGGTATTTAATGTACTACAGGTGATACAATGTGGATAATATTATAACATTTCACAATTCACATTTACAATTCACATTGAAATGGATGAGCTCCCTTCTTAGGTGTCCTCCAAATGTATAGATTAGACAAATAAAACATGTGTTTTATATGTATTGTTTTATATAAACTATTTAGCATCGTGGAGATGTGCTATGCTCTTTTGAATATCCTCACAAAGACTATTCCTTTTGTTTCATCTTTTTTCTTCTTCTAATAATGAAGTTTGTAAATGGTTGATAAAACTAAAACTGCAGTTGTCTCTAAATAATGCATATAAGCTCATTTTAAATAAAATGCTTTCATGTGTGTTTCATGACCCAAAAACTCTGATTAGTTTTATGTGCAATTCACCCACTTTCTCAGACATAGTCGTTTCAGTGGAAGACAAACAAATGACCTAAATTATTCCACACAGGGTAAAATGTTTCGGGTGAACAAACAGGCACACATTTGAACATTGCATCCATTTATTTTGTATTGTTCTGTATTATTCTGGAAATGTTTAAGTCCAACTTAAGTTTACAGTAGAAAATGTCAGTATGAGCATCTGTAGGTTGCCAGTGATCATCATCATTCTGGTAATCTGTCAGATTTTTTATTTGGAAGCATATGTTGTACATAAGAGGCCACAACTACAGCATTTGTTCAACATCTCAGGCTTCAGAGGGATGTGTTTTTCTAAAAATATGAAATTGTATGTAATAGGATTTGGGGGTAATATGGAATTTTACTTTTTAAATTATTTATTATTGTCTGGTCTGGGCCCAGAAGCTGGGTTGGCCATGGTGGCTGAAGTGAGGACTGGCTGCACATGTGGGAGTTTTTCAGGTTTTTAAATGCATGATGTGTTCTTCATTAAGTAATTTAGGCAAGAAAAGGCCATCATACACATCTGGTGTCCTGAAAGCAGGTTGGGCAAAAGTTCAGATTGAATCAGATCAGTGTCCTTGTTTACAAGCTCACGATCAACAAGTGCTCAACATGAAGTCAACTCCCCCTATGAAATATATCAAACAACAAATCTTTGTCCAAAGAGGTCCAATATAGGGCTTTGAAGATGTAATTGTTGTGATTTACAAAGACTGCACAGGTTTGAAAGTGTACAGTTGATGGAGAACAGATGGATATGCATGCACTTAACATTTACAGCATAAATAGTTGTGACACCCACCATCAGGCAACTGAAAAAGAACAATAACTTTTATTTTGGTACAATGCACATTTTTGATAAAAGAGCTCTGTGTTCTGAGCATCAAAATCTGTGTGATTCCATATGAACTGCTGCTGTGTTTGGAATTTTTGATTTAATTGGAACAAACACCAGATTAAGTAACACTGAAAAAACAGCAATATCTGATTAATATACAAATTAATTCAACAAATAGGAAAAAAAAACTATTAAAAAAAAGATATCTATAAATTACAAGAATACAAGAAAATTTGTAAAGAATCAATACAAGAAAACACTCCAGTCTCTAACTCACATTAGAACTAAAACTAATGTGGGCTAAAACAAGAGGCTTATTTTATTTTATGTTTGTTGTGACATCAGTGAGAATGACACTTCAGTAGAAATTCTGTGGTAATCCAAGTATTAATTTCCAACAATTCACATTCCAACATGTGACGCACCTAAGGCACGGCAGTTCAACTGTGAACGCATGTGCACACACACACACACGCACAAATGCACGGGCCTACGTACCCAGCAATCAGACACATACGATTCAAAATCAACTATTTGATTGAACTTCAAAATGCATCCCATTACAATGCATATCCATATATAACCTTTGTTATATGTATTAAACATTTACCAAATAGATTAAACATTTAAAAAATTACACAATTTACTATATTACATATTTGTTAAATGTGTGAGACACGTTTGAATCCTTTACTAAATGTTGAAAATCACTAAATGATAGCTAAAGCATTTAGGGCTACTTTCATTATCAAAGCTCAATGCACAGACACTAGCCTTAATCGCTGCATGATACACTGTCCAATTATGTACTCCATTATATTGTAGTGAATGTTTAATATTTAACATAACAAAAACCAGTGCATATACATACATATATTTAAAAAAATCATTTATCTTATACAATTTGATGTGTAGAGACAGTCTCTCTCTCATTCATATGCATCTCTCATTCGCCTCTCAGTAAAAGTGCAACGCTCAAATACTTTGAACTGTTTAGTTAGAATACAGATTGCATTTCAAATAATCGCTTGTTGAGCGGTTTGTGAGGTGAAATACAGAACATTGACAAAATGATTGTGTGTGATGGAGGTGATTATCTTTGGGGGGACCAGATTCAAACAGTCCAAATGCAGGACCGGCAGGGTGTGTGCGCAGGACATTTTGTTTCATGCAATGTAAAATAAGTGCACATGGGTTACAAATGGCACCCTTTGTCCAAGAGCCAGATTTCACACAATAACTCCGGTCAGCTTATTAATGGAAAAGGTCATTAAGTAAAAGTTGTAATGGGATTTTGGGGCTTACTGTATGTATCCCCTAAGGACAACAACTGCTTTGTCCATATTTATATGATGTTTGTCGCCTTGGGAGATTTCTATGTTCAAAATAATACATTGGTATTATTGGTTTCTTCTGGAGCTTGAATTCAAACTTGAAAAGTGTGGACTGAACACATATTTTTGAATATTTGGGCTCTGACTTTTACATAATTTTCTTAGCTGTGACACTTTTTTCTCAGTTCAAATATTAAATATGCACAGATTTTATATGGGGAAGAGAGTGTTCACTTTTACATGTGTACCACTGGCGAGTTCACTGGCTCACAGGTGTGCTATTCATGGATTTTTTTGCATAGCAAAAAGGTTTTTTTGAAGACAACAGATTTGTATTGAGTCGAATGACAGAGACAAAATGTGCTAAAAAACGTTGCATGGTAACCATCTCATATGTTACCTTAAACCTAATGTATAAATGTTGCGTGGGGTTTGACTGTTAATTGTTTCACTTCATGAATTTGCAGAGTGAAGTTTCCAGTCTGAAAAATGTTCTGCACATATACGCCATACAAAAACCAGAGGTACTCTGACCTGAAGCAGGAATGCGTAGAGGAAAAGAAGCTGTTTGAGGATCCAGAGTTTCCAGCGACAGACAAGTCTTTGTTCTTCCAGACGTCCTCACCTGGACGTGTGCAGTGGAAACGGCCTAAGGTATTGCACAACCACACCGAAGGGAAGCAGGGCCTACAGTGTAAATACTGTAACACCTGGCCACACATCCAGGGGCCATTGGACTGGGATGATCCACTCTTAGATCTGTTCTTAACACTGCTGTCATGGGGGCCTCCGATAGGGTAGCGGTCTAATGCCCCCGTACTGGCTGGTCCTTTACGGGTGTGAGCTGCCTATCACGTTCGCAGTTTGAAACCCGACTGTACCAAACCAGCCCTGCTGGGGAACTCCGATCGGGGGCAGCATTTGGCTGTCTGCCCCAGGGAGAGGGGGGAGGGAGAGCTGACACAAGCTCACTGAGAAGCGGCAGGGCGACCTCGTAAACAGGGTTGGCCAAGTTCCGTCTCGGAGGAAGCAAACATTGCCTCGAGGTATTAGCTCGTCTGGTGGAGGCAGGCGACGAGTTTGTGGGGGAGGGTAAATCTAAAAAGAAATGGAGGGTTGGCCACTAAATTGGGAGAAAAAAACAGGGAAAAACATCTGAAACAAAAAAAAACAGTAGATCAAGTGATTTGTCCTTAAAAATATTGGAAATATCACCATTGTAATAGCTTCTCCAAAAGCTGTTCTGGTTACACATCAGCCGCCCTGCAAGTGACTGCATTTGTGAACATGTTCTCTCTCTGACCACGCCAGGTCAGTTCACTCTTGGGAACAGTGGAAGCAAAACATAATCAACGGGGTATGAAAAGGTTGCTTTTTCTGGCTGTCATGTTAGCATGCTTGTTGATCATAATGCATTTGAACTGACTTACATTCCTTAATGATGCCTTTGGAGCATTGTCGATATATATTTATTTCGCTCGCATGGGAGCTGGATGATAGATCTTTTCAGCGCATATTTCAGACTGTAAAAGAAAACAACATATTTGTAGGTCACTGATGACATTATGGCAACGATTATGTAGTTCTGGTTTGCTATTATTACACCAATTGCAGATTAATTGAGGATATGCTTCATTGTGAATTGTAGACCGTTTGGAATGAGTATCTAGAGACTTGCTCTGGAAAAGTAATTGTTCCTGAAAATGAAAGATTTCTATTTTGGCGAAACAACGAATGAATGGCGCCAAGAAGCACAATTTAATTTGTTTTACTCCTCTGGATCGCCATACAAGGGGTGAGGGCCTACCATCCCGGACTCTGCCAGAAACAACAAGGCCAGCAGCTGGCTTCGGCAAGGTGATACAAGGGTTCTCAGTTACTCTGTGTGCCGTCAATAAACATCTACTCCCAACTGGTCAATGGGGATGAAGAGGAAAGTCCTAAAGGAATCCCATTTTAAAAAGAGTATGCTTTCAAATACATATGGCCCCTGTACAAATCAATATTAGGCTTTTTTTTTGGCAGACACTCTTTTCCAGACTTACACAGTTTACATTTTACAGTTTACAATATTAACTTTAAGCCTTATTTATACCTATTTTATTTAAGAGAGAAAGTATACATTTTGAACTCAGTTTGGATCTCTCCATAAATTAATGACAGGGTGGAAAATGCATGCACTATAATTGTGATTTTACTTTTCCTCTGAAAGCATACATGACTACATTTAAAAGCATTTCATTCGTCGTCAGCTTTCAGAAGCCTTTGAGGATAAAAGAGGAATGATGCGATACAGTGCAAAATTTTAGAATTTTAATTACATTTGTAACACAAGAATCTTGTAATGAGAAAGCATGACCAGCAGAGAGTGAAGACCCACCTCCCTACACATTGGCCAAAAAAATCAATTGGCCAAGTCCTCTAGCTTGACATTTATTAAATTATCCTGCCTGATTCTGTCAGTGCTATGTAATGATTCTGATTTTACACAGAAAATGTAAAGCGTTGTTGATGTCAATGCTGTTTGTTGGTTAACAAAGAACATGATAAATAGCTAACAAGTCAGTAATAATTATAATACATATATAGTACTGTGAAATAACAACAAATCTGGCTAAATCATACTAACTAACTACTAACTAAATACTTTGTTGACCATTTTCATTCAAATGCAGAGGACATTACATTTCTGCATTTTGAGGAAACACAAGCCTGAATAGCTTGGCAAAGACAATAAGCATAAAGCAAAGCACAAAATCAGGTGCAGGAGTGTGGGGTGTGAGGCGTGCACCTGTGCTAGGGTGACGTGACACTACAGAAGACGCGGGACAACTGCACGTAGGGCAAACTTACAGTATTTATTTATGTCGCATCATTGCAAAATAAACATTGTTTCCTGATGGGGAAAGACAAATGAAACTCTGCTACCTGGTCCATACGGGATGGTGCGTTCTGGTCTGGTCCGGTACCATCGTGTGGGCTCTGGCTGCAGATGAGAACCAAAGGGGGGGGGGATCTGGGCCCTGGGGTTGTGTAGGAAAGACGGGTACAGATTTATGGGTACTGGGACTCCTTTTGGAACAGGGGTGACCTGTACAAGTGGGACGGGCTACACTTGAACTGGAGGGGTACAGATGCATTGGGCCAGCGTATGCTCAGGGTAGCGGAGGAATATTTAAACTAGGGACTGGGTGGGCAGGGAGGGAAATTAGTATTAGTAGTATTATGGATAGGGAGGTACAGACTGCCCAGATGGAAGATACCAGGGTAGAGTATAATAAATCTGAGGATATAATTAATAAAGATTTTTGGATCATAATGTGAAGAGAGGTTGGTTGTGGAGGAAGGACAATGTAAGTGTGTGGAGGGGAAGGATGGGGATAAAAATATTTTAATGTCATGTTGAAGGGGTACAAATTGTTTACTGAGGAAGGACAGAACTAATAAAAGAGGAAGGATAGGGGAAAAGACAATCTTAATGTGCAGGAAATTCCAGGTATAAACTCATTAGTTTCTTGTGAGGACATCTGGATTAGATTACTGGGAGATCATGAGAAGGGCATTAATATAGGAGTATGCTATAGACCTCCAGCTTCAGACAGTAACATAAATAGTACGCTCTTTGGTAACATAAAACAAACCTGTGCTGAAAGAGAGATGATAATAATGGGCGACTTCAATTACCCCTCTATTAATTGGGAGATAGTGACAGGTCAGGGCAGAGGAGTGAAGAGGAGTTTTTAGGTATGGTTAATGACTGCTTTTTGGTACAGTCTGTTACTCAGCCTACGAGAGGGAAATCAATACTGGATCTGGTTTTGTGTAACAATCCTGATAGAATTTGCACCACAGAGGTAGGAGAACCACTAGGGGCAAGTGACCACAGTGCAGTTATTTTTGATATTTTTTGGAAAGTTAAGACAGCCTCCTCTAACTCTAGAATTTTTAATTTTAGACGAGCTGACTTTAATAAAATGAGAGAGAATTTAAGTAATATAGATTGGGTAAAACTTCTAGATTGCAGAACTGTGAATGAAAAATGGACTATATTTAAAAGGGTTATTGTAGATAACTTTATCCCAAAAGTAAGGAAAAATAGGATGAAAAAACTGTCTCCGCAGTGGATGACTAAATCTTTACGGGAGATTTTGAGGCAAAATAAGCAACTGTACAGAGTATATAAAAATGATAATAGAAAAAGTTTTGATTATAACTAAAAAGGAAATAAGATCAGAAACAAGTTTGATTATTCCCAAGATGCAAAAATATACGAAGAAGTTTTTTCTATTGTAGTAGAAAAAGGAAATAAGATCAGCTCACAAAGAAGGTCTCGGTTTGAATCCATTAAAATTTCCCAAGATGTTTAAAAAGTAATCGGTTTCTTACAGTCCAAAGACATGCATGTTTTCAATATTGTAGTAGAGTGTGTGAGTGAATGGGAAAGTTATGGAGGATGTCCAGGTTATTCCTGCCTCTACATTAAGCTCCAACCCTGACCAGGAAAGGAACTTTGGATTTGGATAATAAGGTTAAGGATATTACTAGGAACACTAAACAGTTACTAAACAGTTACTTTGTTGAGAGCTTTACTAGAGAAGAGGTTATAAATATGCCTAAATGTATAGACAAGGTACAGAATGTTTTGGAGGACTTTGAGATAAGGGACGTAGAAGTACTACTTAAGACAACTTAAGACAAATAAAGCAGCAGGCCCGGATGGCATACAGTATATCCCAGAGTACTCAAAAAACTTGGGGAAATTATATATAAACCATTGACAGATATTTTAATTCAATCCATAATCACTGGAGAAATACCAGATGACTGGAAGCAGGGTAGTATAATTCCAATATATAAGAAGGGGGACCGTACTGACCCAGGGAACTATAGGCCTGTCAGTTTAACTTGCATCACATGTAAAATGCTGGAATGTATTATTAGGGATAAGTTGGAATCATTCTTGAAAGATAATAGTATTTTAAGGGAGAGCCAACATGGTTTTCTCAAAGGGAGGTCATGCCTAACAAACCTCCTGGACTTTTTTGAAGAGGCAAAGTGTGTTGACCTGAACCAGGCTTATGATATTATATATTTTGACTTTCAGAAAGCATTTGACAAGGTACCACATGAGAGGCTCATTGCTAAAATGAATTCAATAGGAACTGCAGGAGTAGTTTCAGAGTGGATTCATAATTGGCTGCAAGGGCAAATACAAAGAGTAACAGTAGGTGGGGCCGTATCTGACCTCGGTGCTGTGGGCAGTGATGTCCCGCAGGGATCGGTGCTGGGACCTCTGCTCTTCCTTATTTACATAAATGATCTTGATATGGACGTTAGTAGCAAAATAGTTAAATTTGCAGATGATACTAAACTTGGGGGCTTGGCAAACAGTTTGGAATCGACTAAAGTAATCCAAGATGATTTAAACAAAATCCAAAAATGGGCAGATACATGGCAGATGACATTCAATATTGCTAAATGTAAAGTTATGTATGTGGGAAATAAAAACATTAGACAGGAGTATTTTATGGGAGGAGAAAAGTTTGTATTTTTTGAGAAAGACTTAGGATTTGTAGTTGATCAAAGCATCTGATCTGCATCAAAGCAGTGTGCTACAGCAGTGAAAAAAAGCCAACAGAATGCTGGGATACATAGCAAAAAGTATTGAGTATAAATGAAAGGAAGTTATATTAATGTTATATAACGCCTTTCTCAGACGTCACTACAAGAAAGATATAGAAGCTCTTGAAAAAGTCCAAAGAAGGGCAACTAAACTGATACCTGGTATGAAAGGTAAAAGTTATGATGATGGACTTAAGGCACTCAATCTATTTAAGCTTAGCAAACGGAGACTTAGGGGGGATTTGATTGAGGTTTTTAAATTCCTAAAAGGGATTAACAAAGTGAAATACCAAAGATTTTTAAAGATAAGTAGGGTCAGCAGAACAAGAGGCCACAGGTGGAAATTAGTTAAAGGCAAAACGTTTTTCTTTACATAGAGAGTTGTCAATGCCTGGAAAAGCTTGCCAGGTCAGGTAGTAGAGGCAGAAACACTTGGGCTATTCAAGTCCAGGCTAGATATAATACTAGATACTTTTTAGATTAGGACATGACGAGCCTAGATGGGCCGAATGGCCCGTTCTCGTCATTATGTATTCTTATGTTCTTATGTTCTTATGTCCTCCTTGACAGGTTCTGGCAGTGTCTGTCTCTATGGGGAAAAGGCACTAGCGAGAAGGAGAGGGGAAACGTGCTCTTAATCTTCAGTTTTTGGCTGCCTCCCGAGTTAATAAACAGGCCCTCTTTAGTCTGTCCTAAGCGAGATGCAGTCTGTCCTGATGGTCCTTCCTGTGTGCAAAGCATGCAGCTGCTGCCAGTGCTGTGGTCCTTCCTGTGTGCAAAGCACAGTGCTGTGGTCCTTCCGGACAGCGCTGTGTAGTGCTGTGGTCCTTCCTGTGTGCAAAGCACTGTGTAGTGCTGTGGTCCTTCCTGTGTGCAAAGCGCTGTGTAGTGCTGGGGTCCTTCCTGTTTGCATAGCGCTGTGTAGTGCTGTGGTCCTTCCTGTGTGCAAAGCGCTGTGTAGTGCTGTGGTCCTTCCTGTGTGCAAAGCGCTGTGTAGTGCTGTGGTCCTTTCCTGTGTGCATAGTGCTGTGGTCCTTCCTGTGTGCAAAGCTGTGTAGTGCTGGGGTCCTTCCTGTGTTTGCTGTGGTCCTTCCTGCGCTGTGTAGTGCTGGGTTCTTCCTGTGTGCAAAGTGCTGTGTACTGCTGTGGTCCTTCCTGTTTGCGTGGCGCTGTGTAGTGCTGGGGTCCTTCCTGTTTGCATAGTGCTGTGTAGTGCTGGGGTCCTTCCTGTTTGCACAGCACTGTGTGGTGCTGTGGTCCTTCCTATTTACATGGCGCTGTGGTCCTTCCTTATTTGTGTGGCATTGTGTAGTGGGTGTCTTGGGCTCCGCTGGCTTTGCCGCCAGCCCCTCGCCCCGCCACGGCAACCTTAACCAACCAACTGCAAATTACATTGTTTACATTTTACATTTTAGGCATTTAGCAGACCCTCTTATCCAGAGCGACTTACAACAAGTGCATTCATTCATGGTAAGATTAATCATGGTTAGTGCAAGAGATCAGTGTAGTAACACAGCAATGGACATCATTGTTGGCAGCTGCACATCGTACCTGTGACACGGAAAGAAAAGTTAGTGTGTTTTTTTATTTTTTATTTTATTGCATTATTAAACATGTAAACAGTGGTGATGGCAGTTAATGAATGTATAGAATCAGTGGTAGTGGAGTAGTTTACAACCCTTTTAAGATTTTGCGCATCACTCTAGTTCTTAACTGCTTCTTGTGTTTGTTTGTGAAATAAAGCAACCAAGCCACACAAAAAGAGTCTGGAAGTTTATCTTAAAACATGTATTTGGACCATTCTGGTCCGACGTTAGGCCTCATTAATGACTTGAGCTTCAAATGACGTTTGAGTGTCACTGTTAAACTTCTATTGCATGAATCCTCTTCCAGGACATCTGTGATGACCCTCATCTGATTGTGGAGGGGATTAGTGCCCACGACCTGAACCAGGGGTCACTGGGAAACTGCTGGTTTGTGGCAGCGTGTTCCTGCCTGGCACTCAAATCAGAGCTCTGGGATAAGGTGAGGATCATTTCCACTGGTCTCTGTGCTGTAAATGTACAGTTCCACTGGTAAGTGAATTCTTAACCAGAATGGTCAGTTTAACATTTAATTTCTGCTAATGTACTGTAAGAAGCATGCCCATATATGCATGTATGTTTACCTGTGATGAGAATCTCATCTGCATGAAGCATTTGTATCATTAGTACACCCAGCTGTTTTTAAATCAATATATAAATTCATATTTGAATGTTTTCTTCTTTTTATTCTCCTGCTGTTATATACCATGTGCTCAAGACAAGGGTGGCACGTGGGCCAGAGTATTCCTCATTGAAAAAATTGAATATGCACTTGCTCTTTTAATTAATGTATTTTCTTCGTGGGAGCTATGAAACGTTTGAAGACGTTTCAGACTGATAATGGTCATGATCATGAAGGGCAAGATATATGTTTTATAGCTCCCACACCCAAAATAGATGGACTCAAATCACAAACGCATAAACATTAATCCCAAACAGACCGTAGCAACCGCTGTTGTTAAGTTACATTATTTTACAAATGGCACTGTTAGAGGTTTCCACATATTGCTCAAAATGAACAAAACTGCACTTGGTTCAAACTAGGTTGGAAAGTGCTCTCGTACAGAGTGACTTACAGATTAATGCATTTAATGATGCCAAATGAATTACAGAACCCCATCTTTTCCAGCTCAGCCTGGTAGACTTATTATGAATGAACCCTGTTTGGATTTGAAGGACGTGATCAAATCCATCCTCTGTGATGTTTCCGTTGTAAGAATTATTTCATAAATATATATTTTTGAGCCCAGGAGTTATTTTAGATTGCCGTGCCATGCCTCATCTTATCAACACCACTTTGACAGACTTAAAAGTTCTCCTTGTCATAAATGGTAGGTCATTCCAGACTGGAAGGAGCAGGAGTGGGATTCCCACCATCCAGAAAACTATGCCGGAATCTTCCACTTCCGCTTCTGGCTGTTTGGAGAATGGGTGGATGTGGTGGTGGATGACCTTCTGCCAACGATCAACGGGAAGCTTGTTTACTGCCACTCCAACATGGGCAACGAGTTCTGGACTGCCTTGCTGGAGAAAGCATACGCCAAGTGAGCTTCACGCCGACCCCACAGGGCCCAGTAAAGTCTGAAATTAAATTTCTTACATTTTTTATTTTAATGGGGGAATAAATGTAACGCCATATTATTTTGCATCATGACTAGCTTCATTTCTTTTTATATATGTATATACAGTACATCTGGAAAGTATTCAGACCCCTTCACTTTTTCCACATTTTGTTATGTTACAGCCTTATTCTAAAATTGATTAAATTAATTTTTTCATCAATCATCAATCCCCATAATGACAAACCAAATAAGGACAAAGCAAATTTTGGTTTTATAAAAAACTAAACTGAAATATCATATTTACATAAGTATTCAGACCCTTTGCTATGACCCTCAAAATTGAGCTCAGATGCATCCTGTTCCCTTTGATCATCCTTGAGATGTCTCTAGAACTTGATTGTAGTCCACCTGTGGCAAATTCAATTGATTGTACATGCTTTAGAAAGGCACACACCTGTCTATGTAAGGTCCCACAGTTCACAGTGCATGTCAGAGTAAAAACCAAGCCATGAAGTCCTAGGAACTCTCTATATGAATGCATTCATTTTTCAATATATGTGGTCCTGATGGAAATCGAACCCACAACCTAAGCATTGTCAACGCCATGCTCTACTTACTCAGCCACACAGAACCACTCTGAGATCACTCACACAGAGATCCACTCTTTTTCTGGAAAATATTATGACTTAATCTATTGGAAAATAAGAATCATACGATTTTAGTCATTGCTCAGATTTGATCGATTCCACATTCAGCATAGGCTATATGCACTAACAAGCTCAATCAGACTACAATCAGTCTTGAAAGTAAGTCTTAACTGAAGTTAGCCTGTAGAATTGAGCTGGTGGGTATGAAAGACTTACAGATGTGACAATAAACTCACCATGAAAGTCGTGCTTACAAGTAAAGCCTAAAACAGAGGCTTCATTGTTACTGTGGTCCACAGGCTGTCTGCCTGTTATCAGTCCCTGGACGGTGGAAATACAGCAGATGCTATGGTGGACTTCACCGGAACAGTGGCTGAATCTATCGACCTGGAGAAGGGGGAGTATGCCACAAATATTGCGGCACAAATGAGCCTCTTTGAAGATCTGCTCAACGTGTTTGAGAGTGGTGGAATCATCAGCTGCTCCATCAAGGTAGGTCTACTTTTTTACCTTTCACCAGTTTTTTTCATGTACAGGCACTCCCAGGGTTAGGCAAGGGGTCCGTTCCTGAAGGGTTTCTGTAAGTCAAATTTTCCGTAAATCGGGATATACTGTATACCGTATTTAAGAGATTTAAAAGGACAAAAAAGAACAAAAAATAACTCAAATGACAATTTGAATCAATTATGTATTTTCCATCACTTTCAATGACAGTTTGCCCGCCCTTTCTGTAACTAATGTAAACTTGGTGGGCAATTTAAAAAAATGAAACTACGGTAAAATAAAATTTCCGTAAAGTTGAATTTTCCATAAGCCGAGGTTTGCGTAAGCCAAGGAGTATCTGTATTTGTTTTTAAATCATAAAAGAAGAGAGACATAGCATACATTTCAGATGTTCCCATGACGTGGAGAGAACCGTCCCAAAATGTAGGAATTCAGTCACAAAACAGAACATTCTTCATATTGGAACTCTCGGAGGCACCGAATCGAGTACACCAGCGGACAAATTTACACGAGCCAGAACTGGCTGCCCATGCTGGTGTTGTGTCTCAGGCCGAGCCATCCGAGAGAGAGACCCGACTGTCCGAAGGCTTGGTGAGGGGCCACGCCTACTCCGTGACGTCGATCCGGAAGGTCCGCCTGGGCCACGGCCTACAGGCCTTTTTCAACACGGAGAAGATGTTCTTAATCCGCATGAGGAACCCCTGGGGAAAGACTGAATGGAATGGGGCGTGGAGCGACAGGTGGGGACCCCCTCACCTTCCGCCTGAACACATGCTGCATGATGATGATGGCCATTTGCATGCACTCGTATTGATCATTCTCTTTCCCGCTCGCTCTCTCCATCCATCTTGGTCATTTTATCTGTAGCTCAAAGGAGTGGGAGAGAGTTGGCAGCGTAGAGAGGAATGCCCTGGGCCTCACTGTGAAGAACAATGGGGAATTCTGGTACGTTTTTGCGTCTGCGTGAAAAATGTGCATTCTAATAAACTTTATTAAATAAATGTTAATATTAAATACATTTCTGCTAAATGTTCTTGTCAAATACAGGACAGTAGATGCAGGGGTGGATGGATATCCCTTGTAAGAAAATAATGTTGAAATATTTACTGGTTACTTTTGAATACTTTCTGTCAAATATTTAATTTATGCTGAAGGTTTTTACTGGCTATTATTTTAACATATGCCTTCATGTAGTGAAGTGCAGTGGTCATTTTTTTTAAAAATGACACGCATTTAGAAAACATTTTTCCACCTATTTATTAAATTATATATAGTACATAGTAATATATGGTAAAAAGTGTTACGTGTAAGTGATGGACAATGTAGGCATATTCTTAAACTGCAACTGTGCTATTGTACAGTATATCATGTTATTTATTTACCATGTATGCTAAATTATCATTTTAGAACACATATGTGCTTATACACATATACAACAAATAAACAATGCTGGAAAAAAACTAATGCTCCATGCCCACAATTAAAACAATGTAAGAACCTCAATGAAAGGAATACAATTCCTGTATTAACAAGAGAGAAACAGGTTTGTTTATATTTGTCCATAGCACAAATGTATTGTGACTACCCAGATGCTGGCCTGGACCTGTCACGTTTTTTGATGCATATTAAATATGTTTCTTTGGTCTTACTTGGCAAAGAGCCAACTACTAGGCTATGATGGGCTGAATTTGGCTCACAGTCACTAGTTGAATAGTCCTGATGTAACCAACATGGTTCAGTAACCAACATGGTTCAGTAACCAACATGGTTCAGTAACCAACATGGTTCAGTAACCAAACCAACATTGACACAACATTGACACAACATTGGAGATACTGAGCTCAGTTTAATTCAGCAAGAGCTTGAATGCACAACTATCAGATCTGTCCCTCAAAGCTTTGCGAATGCCGACATATGAAATATGTGTCTTGCTGGAAGGATGGCCTTCAATGACTGGTGTAGGTACTTCAATGAAGTGGACGTGTGCCGCCTCATCAACACCTCCCTCCTGAGCATTCAGAAGACGTGGCACGAGGCGATGCACTTCAGCAGCTGGACCAAACATGCTGATCCCTTGCACAACCGCTGCGGGGGCAGCGTGAACAACCGGCTCACCTTCCTGCAGAACCCACAGGTAGCCCCTCTCCTGTCTCTCGAGTGCTGACGTCATGTGACGAAGAAGGGCGTGGCACAGAAAAACACATGGATAACCATTTACAAGTGGCAGAAAGTCCAAAACCAAATTTATTTACAAATGGAAATAAAAAAGGAAGACTGTTTTTATTGTATTTGTAACTGCAGTATGATATTTTGGGAAAATTAAGTTGAATATCAGAAACAAGAGTTCGAGAGGCATTATTTTGTTAGAAATCAAAAATGTAGCATCAATTATTATCTTATTAGAACAGATTCATATGACATATGTGCACAAAAACAATGATACAATCATGCATATACCTGGACATTAAAAAGTGGGGTAATGTGGCAAATATTTATTTTATATGAATATTTATGTTATCTGCAGAAAGTACTAAGATCCCTGTCTAAATAGGCCCTATAATCAACGTCTATAATAATCTATTGGCTCTTCGAGAGCTGTGTAAATAGTTATATGCCAACCCTATCGTCATTTCCTTTGCAGTTTGTGTTTGACGTCACAAAGGAAGAAGATGAAGTATTGATTTCTATTCAGCAGCAAGACATGAAAATCCACAGACAAGTGGGCCAGGGCAACAACCTTTACATCGGATTTGTCGTTTTCAAGGTCAGAGATAGGGCAAGGTTGAAATTAAGCATTTGTCATTTGTAAGGTCTACAGCTGACACGTCAACTTTCCCAAAAGGGTGAGGCTCCCATATGTAACAAGCAAAAGACAGGTCTGGCTAAATGAATGAATGTCTGTTTCTCCCTCCTTACTTTAAAATTACTTGGACCTGTTCACACTAACCTACATGAAATTACAAAGTGCAGACTGAAGGTTATAATTCAGCAGTCCAACATCCAGCAATTAGAATTGATTAACAGTTTGAATGACAGAATTCTCTTTTGCATTTGATCATTCTGAAGGTGGAACTGAACAGGATTTACAGGGTGCACAGAATCGTGACCCAAAAGGTCGAAGCAACAATCACCTACACAAACACACGAACGGTTTTCCTGCGCAAGGTTCTTCCTCAGGGTCGCTACATCCTCATCCCCTCCACTTTTCGGCCAGAGGACCTGGGGGAGTTCATGATAAGGGTCTTCTCAGGTGTGAATTCGGGTTGCAGGTACAGTATTGTCCGTAAGCACTGCCGTCTGCCCTGACTCCTGATGCTACATGTGAGCACAAGATCAGAGGATCATCAGGGGCCCTCTATCTAAAATAGACTTAGCTCGGTGTACAACATACTGTACAGAATGTATGCCCAGATAAACTGGGTGTACATACAGTGGGGTCCAAAAGTGATGAATGATTAAAACAAACAGATCTTGGTAGTGGACTCAGACTTTTGGACCCCACTGTATATTGGGCAAACATTTATATCAAATACTTATTACTGCACAGGATAAAATGTTATGCACTAATTAGTGATTAGAAACACTTGCGAGCATCACAAACTTTATATGAGCAGAAAACTTTCAGAACAGCTCTATCCTCAAATTAATTCAGAAAAAATGAACCATTTAAGAAAAATAACAAATTGAGAGTATCATTGTGACCTTTTCAAATGTATGACTTTTCAAATACATGACATTTTAATTATAATAGCATTATAATAGCATTATAATGTTAGAGGATGTGGAGCTTTAAATGAAATTGTATACCTGGGTATTATCTGTTAAATATACTAATTGCGGGTGCTACGGATAGCATAGCAATCTAACGCACCGTAATTTGGCTGGTCTGATATGGTGCTCACTGCCTGTCAGGGACGTGGTTTGAAACCTGTCTCTACCAGACTGGTCCTGGTCATCAGCCCTGATCGGGGGCGGCATTTGGCTGTCCGCCCCAGAGGAAGGGTGAGCCGGCTCGAGGTCGCCGTGAAGCACATAAGGGTGTCTCCTGGGTGGGCAAATTCCGTCTCAAAGGAGGCAGTGTTCCCTGCCCACAGAGAATTAGCTTGCCTCATAGAGATGTGTGGCAGACTCGTGTGTGGAGGGTAAATCTAATGAAATAGAGGATGTAATTGGCTACTAAAAACTGAAAAAATGAGAAACAAATTAAAGACTTTAAAAAATTAAAAAATAAAACATACTAATTGCGAGTTGTCCAAGATAGATGCATTTTGTCAAGCCAATGAAGACAAATATTGAATGCCCCCTCTCTAAGAGAGTTGACCCAGGACAAGCCCAAAATGAGGTGCTGGAATGTGTGCCTGGGGTATCCTCGGGTCGTCACACAGATCCACATATATGGAGCCAACGGGTTGCAGAGCCAGGACAGCTCTGGTGGTGAGTATTGAGACTGCCACACTAAGGCCTTTGGTTCTTGCCTGGAAGGGCTGTTAAGTTGCCTGTGCATATATTTAAGCAATGCATTCCTGTGATGTAATCTGTCATTTTCAAATCATCCTTTAGTTGCCACTTTACAGTGTCACAGTATTGGTAGATCATTAACGAATGGTATCGTTTGTAATGATAAAAACAGTCAAGGAGTGCTTTCAATTAATGTTTTTCATAGTTATTGGAAGTGACCTAAGAGTCTGTTGGTCAATCCAAAATACGGAGACGTGAATGTTTAATTGCACAGTTGACCACGGGACCACCAGTATGTTAAACACTACCGATGGTAAAAACCATCAAATGAAGGGACATTTTTAAAAAGGAGGGGAGAAGAAAAAAAAGAAAAATAGAAGAAAAAAAAAAAGAAAAATAGAGAACAGATTTTTCCCCTATACACTACATTGGCCCTATATTTGAATGCCTAGGTGAGACTGGGAAGGTGTTTCTTTGGATAAACGATTTTATTTAATCACAGCTATGCTATTATTGTTGTATCATATAGTGGTATTGTACCATATAGTCACCACTATTTATTTGTTCTGCAGGTGCAAACCCCTATGTAATTATATACTGTGAAGGAACTTCACTTCAATCCAGAGTTCAGAGCGACACTCTGGAGCCTGTGTTTGATTTAAGGGGAATATTCTACCGGAAGAAGCCCAGGAAACCCATCACTGTGCAGGTGAGTTCAAAAAGTAATACATCCTACTAATGTACTGCTGAATTAGCATGGAGAGCAGGGCTGTCAAACAGATAATATGGACTACGTTTAGGGAGTTTAAGGGTCTCTGCTGTAACCACTCACGCAGAATAGCATATAACCTACAAAAATATATTTAGTACTTCTAACCTGTGCATTCCTGTATAGTGTGTATGTATCTGTACTGTGTGTATGAAACTGGAGCAGCCTCCAGGAACCATTGCAGCAGTTCAATGAAATAGTCAAGCGGCAATCAAGTGGGAAGGTATCTTTATTGAGTCTAGATGAATTGTACCCCTTTTAACTGATTCTGTAAGCTGTGGAATCAAATCAAATCAAATCAAATTTATTTGTATAGCACTTTTCACAGTTGAACTGTCACAAAATGCTTAACAGAGGGGGAACCCCCCCAAAAGCAAGCCTAAAGGCAACAGTAGCATGGGAAAACTCCCTTGATAGGGAAAAACCTTGGGAGGAACCAGACTAAAAGGGGGGGAGCCCATCCTCTACTGGCCGGCACAGGGTGTGTCCAAAAAAGACCATATCATGGTCAGTCCAAGGTGACTCAGGGCTGAATGACTTTGCACCTTCTGAGTTAGGTAGTCAGTGGGGGGGGGGGTTAAACCACGTGAAGGGGGGTCCAGATCCAGGAACTGGGGTAGGTGTGGGGGTGAGGGTTGATGGGGCAGCTCACACTTCTCGCAGGATCTAGGGCTCAGGGGCAGGTGCCCCCGAGTCAGAGGCCGAGGCAGAGAAGAGAACATGCAGTCAGAAAAAAAGCAGTGCTATAGCTAGTAGCAGTAGAGCAGGGGAGCACAAGCATAGGAAATATACAGATAGCCCCGACAGGTGTAAGCTATGGCAGCATACCTATTAGGAGAGGGACAGAGAATACATGCAGCCATGAGAGAGTTCCAAACCATCCACACCCGATCAAGGATAAAGTATGGAAAGTTTCTCACTCCATTAGATACTAGGCCACGGCCTTCTCCATCTCTCAACCTAGACTATGTTTGCCAGTAGGCGAGGCTGAAAATATATGTTTTTAATCTAGACTTAAAAATTGAAACTGTGTCCGAATCCCTAGCATGCTTTGGTAAACCGTTCCACAACAGAGGAGCTCTAAAAGAGAAGGCTCTACCACCAGCTGTGCTTTTCAAAATTCTAGGGAGTAGTAGATGGCCGGCTTCTTGTGAACGAAGCAGTCGTGTCGGCTTATAAGGGGCAATAATTTCGGTCAGATATACAGTATAGGTGCAAGTCCTTTCACTGCTTTAAAAGTTAGCAACAGTACTTTATAATCAGCCCGATATTTAACACAGGAGTAATGTGCTCATATTTCTTGGATCTAGTCAAAATATGTGCTGCTGTATTCTGTACTAGTTGAAGACTCTTTAGAGAGTCTCACACGCCACGTGACAATCCCTGGACGGGAACAGAGCAGTCTGGAGACGGAGTGGATTTTCCTGGTCCATGGACCGGATTTTTATTTCAATCAGTGTAGTTCTCTGAACCCAGACACGGGCAGAGAACGAGACTGGGAGCTTTCACTAAAAACAAAACCCTCACGGGTTCGGGACTCAAAACAATAAACTCGCCAACACAAACCAGACTACTATAAACTTAATTGGAAACTTTTCAGTTCCCGTTTTCTTTTTTTTTTGTTTGCTCTCTCTCCGGGGTCTCTCACGCCTTCTCCTCCCTTGTTCCAGCCCCCTACTGAAGAGAGCAGAGCAGTTTTAAAGCACACAGATATAATTATCAGACACAGGACCGGTGTGTGCGCTGGCTGCTCTGCCAGTAGGCCTGGCCGCTAATCGCCCTGATTAGCTGCCGAGAGCGACGCCAGGGCCCATTCGGTTCGACAGACACCCCCTCCCTGGAGAGGAAGTCTGCGCACCCATTCGTGGACCCTGGCCGATGGATCACTCGGAAGCAAAAGGGCTGTAAGGCAAGATACCACCGAGTGATCCTGGAGTTGGTGTCTTTCATTTCATGTAGCCACTGGAGGGGTGCATGGTCAGTATAGAGGGTAAAGGCTTTGCCCAGGAGGTAGTGCCAGAGGGTGAGAGAGGCCCACGTGATCGCCAAACACTCTTTTTCTATTGCGCTGTAGCGGGCCTCTCTCAGAGAAAGCTTCCGACTGATGTAACATACCGGGCGCTCGTCCCCCCCACGCTCCTGGGACAAGACTGCACCCACCCCCCTATCTGAGGCGTCGGTCTGTAAAATAAAAGGCAGGGAGAAATCAGGGCTGATTAGCACACAGAGTTGCTTTTATACTCACAAACGCCACCTGGCACTGCTCCGTCCACTGGACCGGATCTGAGGCTCCCTTTTGGGTGAGATCAGTTAGGGGACTGGCTAGTGCCGAAAAGCCAGGAATAAACCGGCGATAATAATTTGCCAGTCCCAACAAGGATCTCACCTGTTTTTTTATTTTGGCTGTGGGCAGGCAGAAATGGCCGCGGTTTTATCAATCAAGGGTCTGACCTGCCCCCTGCCCAAGAGGAACCCCAGATACCGTACCTCTCTCCGCCCGATAGCGCACTTTCCTGGGTTAGCAGTGAGCCCCACTCCTCTCAGCGTCTGGAGGACAGCCGCAAATGCTGCATATGCCGCTCCCAATCATTGCTATAGATGACGATGTCATCCAAGTATGCCGCGGCATATGCAGAATGCGGTCGAAGTAGCCTATCCATTAGCCGCTGAAAGGTGGCCGGAGCCCCATGCAGACCGAAAGGCAAGGTCAGGAATTGATGTAAACCGAACGGAGTAGAGAATGCCGACTTTGTCACACACCCTGGACGGGAACAGAGCAGTCTGAAGACGGAGTGGATTTTCCTGGTCCACGGGCCAGATTTTTATTTCAATCAGTGTAGTTCTCTGAACCCAGACACGGGCAGAGAACGAGACTGGGAGCTTTCACTAAAAACAAACTTTCACTTTCACTTTTCTTTTCTTTCTTTCTTTCTTTTTTTTTGGTTCGCTCTCTCTCTGCAGTCTCTCACGCCTTCTCCTCCCTGGTTCCAGCCCCCTACTGAAGAGAGCAGAGCAGTTTTAAAGCACACAGATGTAATTATCAGACACAGGACCGGTGTGTGCGCTGGCTGCTCTGCCAGTAGGCGTGGCCGCTAATCGCCCTGATTACCGACGCCTTCCACAGAGAGCTACTAGAGGAGCCAGATAATAAGGCATTTACATTTTAAGCATTTAGCAGACGCGACTTACAAGATGTGCATACAGTAAATACATGGTAGGAACAATCATAGTTAGCGCAAGGCATTACAATAGTCTAGCCTCGATGTGACAAAAGCATGCATCAAGGTTTTTGCATCCTCTAATGACAGAATGTGCCTAATTTTAGCTATGTTTCTTAGGTGAAAGAAGGCTACTCTGGAAGTGTTTTTAATATGAATGTCAAATGGAAAATCCTGATCAATAATAAAACCAAGGTTCTTGACCATTAGACTTGATGCAACTATGCAATCACCTGCATTTAACTGCAGATCCAACTTGTTCCTTAATTTTTGGGGCCCAAAACCATCATTTCTGTTTTATCTGAATTCAAAAGCAGGAAATTTACTGTCATCCAATTCTTTATATCAGAGATACAAGCCTCTAATTGAGTGAGTTGAAGTGTTTCACCTGGTTTCATTGATATGTACAGCTGTGTATCATCTGCAAATCAATGGAAATTCACACCATGTTTACAAATAACATTAGCAAGTATAATGAGAACAGCAATGGTAGCAAGTGGAATAATGAGAACAGTAATGGTCCCAGCACTGAAACCTTGTGGAATACCATATTTAACCGGAGAGTAGTCGAAAAAAAGAGAACTCTTGATCTAATTGCACAAATTGAAACCTGCCTGATAAGTATGATTTAAACCATGAGAGTGCCCATCCACGCAAACCAACCAGGTTTTCTAGCCTGTGAAGGATAATCTGGTGGTCAATAGTGTCAAAAGCAGCACTTATGCCAAGGAGCACTAGAATAGAAACACAACCAGTATCCAATGCTAACAGTAAGTCATTTACAACTTTAATAAGTGCCATCTCAGTGCTATGGTTTGGTCTAAAACATGATTATAGTGTTTTATACAGATTATTGTTTTTAGGAAAGCAGTTAATTGTTGAGCTACAGATTTCTCAAAAATGTTTGACAAAAAGGGAAGATTTGAAATGGGCCTATAATTGTTCAGATTAACAGGATCAAGATTTGGTTTCTTTAGAAGAGGCTTGATTACTGCCACTTTTAAAGACTTAGGTACGCAACCCAATAATAGGAATGTATTTATGATATCTGACATGGTCTGGCCTAGCACAGGCAAAAGCTGTAGTAAGAGAATGCTTGTATTCTATGAGGCTGTCCTTCCAAGCAGAGCGAAAAACCTCTAAATTGGTAGAGCGCCATCTGCGTTCTAATTTCCTGGAAACTTGTTTAAGGGCACGGGTATGGTCAGTAAACCACCCTGCAAGTTTCTTCTGACTGCATTTTTTCCTCTTGAGGGGTGCGACAGCATCAAGTGTATTCCGTAAAATATGATTTACCGCATCTATTTGATGATCAATTGACAAAAAGCTGTTTTGATCCTGACTTGATACTAACGACTCGGGAAGTATGTTTATACATTTTGAAGCCGTCAATGAATTTATAGAGCAGCTGGAATAGTATCTAGGTTCCGATTTAATAGGAATATTTACCTGAATTTCAAAAGTAATCAAAAAGTGATTTGATAGTACAGGATTATGGGGAGACACAATGATATTCTCGACATCGATACCATAGGATAACACTAAATCTAAGGTATGGTTGTGGCAGTGGGTTGGAATAAAACCAATAGAGTCAATAATAGCTGAAAAGCCAATCGTAAAGGGTCACTATCATTATTAACATGTATGTTGAAATCTCCAACAATCACAACTTTATCTGCCATAGTTGCCAAGCTTGATAAAAACTCTGCAAACTCAGAAAGAAGGACAATATACAGTCCAGGTGGTCTAAAAATTGTTACTAAGAGGAAGGATTGCACTGAGGTAACTTTATCTTTTATCCAGAAAGCATAACAAGTGATTCAAAAGAGGAGAACTTATCCCCACATTTAGGTGTGAAACAACATTTTGTTGTAAAAATCACAGCAACACCGCCCCCTCTACTGGACAGACGCGGCGCTTGACAACTAGCATAACCATCAGGAGATGCCTCATTAAGTGCACTGTATTCATCAGGCCTAAGCCAGGTTTCAGTGAAACTAATCAGGTCAAAACTATGGTCAGTGATTAGTTCGTTCACAAGAACCGCCTTGGGGGAAAGTGATCTAACATTTAACAATCCACGTTTAAAATATATCTTATTACAGGAAACACTTACAGCAGGCTGAGATGTTTTCATATAAATAAGATTATGTACACAAATGCCACGACAGCCAGTGTGCTCAGATAGCTTTTTATTTCTAAAACCATTTCCAAAATGAGAGACAGACACAGTCTCAATAGCTAAGCTAGTCACAGGTTTTTGGAAGCTAGCAGACAGTAGTTTAGGACCAGAAGTCTGCTGCCTGACTAGTGCTCTGAGAGGTCACAAATTTTGCGAGATTAGACTACGGGAAAAATTTCTAGATCGTAGAAGAGCACCTCTCCAGTTCGGGTGGAGTCCGTCTCTCTTCAGTAGGCCAGGCTTTCCCCAAAAAGTAGGCCAATTGTTTATGAAGCTCAAGTCGTTGTCAGTACACCAGTTAGCCAGCCAGTGATTTAGCGACGTGAGTCTACTATAGACTTTGTCACTCCTACGGGCTGGGATAGGGCCAGAGATAATTACTTCCGAGTGTTTTTGTGAGCTTACACACCGAAACAAAATTATTTTTAGTGATCTCCGACTGCCTAAGTCGAACATCGTTGGTGCCAGCGTGGATAATAATTGTAGAATATTTACGATTATTCTTAGCTAGCACCTTTAAGTTTGCCTCCACGTCGGTAGCTCTGGCCCCAGGCAAACATTGGACTATGGTCGCTGGTGACTCTATCCTCACATTTTGTCAAATGGAATCACCAATAATCAGAACTTTCTCAGTAGGTGTATTACTGAGTGGGGAGAAACTATTCGAAACGTGAGTTTGGTTTCTGACCTCCTTGGGATGGCGACTATGCCTCCCTCGAACCGTGACAAAAATGCCTTGCTGCGAAGGCTCTACCGGGGAAAAAGCACTGATATCTGGGCTGTTTAAACTTCCTGATGCATCCAGTGCTTGCAGAAAATACTCTATGTAACTCTCTCCCTCCTGAAACAGCGTCCGGACGCGGTCCTCAAGCTCAACTATTTTCTGAGCCAATTCTAAATTAAGTTGACACTTCCTACAAATACCAGTTACGCTAAACTTGGCGTCAGAACTAATACTAAACATATTGCACTCCAAGCAGGAAACAAGGAAGGAAGCCATCGTCAAATTCCTTACTGTAAATTAGTTTTCTAGATGGTAGAACAGAAAACCACGTGGTTGGAGTCCCTTAATTGATCAAACTCACGCAGATTTGACGAAAACGTAGGTTATGAATAAAATGAAAGTATTGCAGCCAATATATTTTGTATTTTACGTGATCGTGTAAAAGTTATTTCGAAGTAGCAGAAGCAAGTAGAAAGTGCGCTAGCGTTTCAAACAACGTTTGTAACAGGAACAGGAAATGACGAAATTAAAGACTTGGAACACGGTGTAGCAATAGCCACCCAATGATTTTTATGTGTCTCCAGGGATGGAATAGTGTCCCAGTGCAGAAGTGATGTTTCTGTGTCCACAGGTGTGGAACAGCTACACAGTGCGAGACCAGTTCATGGGCCAGGTGATCTTGGGTGCCGCGCTGAAGGACACAACCAAGCCTCAGAAACTGCAGCTTCACAAGAGAGGACAAGAGGTGGCAGAGGACATGCCCGGCACCCTCACGCTCAGAGTCGTCACCTCTAGTGAGCTTACTGCCATGTAGCACCCAGAGGGCAGCTCCCCCGTCCTCCTGAATGACGGGCACCACTACACCCTGCTCTGGCTACCATCTAAAAGCTTGACACCGCCTACAAAAATGTCAGAGGCTATTGGACAACAGTGCTGAATTCTGTGGTGCTAATTATGCCTGTCTGATAGGACACTTTTATAAGGGAAGAATCCACATTTGCGACAGTGGTACTATTTTGTAACATTTCCCAAAAACAAGCAGTTGTTCGCTGTAAAGATGCACAAATATTAATATGAATATTTGACAAGACATGTTTAAACATATACATTCCATCCATTACAATTACTAAGTATCATTTATACAAATGGAGGGTACCCCATAACCAGCAGTGAAGATATGGCCAAATACCAAACCAAGTCCAACAGACTGTTAATACACACAAGATCAAATTTTGTTGAGTTCGTAGCAGTTTTCCTGGATCCTGCTAGCCTGTCAGAGAAACGTGAGAGATCATTTCTCTACCACAGACTTTAGGGGTCCATCATGTCATATATAAAAATAAGAAAATATTCAATATTTGGTTTCCCAAATAAAGATTCCCAACAAGGCATTCCCTGGTTCTGATTGGTGCTTCCAGAGCATCAACAATGCTGCTTTGCTCAACAATGATGCTCACTAATAATGCCAATCTTTGCTTTGCTATAGGGCAGGTAAGTCTTAGAGGCTTGAGAAAGGATTCGTAGACAGCTGAAAAACTCAGCTCACGTAGCTAAGATTTTGAACATTTAAATTTGCTGAAAAACTCATTAGCTCACGTTAATTAACCAGTGAATTAAAATAAGAGAAAGTGAGATGTTTTAGCGTAATTGGCTACATAATGTGAGTTCCTAATTAAGACCCATGCATTTTGTTAGTACAGTAGTTAACTAATATATCGTAGTTCGTTTTCTAAAGACACGTCTTTATTTGACATAATAGCCACATATGTACATTTTTATCAATACGAGCATACAATGGTTCACTTTTACATTATGAAAATCAATATTGAGTTTATTCATAGCCGATAGTCACATGCGATGCAAAGCAATTGCCATGAAGTGCTGCACATATTTTGTACACGTGTTATTGAAAACGTGTGATTTGTTTTAACTATCAGCTTTTATCAGCCTAAAATTGGGTTTAATCTGTGCAATTTACAGTAAATGTATGTGTTATGTTTATGTCTGTCATTAGATGAAAGATTATTATTAATGGAATATATTTTTTAAGCATTTACATGAGCAGTATTTATAGCTTCTTGAATTTTAATAAAAAAATGTGACAAAGATCAGGATTCTATGGTCTGCAATTCTTTTTAATATATATATATTTTACCTGCACACGATTTACAGTAAAATGTGTTTTCATCAGTGTGCCTCTCATCTAGTGGCATGTTCATTTCTATAGATTTATTTTATGCACGGTTGGATTCCAAGATCTGCTCTCATATTTAGTGTCTCTACACAGTACACAGTATACGGTCTCCAGTTTTCTGTAAATACACACTCACAGTAATTATTTTAACTCTGTGCTGTATATATAACTCTGGCATATGCCTTACCAACCCATAACTTAGTGATTGGCATATCTTAATTTGCCTCTGAATTATAATGTATGTGACATTTTTAATTATTTTGAGGTTTACAAAGCTTTGTTTTGTTAAGGTTTGATTGCACAGCAACCGATTACTTCACACATTCAATGGAAAAAAACTCCAAGCACATGAAAAATAAACATAATAGATTTTTTTCCTTTTTTATTTCAGTCCACTTTCCAAACTGGTATTTTTGTTGTAGTACACTCAAGATAGCCATGCACAATTCATAATGGAAAAAAATGCTTCAAACCACAGTTACCTTCAGGTTTTTTTAAATTGAAACTTTTCCTGCTTGTTTATTTTTTATCATTTTCGTAAAAGAAAACAATAAAAAAAAATAGAAGAGATGTATCAGCAGCTTTATTTTGTCAATTTAAATAATTTAAAACAATCTTTTTTCAGTTTCTCTGGATATACATTTCAAGAGCAATTTCCCATCACAAGTACAAGTCACATTGCCCAGAAACAATAGTGCACAGGTGAAACATTGAAGGATGCTATGCTCACAGTCCCAGGATCTCACAGACAAACAGCAGGGCCAATGTTTCCTTCCAAGCCTTTGATTAAGGCCTTTTGAACTCTAGATATACACAGTAGCACAGTGCAAGACTGTAATCCTGTGTGTTATATGAGGATAGTTCTTTCTTACTTTTCCTAAAAAGGGCCACATACGTGGTGCTGAAATATCAAAATAAACGTGGTGGGGAGCCCCGATCGGGGGCCGTGTTTGGCTATCTGCCCCAGGGGGAGGTAGGAGGGCGAGCTGGTACGAACTTGCTGAGAAGCGCGTAAGGGTGTCTCCAGAACGTGAGTGGGCGAATTCCGTCTCGATGGTTCACTGCCCTAGGAGAATTAGCTTGCCTCATAGAGATGGGCGGTGAGTTCATGTGGGGAGGGCAAATCGAAATGAAGAGAGGGTATGACTGGTCACTAAATTGGGAGAAAAACCTGAAAAAATCTGTTTAAAAAACAAATTAAAGGCCTCCCGCGTGGTCTAGTGCTTTCAACGTCCGACGCTGGCCACGGCAACCGGGGTTCGATTCCCCATTGCGCCAGAGTTGGCTCTGGCTGGGAATGCCATCGGGGCGGCAATTGGCTGCGCACAGGAGTGGTTCTGGGGTACCGGAATTACAGTTGACAGCTCGGTGAGTGCTGTCTCAGAGGAGGCAGCGCTTCACCTTTGTCACTGCCGGTCACAGGACTACGGCAGCGAACTACGAGGGAGGGGATTTAACTAAGCACAGTCCGAGTAATTGGCTACCAATTTGGGAGAAACATGTGGTAAAATTGAAAAAAAAATTGAAAGAAAAGGAATTAAAAAAGGAAATATCAAAATAAAGCCTGAGTATTATACAAATGAAAGGGAGGACGTCCCTGTTGACAAAATAATTGGCGAGTTCCGTCGGCCTCAGGGAAGTGGCTTGTCCAGCAGAGGTGGATAGCGAGTTCGTGGGGGAGGGAAAATCGAAAGAAAATAGAGGGTATAATTGGTCACTAAATTGGGAGAAAATGGGAGAAAAAACTGAAACAAAACAATTTTTTTTTTTTTAAAGCAGGTACCAAAGAATTATGGGAGCAGAGAATGACAGAACAGTGCACAAATATGTGGGTCCTGAAGTTTTGCATTATGTTTATTATTAAATTAATCCATAAGAGACAACAGCTCCTAGCTCACCCCCCCCCAGTTAGCTATTCAGCTACTCTAAATAATGATGTCAAACTGTAGGACAATTTTGACCTTTGACATTCCATATCAAGTGGACAAAATGTCTAGCTAGGAACAAAAGTCATGACAAGATTATTAAGAAGGCCATATTTGTTTAAGCAAAGAATTGGCAGAATTTTACACAAACCATGGTCAACTATTATGCTTCACACTCTCAATCTTTGACTTCATCTAAACCAGTTGTATGTTCTCAACGAAGCATTTACTCAAATCCCATATGAAAATTAAGAAATATGAAACCACTGAATTAGTACTTGATGGTACCTAAAATAGGGTAACTATCACGAAATGGTGCACAATCACTTGTTATAAGCTATGGATTTGTAAACATGAAGTTTTCCCAACATACTTTTGGGGAAGCAGCTATTGAAGACAGAAAATTGTAACCTGGCTAAATTGTTTAAAAAAAGTCCATCCCTTGCAAAACGTTTGTACATCCATTCTTGAATCCCAATAGTTTGTACAAATGGCGTCTCATAATACACACGGAATCTCCTTAAAATACATTTTTGTTTCGTCATTGGAAAAGACATGTTCATTGCGTCTATGTCAGATCAATATAGATCTATTCCATCCACTATATGTGGACAAAAGGGTATTTTCTGGAATAGCCCACAGCAGGTTTTTCCAATTAATTCCAGTTAATTTCTCTCTATTGCCTCGTTAACAAAGTACATCTCACAGACATATCAAACTGAACTATTCCAAGGCAGACAAGCATGAAGTTTCATGCTCTTAAAACAAGGATTAAACAAAGTCAGCCAGCTCGTTAAAATGCAGTCATGCAGTTTTACTGGTCATCATGGTACACTTCGTCAGCATAAATCACATCTTTTATCAAAATGTTCAGCATGGTTGTAATTTGATGGAATTTTGGAGGGGGGTGGGCAAGGAGTAATATCACATCTCGAGAGGGTATAATCTGAGGTTTGCAGATATTAAAAGTGCTGCTTTTCCCATGTCATCTCTCCGACACCTTTTCTGAATCCAATAGAATTGCAAAAAAGCCCAAATTGTTTTCTTTTTGTCTGTCCTTGGAGACGGCTTCTGCAAAGCTAGGATCCCCGTCAGACCCAATTACGACAGACACCGCAGTTACACATTTAAAATAGTGCTTAATGAGAGGTAAATTAGTTAGTGCTACAGAGCCAAAGCACGTATGCTATTTTGATTGTTCCTTGGAATGGCTGTGCATTTGTCCTCGTGCCGTCCCATCAGCACTTGGACCCCCCTTGTGTCAGAGACAGAGGGGTTGATGTGCTCCAGCAGGTCTCTGTGGGTGGACTTCATCCCTCCCCTTAGCGACTGCTGTGCTTTATAGCTTCCTTAGCAGCTCCAATGAGGGGTGTCAGACTGGAGAGGGGTTTGGCTAACTTCAGGAACGGGTGCTGGAAAGACAACAGAAAATAATTATAATTTTGCAAGTGCATGAAATAATTGTCATACATTTATATTTTTACATGGTAATATTAATCATGGTTAGTGCAAGAGATCAGTGTATTAACACTGCAATAGACATAATTTTTGGCAGCTGCACACCGTACCTGTAACACAGGGAAAGAATTCATATTCTTATGAGAAGTCATATTTTACCATTTTTTTAAAAAGTAATCCTCCCTAGTATTAGGTATGATCTTGTCACAGGTATGTTCATAAGGAATGTACCTGCAACAGTTCCTTGGCAGAGCTTCTCCTGTCCACGTCCATCTCTAGGCAACGGTTGAGGAAGTCTCGGAACACGGCGGACAGCCGCTCTGGGTTCTGAAGCTCCGGTGTTCCATTGGTGGCAATCAGATACAGGGCCTGCAGGTGGAACAGAGGTCACCCCAGGGTCAGGTGCGTTGAGGATGCAGCAGCCTTGAAACCCTTCTACGTGTTCTTTGTTGTTTTGAAAATGAGTGAATCGGGCAAAAATGTTTCCCAGAAAATCCAACGTCTAATCGTATGTTAATCTAACCTGAATCATGTTTTCCTTCACAAAATCAAGGGGCTCGATTTTAATGTCTTGCTGGCTCCAATCTATGAAATGATGCACTGCCTCCTGCTGGTAGGATCAGGATCATGGCTGTGTCAAGGGTCATGTTATTCATTTGATCATTTTCTGCAGGCCTTAAAAGCAACCTTTTTTGGGCCTCCGATAGCGTAGCGGTCTAACGAGTGTGAGCTGCCGATCCCGGTCGTGGTTCGAAGCCCGACCGTGCTAGACCAGGCCTGGTGGGGAACCCCGATCAGGGGTTGCGTTTGGCTGTCCACCCCAGGGAGAGGGGGAGGGTGAGCTGACATGAACTCGCTGAGAAGCGTGTAAGGGTGTCTCCAGAATGTGGGTGGGCAAGTTCCATCTCGAAGGAAGCAGAGTTTTCTGCCCTCAGAGAATTAGCTTGCCTCAGGCGGCGAGCTTGTATGGGGAGGGCAAATCAAAATAAATAGAGGGTATAATTGGCCACTAAATTGGGAGAAAAAACTTAAATTAAAAAAACATTTTTAAAGTGACCTTTTTAAGACGGTGACCTGCTGTTTGGAAACAAAGCGTGGAGGTGCAGCCCAGATGCTGTTAGGATGCCTGGAGGCTCTTACCCTGAGTGGATTTTCATTGAGATACGGAGGCTCCCCCTCCACCATCTCGATGGCCATGATGCCCAGGGACCAGATGTCGACTTTGGAGCCATAGGCCTTGCGCGTCACGACCTCGGGAGCCATCCAGTAGGGCGTGCCCACCATGGTGCTGCGCTTGTTCTGCTCAGGGGTGATCTGAGCACAGAAGCCAAAATCCGCTGTGGGGAGAGGGGAAAGCAATTATAGTACCCCACATTAATCGGCAGATGTGGCCATGCCACGGTCCTATGGTCCTATGGTGAGCTGGGAGCTGTTGTTTCTTATGGATTAATTTAATAATAAAAATGGTAGCAGGGTTTAATGAAAAGGTTTTCCTTTAATTTTCTGAATTTTTTATAAATGTTTTTAAAAGCAAAAAGCTGCAAATAATCTGGGGTTTCCTTGAAAAACCATACCTTTAATTTTCTATTTATTTTGAGTAAACTCAATTTTGACATCACAGGACACACACTGAATAACATTAAGATTTGCATTCCATTTTGACCTGTAGGAAGGCAACTGACAATGTGACAAATTCTCTTCAATTGAAGGGATCCAAACGCTTAGTTCCTCCTCTCACTCACTTAGTTTCACAGAGCCATCCATGCCCAGAAGGATGTTGTCACTTTTGATGTCTCTGTGGATCACCTGGTTGGAGTGCAGGAAGTCCAAAGCCTGAAGGCACTTCAGGAAAACCAAACACAGCTCGTTAAGGAAACGCTCATTTGATGTGCTTGCATTAGACGGTTCCATTAAATAAAGTGTACTTCAGTCAAGTGCATTTCAGCCAGGCACTTAAATGTGTGCAGCGAATGAATCCAATGGGGAATAAGAACGGGCTCCACTCTTCCGGTTACACCGGGAGGTGGGCTGATATCTGGACGGGCCGGACACATGAACCCTACCTCTCGGCAGACGGCAGCGATTTGACCCTCGTCCATGCAGGTCTCAGTCACCACGTCGGTCAAAGACCCTCCAGCAAGGTACTCCATCACAACCCACAGCTCTTCCCCCACCAGGTAGCTGCAGTTCATAAACAGATGCTGAATGCATTTCGAGTCCCTGTACTTTTTTTAACATAGGAGGCATACAAACTTGAAAAGTTTTATATATTTTATATAACTAACATGTTCAAAATAAAAAAAATTCATTCATTCAAAGTGTCCAAAATGCTACCCTTCAAATGCGTACTTTGCCATATTTTTTCCTTCCTATTTTTGAATCACCAATTGTCCTTCCCCGGCCACCGCTGTGCCATGTTCATCCACACAAGGACCACTGAAGCTGAGGTACGTGCACTCCTCAAATGCACTCCCCTAATTTTATTTTTCTCCCAATTTGGAATATTAAATCATATTAGTTTTCCATTGCTGCAATATCATCCATAGATTGTGGAGAGGCTAGCGCCTCCAAAACAGGTGTAAAACTAATTCCATCGAGGGCTTGATCGGAGGCACCCACATTTCTCAAACCGCCCCTGCACAGTTACTGGACCCAACGGCTGTCTCCAGTAATTTATACTTTAAGTACCGGTATTGCATCGCGTAAATTGCTTTTTAAAAATTAATGATGATGCCAGAATGAAATATTTGTTTTGACTTGAATGTAGGAATCGTTAAACTTTTAGCAGTGCTTTGTAGATTAGCTATCGCCATGATACGAAATGTGTGCTGTGACAGACCCACCTGTCCAAGTAGTTAACGATGTTGGAGTTTTTGTTTTCCCTCATCACCAGGATCTCATTGATAATTAATTCCTTCTTTGGCTGCTGCTGTAGGTTCATCTGTTTTATGGCCACCTGAGAGGTAAGAGAATGGATGGACAGGGTGTGCATATACAATGCTCCCTAAGTACTAGCCCCGGGGTGCTGTTGAAGAAGACTATGATGATTAGGTTGTCAGTCATTCAATCGGACAACGCTTTGTTCGTACCTATGTACCTGCACATGAGGGTGAGTGCTTACCTCCTGTCCCTGTACCAATGTCAATAGCTGTGTACACTGTCCCAGAAGCTCTATTGGAAAAACAGAAGAGTTGGAACAATTTGATTTCACTGCTGTAATGTGCTTTCTGGCAGATAGCATACTTTCTCTGTCACATACACACGCACACACATTACATTTACATTTACATTTACATTTTAAGCATTTAGCAGACACTCTTATCCAGAGTGACTTACAAGATGTGCATTAATACATGGTAGGAACAATCATAGTTTGCGCACGAGGCTGAGCGGAGGGGTCTGGCTGGGCTGTAGGGTGTGATGAGTGTCTGGAGGTAAGGGGGAGCAGCCAGAGTGCCAGAGTGCTTTCATTAAAAACACCCCAAACACTACACAACTGTCTATGAATAAAACACAGCCTCATTATACAAGAGGCACTGGAATAACGTGAAACATTTAAGGAAATTAAAATGGGCCCATTAAAAATGTCCCAGGCGGTAGTTACAAGCAAATCAGGTACATACATTTTTCATTCTTTTCAAGGGAAATATTGAGGAAAATGTTTTAAACACACACAAACACACACACACACATACACACACACACACACACACACACACACACACACACACACACACACACACATATATACAAACACATACACACACACACACTCTCTCTAATGCACACATACAATATTCAGCGCCAGCAATGCCACATGGGAATTATGTAAGAAAGGTTGTTTGGAGCTGGGCAAGACCAAGCAACTTGATCACAGATTTAGCAATTAGCCCAGAACAGGATGGGATGGGCAGGTACTGGTGCCAGAGTGCTAACACCCCAAACACTACACAGCTGTCTATGAATAAAACACAGCCTCATTATACAAGACGCACTGGAATAACGTGAAACATTTAAGGAAATTAAAATGGGCCCATTAAAAATGTCCCAGACGGTAGTTACAAGCAAATCAGGTGCATACATTTTTCATTATTTTCAAGGGAAATATTGAGGAAAATGCTTTAAAGGGAAAATACAATAATTGTACTATGCAATGGGTTTTTTCAATGATAAAGATCAATAATAAACCATTTTGTATGTCCAATATAGTCATACAAATTTGGGAGTGGAGCATTGATGTCTACAACCAGTCTGGCCACTAGGCGGTAGTGTTTCCCAGTATATCGCACAGTTCCTATTGTCTTGGTTATAACTGTAAAAGAAACACAAATGTATCCCCCGACGGTGGCTTCATAATGACCCAGGAAAATTTCAACAGGCAACCTATTAAGACTGTAGACCATGTGGACATGGAGAATGTTTGGTTTTTCCTTTGCCAGATTAACAGAGACGAGGTAGGAGTCGGTAGGTGACAGCACAGCTGTCCACATGTACTTAATGTAAGTGGTGACTCGTGCTCTACTACTAATATGTGTAGAGTAATTTTTTTGCACATATATATAGTTTCTGCACTCTGTGCCTAAAGCAGCTCTGTGCTTCTACACTGAAACTCAGAGGAAGGAGGAATGGCCCCAGGGCAGCAGTCTCCCTCCACCCTGGTCTGGCTGAGCTCTTTCAGCAGTTCAGCTCAGTCAGCACACACCACTGAATCACCATGCAGTCAGCAAACATTACCGCATTATGGCTGACCTGCACCTACAGTCAGGACAAGATCTTGTTGTTCATGGGCCCTATGCCCCGCCTCCGTTTCGGGCCCCCCAACCCCCAATGGTATGGCATTCTGGGAGATGGAGTTCTTAGATTTAGAGTTTGATTGGAGCTGTGATTTAATTTGTTATTTCTTTTTATGACTAATACTACTAATAATAATAAGGATCCTGTGTGATGAACATATATGTATTAGGTATGTAAGTATAATATTAATTATGTAAAATAAAAATATAAAAAAATATACTGTGGAGGACGTCGGTCTCAGTCACGTGGGAGTGGTATGGTTGCCTGTGCTTTACATGTGGAGGAGGCCTTTGGAGCAGGGAGACTTTCCGGGGGCAGGTTTGGCACTCTCACAGGGTGTGAGAGTGAACTGTCACCCAGAAGGTTGCTCCAAAGGCCATAGTTGATTTAAGTATTATTTAATTGGTGTCAATCAGTTAATTGATATGGAAGTCAATTGGCTGATTGGGTGTCTGTGTGAGAATGTGAGTGGGTGTGGTCTGTCAATTATTGAGTGATTGATAGATGGGTGATTGCCTCACGAGTCCCACCTGAGCCAAGCAGAAAGTGAGCCTATTTAAGAGCAGGTGGGGCGAGTGGGGAATCAGTTAGTCTTTGTCTTGCGTGTGTATTGAGTCTTGTGTTGTCATTGTGTGAGTGTGAGTGTGAGTGTGAGTGTGAGTGTGAGTGTGAGTGTGAGTGTGAGTGTGTGTGCGTGTGCGTGTGCGTGTGCGTGTGCGTGTGCGTGTGCGTGTGCGTGTGCGTGTGCGTGTCGCACGGGCCCGAGAACTCTCACTGGAAGAGTGGAGAGTGTCTCGGGGCAGGTTTACAGAAAACTCTCACTGTGGGGAGTGGCGAGGGTCTCTGTATGCATGGGTTGGAGAACTCGGACTGCAAAGTCGAGTGTCTCTGTATGCATGGGTAAGAGAACTCGGACTGCAAAGTTCGAGTGTCTCAGTATGCATGGGTGGGAAGCACTTGAAAGGTCACTGGATATGTGTGTGCCTGGGGAGGTTCCAGGGGAACTCCGGACGAAGAGGCACGGTGTCCCGTAAGTTTCGATGATTTTAGCTTGTTATTTTAGTTCGTTGTTTTGGGGCCCGGAATTATGCTTGGCGGCGAGTAGGGTGAAGATTTCGTGTTTGTGTTTGTTATATGTTAACCTGCTCTTCCACTGTCTCTGTCGTGTCGTGTCTGGGGGGGGAGACAGACATTTTTTTATACAAATCCGGTCCATAGACCGACAAACTCCACTCCGTCTCCAGACTGCTCTGTTCGCATCCAGGGATTGTCACGTGGCATGTGACATATACGTATATGTATATTAAAAAATAATATAAATATAAAAATGTTCCCCATAATTCCGGGCCCCATGCAACATTTGGGCCTGAGGCCCAGGTCTTGTCGGCCTATGTGGAGATCCGGCACTGCCTGCAGTCCATACATCCTGCTGTATTACGTCTGGCCGACACCCTACGGTCAGTTTATGTTCCTGTGTTACTATAGATTAGTGTATACTGGCTGGCCCATATGTTGTATGTACCTACAGTCACCATGTAGCTGGTCAACCCTTACATTCAGCACACATTACTTACATTGTTTATAATTCATTGAATAATTTTTCTACAAATATTTGTAATGAATGTTCTTTTAAAAAAAATTCTAAAGACAATTCTCCTCCCCAAAACAGCAAAAATAATGGTATTATATCTACATGGGAATATTAGACATATAAATACGGGTGTAAATGCCGTTGCGATAGCTCATAGCTGTATTTCGTTGTGTGTAACACCTACCCTTGTCCTATTTTTTCAAACCGTGTGTACTTCTTTTTTGGGTCTCCCACACTCACGATGCTTCCTGGAAAAGAAGAAAGAGGGGAACAGCTGGATTGGGATGTCCCCCGCATGCCAGTGAAGAGGAGTACTGTCCTGTGGCCATGCACTCGGGCCCTGTGTGCCCCGGTCAACACCACTGAAGTCAGGCCTTCACTGGGCCTGTGTGCCACAGCTGGGCACATTCATTGGTGCAGCATGAAGGGGTTCAGATTCCATATTTAGTTGCTCCAGTAAGTGAAACACAACTTATAAAATTATAGATTTTTATCCAATGTAATTGGAACCTCCTATAATGTTCTACTCAAGTAAAAAAAAGAAGAAGTGCATGTCAACCAAAACATATCATTAACCATCTACTATCTAAACTTTAAGATGTTATGACACAAAATAAAGACACACTTCTACAATTAGAAAATACATTTCTAAAATAAAGAAAATAAAGAAATCCCACAACATTTAGGCAGCATGGACTAATCTAATGGTGTTGTAGGACAAATACAAAACAATCAACATAGACAGTAATAAATATGTGCACTGTGCTGCACAATATAGGGCCACCCACAATGGGCTGCATGCAAGGCCACTATGGCAACAGTAGAAGTGACCAGTAGTGGTCTGTCCTCAACTTTGAACCAATTACTCTAATATTTCTTCTTTGGTTATTCGGTGACACAGGCCTGTCTTCATAAATATTTAAAACAATCAGTGCCTTGTTGGCAAAGATGTATACACAATCTGCTAGGGGGAAGATTTTCCTAGATATAATAGATTAATCTATATAATCACTAGTAGTTGTAAGTACAGAAGTGAGCTGCTCTCTAATAATAACCATTTTAGGACACTTAAGTGCCGACTGCAGCTGGCTCTGACACAAGAGGTGAGTTTGTGAGGGGCTAGAAATGTTTTATTGGGCCCCGGGTAGCATAGCGGTCTAATGTACTCTGACAGGAGTGCAAGCTGCCTACTGTAGACACAGTTCAAAACCTGACTGCGTCAGTCCGACTCTGGCCGGGAGCCCCTGTCGGTGGCGGCTTTTGGATGTCTGCCCCAGGGGGTGGTTGGAGGGAAAGTCGCCACGAGCTCGCCGAGGAGCAGTAGGGGTGTTCCTAAAGAGCGGTTGGGCAAAGTTCCGTCTCGGAGGAGGCGGATCATTGCCGGCCTCGGGATATTACCTTGACCCAGACGACGGGTGGCAGGCTTAAGAGAGGAGGGCGAATCAAAATAAATAGAGGGTTGAATTGGCTACTAAATTGGGAGAAAACTGAGAAAATTTTGAAACCATAAATACAAAAAATAAAATAAAGTATTTTTTTCTGGGACGTGCACTAGACTGGCGCAGGAAGGCATGAGACGTACTCAGTCTCTCCAGTATCTCCTCATCGGTCATCTTCGACTTCTTCCTCTGGCGGTCGGTGAGTCGGTGCGGAGCACCAGTCGGTGCGGAGCACACCTTCTCGGGGGGAAGCGGTTCGGGGGAGGTGGACACCTCCTGAACAGGAGCAATGGGCGCAGCCGGCTCAATGACAGATCGAGTGTAGATCTGCAGGTGTAGGACAGGAGGTCACGTCAGACACAAATTTTACGAATATGAGATTTCACAGAGCATACATTTGGCACAATAACAATACTGTTAACTAGCACGATTAATTGTACTAGCCATACATAAATCTGTTTTATAATTAAGTATGAAAGAAAGTAATCAATAATGCTATATTGATGCTGCTCTTCTTTTCCTATGCTTTATGTATTTGAGGGCAAACAGGCTATGTAAGACTCCAGTTTTAACTATCTTTCTTTACCTGGGATCTGGCAATATATAACATATACAGTATATGTGTACAATATATAACATAATCACAAACATCAATTACATTGCATTTTTCAAAGAAAAATATTTGATAATTTCTCCCTACAGATTTTGTGTGCTCTGGTCGAGGGGCAATGACAGGGGGAGGCTCGTCGTCATCATCATCATCGTCGTCGTCATCATCGTCATCCTCGTCATCCTCTTCGTCTTCGTCATCCTCGTCATCATCTTCCTCCTCTGACACAGGGGCGGCCAGTGGTGGGTCAGATGCTGTCTTTATAGGCTGCAGGACAGAAATCACAGAGTTACCCTGGGGTCATGCCAATCCAACTTTCAACCTGATCTAAAAAATGTGGTGGGCCAGGACTGAATTTAGCGTGATATGTGAAAGGTTTTCATTTGAAGAAAAACAGCAAAGAAATATGGCTGCATTACCAAAATGACACGCATTACACAAGGTACATCAGCAACCAGCAACAGGTAAATAACTGCAGGTGTATATATTCTGTGTGTGTGCTAAAAACAATAAGTGCTAATTTGCTCTCCACTGTGATTAGCAGCAATAACAAGATGACTGCAGTTTTCTCCTCATCCTTTGGACACTAATTTTGCTGTGTGCGTGGAAGATTAAGAAAAAAACACATACATTAATAACACAAATAGGTGACACTGAGAGACCTGATGTTTGTGAAAAGTCCCATCATTTCCAGCATTTTCATCTCTAACAGGGCAAAGCTCATTTATCTCAATTAGTTCTGTTGATATAGACATAATTCTAATTCATCCCAAAGTATTGTGAATGAAATCACCAAGATGCTTAGAAAGAAAAATGCAATTGTACTGTCTCCTTTTTGTCTTTACAAAGCAGAAGGCAATCATAGAATTCTGTGAAATACAAACTTGAAACCCCTAAACAGACACACCTTATATAGTCACACATATTACGCTAGATTTTCTTTTGTATGGTATTTTGGAGATATATTTCAATAAGAATGCAATGACGAGTGACCAAGCGGAAAATGGCTGCGAACAATCCTGACCAGTGCCACAAATGTGATAAGTAAAACATGTTTCACAATTTTACATGATTTTGTATATCTGTACCATGTTACCAAAAACCACCAAATTTGGTATGGTGACATCCCATACACCTGTACAAATGTGTCAAGTATCATAACATTCAAACACGGTTTACTCATAATTTCACATTAAAATCAACGCTTGAAATTGATGGCCCGTGGTGGCCTTTTTATTGGAATTTTCAACTTAGAGCAGATATGGTCATGCAAAAGGCTGTATCAATCAGACTGACATTTGAAAATAGCTGAACAACTTTTGAATTTTCCAATTGCTTGCAGTGTCCATAAATTGCATCCATATACATTAAAACTCAGAAACCGTATTTGGATATGATCCACCACAGCGCACCAAATTTGATTGCAATTGACCCAACTATGAATGAGATGTGCTCATGTCCCTTTTCATGCACAAACATGGCAACTCGATTGATTCGTTCTGGCAGGGGCCTTGATCCAATGATGTTGGGACTTTTCACTTCAAGTTTAAACATGAGGCAATGACTTTGTGTACTTTCACTTACAATTCATAAAAAAGTTTAATACCTTAGTTTAAAGGTTTTTTTTAAATTCACAATGGCATGCCTCATAGGTCCCTGAAGTATGCTTTATCCTTGTAAGAAGAGGATACTTGATAACACACTTTGTAACTGGTACACCATGCAGGGCAAGAGTTCTGCGGCCTTTGAAATTGTTTGATTTTCCAATGAACTTGAATAGCATCGCATGTGGCAAATCCACACCAGCCTACTGTGGTATGCTACTATCACAGTGCTCCACGTGTCTTCAATTGCCTGTATTCATGCTGTGCCTAAGTGTATTCTGTAGGCGTGTTGTGGAGAAAATAAAAATAAATTGAATAAAAACAAGCACCTATGCAACTTGGGACCCTATATATAGCTGCAAGCAGCAACCGCAATGGAATGAGGACAAATTAACCACCAACAGCCATGACTTCATAACAATGATAAAACATTTTGTTTCGAGTATTCGAGTCTCAATATTTAAAAATTCATCCATATATGTTATAAATGTCATTTCTGTACCTCATTTCACATCAATGTGACCGATACATTGAGATTTTTATGTATTTACCATTATTTACTACCAGAATGTATGATTTTGCAATATTCAATCACTTGTGTCATCCATATTTTTTTAGATCACAGACAAATTCAGAGTTAAGCTATGGCCTCTATGGCGTTGTATAAAATGTGTTTCTGTCCAGACTGATGCTAGGCAACAAAAACAGTAAAAACTAGCATACAGTTTTGATGTGGCCATGCTGTGTGATATAAGGACAGCCTGTTTGTTCACTTTTTCTGACAATTTACAAAGGGTGCCCATTAAGCCAAACCAATGTTCAATTCCAAAAACCACCTCTAATTCCGTTTTTTCTTTTTTTCTTCTCATTATTAATAATGTATATATTTGTTTGTTTTTATTGACTGTCCCTGTACCACTGCGCAGCATGACGATGGTAGTGCAGTGGATAAAATAGGCATGTTCCTAATAAATAATTTTCAAATACTACAGGCTCAACCTCCATGTACTGAAGGGTTGTACTATCATATACATGACAAATGAATTGATGAAATGCACAAGCAATAATGTTTTTTCTCTGATCTTACCACTTCATTATAAAGTTGGGTGTAAACATCGGCACAATGCTGAGAATAATGCAGTATCAATGTACTGATATGATCTCACAGTAGGCTTCTAACATTGAGATAAAGAAGAATAAAAAATATGGGTGTAGTTCGACTATCAGAAAGGGACGTTTCTGCAGGGCTACCAGTTGGTCTCGTCTTCCACGTTTCCTACCCACTGCATCACCACAGCATTATAGCCATGAAGACAGACCGATGGCTGGGTTTTGTTCATATTTTTTTAATGCGCCCCATCAATCAAACAAAAAAAAGCCTGCTGGGGGGATGCATTTTCATTAAGAAATTCTAAATAAAGTCAAAGTGTTGAAATTAGTTAAACATACGCATGAGTCATTGCAAAATCATTTTTTAAAACATTGAGTTAAAATGTCTTAAAGGGAATGCTTATACTTTTGGCTTTAGTTCAATTAGCGCCACATTATTTGGAGGGCGTATGAGTTGTAAAGGTGTCCTTATTTAATTTCTAAATGTATATAAAGGTATGTAAAGCAGGTGGTGTATTACCTTGTCAAATAATGCGCTGCAGGATCTAAGGCTGAGAGGAGGCCCAGACAGGAGACGTTTCTGAATGTAAAGGTTGAGAATGGGAGGATTTACTCAACACACACTCAACCCACACAACAAACACAAGAGCAAATGGATTGTGGGGATCATCGCTGCCATAGCCCTTTGTGAGAGTACAGTTGCACTGAAGCACCGGTGCATGATTGCCCACGGACGTTCACTTAACTGTGTATGGACATAAGCAATCTTCTGTAGAAAGAGCAGGCATGTGCAAGAAAGGGCTATAACACTCCTTAGCGTTTTGAGACGAGTTGAGGTGAGTCTATTTTTCTTTAGCTGGGCTGTGTTGTGGTGGGCTTAACCCTTTCACTGCGAGATTCGGATGTATCTGCACAAACGCTCATTGCCGTTAACTGCGGGATTCGGACATACCCCAACACATGCGCAATAGTGTTTCTATCCGTTTTGTATAAATCCACACAGCAGGCAGATGTTTTATCCATATAACCCGGAAACGCAGCTGGCGAAGCCGGCTTGTTTGAGATCACGTTAAGGTTGTTAGAGATCATGTTAGGTTGTATCAACCAGGTGAGTAATTGTTGTGTTAAATCATCAGTAATATAGTAAATATGTTTACTTTTTGGACTAAGTTGTATAAGCTTTGAAACTAATTTATGTTTTTGTGTTGAACAAAACTGTCCACAAACTAATTTGAGAGCACGAAGATTAGCAGGGAGACCTATGGTGAATGTTTGCTTCTAGCTAGCCAATGTTTCTGATCCATTTGGTGCTTATATTTATCATCTTCAGGTTAGTTGTTTTTGTAATTGTGTTCTTGCAGAAGTTTGGAAATGTACAGAATAATATTCATTCTCCATAGACCCATGAGCGTGTGCAAAAGAGCTTGTATTGTATGTAGTATTTCCATTCCATTCTGTCGTGTATCTTTTAACAGGTTTTTGAAACTTAAAATGTTACATGAAATAACATTTATATATTTGACTTTTTTAGTCAATTTGACCTCCCCTGTACTTTCTTGTCTTATTAATGGAATTCTTTTGAGATGGCATTTAAATATTGTGTGGACATGTGTGTTTATATCACTTTTTCACTATAAAACAAGATTTTCTTTGAAAACTAATGTCAGATATGGAAACTACAAGTAACGTCTACATAAAATTAGCAGTGCAAAAGGGGAAATTAATAACGTAATTATATGATGGAAAATTTACGCTTCTGAGGAACTGCCCTTAAAATTATGCAGCGAAAGGGTTAAAACTCACAAAACCATAATTTTGCACAATAAAGCACCTGGTCACATTTACTAAACTGGGAGTACTAGTGCATATTAAATGTCACAGCTTTTTTGTTAGCCTTAATTGAAAAGTTATTGTATGTATAGTTGAATACATGAAGAAGGTGAACTGGTCCTTGTATGCAATGCAATGGCAAAGGCACTGAAACGCTCTCTTCCTCGACACTCAGCAATTGACTGTGCTGTCCCCTGCCCCCAATTCATCAATGAGCACGAGTACAGAGACCAAAAGCATAATCATTCTGTGAATATTCAGGTCACGTTTGACATATGTTATGGTTGACCAAATTTTGACCCCAGAAACTTTTAGTTGACAGGTGCTTGATTGTTGATTGAGGCAATGCTCCTGATGCGTGGTCGCTCTGGCACTGATTGGACTGTTCCCAGCTGCACTCTCCTTTACCTCGTCTGGCCACACCTATCTAGAGTTTAAAGGGGTGAATTTTTTTGAGGAAGAGGCTTTTTCCTTTCTTTGTCTTCGTGCCATTCAGCTGTACCTTTTTGGAAAACTTTTGCTAAGTTTTTTACCATACTTGCTTGTCCGTTTTTCCCGTGCATATTTTTCTTTCTTTTACCTTTTGATAGCTAGGGAAGCGTAGAGTAGGGGAAGCAGTCTACAGAAGAGAACGTCTTTTTTGACTTGCACACGAGTGAGTTTAGACCCTATCCTCTCTCGTGCTAGGGCTTAGTCAGACTGTCTTATAGATTTTTTTATTATATCCCTTCTTTGTCATGTGAGTATGTTTACTATCTGTTGTATGTCATAAATAAATCCTGTATCTTTTTATCTAACTTGTTGACTCAAAGGAATATTTGTTTATCACGTCCCATCTTGTTTCACCATCCGGCTATTGAAGTGCAGGCAGTTTTTATGGGTTCGTAACAAGTGGGGGCTCATCCGGGATTGAATTTTGGAGTTATGTTGCAGTTGTCTGGATCACAGTTGTGTGTACGGTTGTGCTTCATTTGGACTTTTTGTGAATTATTACCCACATATAAAAATGGGCCCTGCGATGGATTGGCGACCTGTCCAGGGTGTATTCCTGCCTCTCGCCCGGAACGCATGCTGGGATAGGCTCCAGCCCCCCCGCGACCCTGACCAGGAATAAGCGGTTTAGATAATGGATGGATGGATGGATGGATATAAAAATGGAGTTTAACCTGGACATGTTCATTAAAGATCCGACTATGGAACAGTTAAACAGTTGTAAGAAAGCAGACATGTTGCTTATTTTGGAATGTTATAACATTAAGGTAAGCTCAATTACTAAGGAAGTAATAAAAAAAGCGATCGTTGATATGTTAGTGTAGCAGCAAGTTATTTCGGGTGAGATTTAAGCAGCTGATGATAAGGAAACATTGGCTATGGAGGTTACAGAGATTGCTCGTAACCAGATTAATCTCAAGATGAAACACCTAGAGTTTGCTTGGGAGAAGGAGTTGAAGGAACTAGACGTACAGAAGGAGTTGCGAGAGAAGGAACTGGAGATGCAGAGTTTTGCGCTTAAAAGAGCTGGAGATTGAGGATGGTAGAATTGCTGGCAAGAAAGAGCAGTCTTTTGAGTTTAATGTGACGAGAAATATCCAAATGGTTCCGCCATTTTGTGAGGCTGTGGTGGAAATATTAAATATAATATAAAAAATATAAAAATTGGACCATGCTTTTGCAGTGCGTGTTGAGGGGAAACGCCCAGGACACATTCGTCACTATCGGTGGAACAGAGTCTAGATTATGAGGTAGTGAAAGCTTCTATTCTGCGAGTGTACAAATTGGTACCAGAGGCTTATCGCCAAAAGTTCAGACAGTATTGAAATTCTGACAGAGAAACTTTTGTGGAATTTGCTTGGGAGAAAGAGAGCTTGTTTGACCAGTGTTGTGTTTCGCAAGAAGTGCAGAAACTTGATAAACTCAGAACTGATCATTTTGGAAGAATTTAAAAATTGTCTGCCTGAGCCTGTAGTAACTTACTTGAGCTTGATTTCGAAGGCCGTTGTGCTTGCTGATGAGTATGTCCTTACCCATAAGAATGTGTTTGTGGACAAGTCGTCAATACGTCGTAGTGACATTAAGGAGAAAGAATCTCGGAAAAGCACCGGTGGTTCGGTGAAGGACAGTACTCCTGCTGCCGCTGGTGGTGGTAAGCGTGAGGATTTAAGTGAAAAATAAAATCAGGTATGCTTTTATTGTTAAAAAACGTGGGCATATTTTGGCGGATTGTTATCTTTTGAAAAGAAAGAATCAGTCTTTGAAAGCGATTGCTTTAGTGAAAGCAGTGTCCAGATTGGGAAAAGGTACTACTGAGTGCTCCTCCAAGGAAGATGGGATGTTTCAGGATTATGTACCGTTTGTTATGGATGGATTTGTATTGCTAATTGAAGAACCAGGTGTGGAAAAACCTGTTAAGATTTTGCGAGATACTGGGGCGACTCAGTCCTTCATACTAGAATATGTGCTGCCATTATCGGAAAAACCGTCTTTAGATTCAAGCGTGTTGGTGCAGGGATTTGGAATGGGTTATATCAATGTACCTTTGCACACCGTAATGCTAAAATCTGACCTAGTGACTGGATGTGTTGTTGTGGGCATGCGTCCTTGTTTTCTTGTGGAAGGTGTAACCTTCATTTTGGTGAACGATTTAGCTGGTGGTAAAGTTTTAGTTCATCCTGAGGTGACTTCTGTCCCACTTGCCACTAATTGCCCTGATCAGCTTGCGCGTGAATACTCTGACTCTTTCCCATTTGTGCTGTTACTTGTGCTTTGGCTATGAGACTTTGTGAATACTCTGACGTCGGGAGTGATATTAATTGATCTGATCCAGGAGGTTCGGCTGAATCATCGGCTGTGGAGACGGGCATTGTTGAGCCTTGTGTGGAGCTGGAAAAAATGTCTCTGTCATGTGAACAGCTAATCGAGGAACAGAGGGCTGACCCAGCTCTTTCCTCTTTCGTCGCCAGTGCGGTTTCTGCTACAGAAATCGATGCCGTACCTACAGGGTACTTCGTGAGAAATGGCGTTTTGATGCGAAAATGGCGACCACTTACTGCTTCAGCTCAGGGGGAGTGGAGTGTTAATCAAATAGTGGTTCCATCAGCTTATCGGCATGAAATATTGTGCTTAGCTCACGATCATTGCATTGTTGGGCATTTGGGGTTTAACAAAACCTATGACTGGGTGTTGAGACTTTTTTTTTTGGCCTGGTTTAAAAGCGGATGTGGCAAAACATTGTCGATGGGTGCTTGATTGTTGATTGAGGCCATGGTCCTGATGCGTGGTCGCTCTGGTGCTGATTGGACTGTTCCCAGCTGCACTCTCCTTGACCTCGTCTGGCCACACCCGTCTGGAGCTAAAACATTTTTTGAAGAGGCTTTTTCCTTTCTTTGTCTTCATGTCATTCAGCTGTGCCTTTTTGGAAAATATTTTTACCTACTTGCTTGTCTGTTTTTCCACTGTGCATATTTTTTTCTTATGTACCTTTTGTAGGTAGAGAAGCGTAGAGTAGGAGAAGCAGTCTGCGGAAGAGAACGCCTTTTTAACTTGCACGTGAGTGAGTTAGTCAGTAGTGAGTAGTTAGTGAGTAGAACCTATCCTCTCTGGTGCTAGGGCATAGTCATAATGTCTTATTGATTATTTTTATTATATCCCTTCGTTGTCATGTGAGTATGTCTATCTGTCGTATGTCATAAATAAATCTTTTTTATCTAACTTGTTGACTTGAAGGAATATTTGTTCACCATATTGGTTCACCATTTGGTTATTGAAGTGCGGGCGGTTTTTATGGGTTCATAACACATAAGAGTCCAAAGAAAGGTTGTGGCATATCCGGGATCCACGCACGACTCTAGTCTCAGTAGCAGCTGCTGATTCATGAATATTAAAAAGGGGTGAAGATGGACAAGGTCGGTGTTAGCTTAAGTGCATGAATGAAACGCATTGAGTAGCTATTACAATCTTACAATGTATTATTTGGTTTTAAACTTAGGTATTTTATAATGAACCTTGTTAGCATTGCTCATGCATAATACTGTATATATACACCGATCAGCCACAACATTAAAACCACTGACAGGTGAAGTGAATAAAATTGATCATCTCGTTACAATGGCACCTGTCAAGGGGTGGGATATATTAGGCAGCAGGTGAACAGTCAGTTCTTGAAGTTGATGTGTTGGAAGGCACGAGAAATGGGCAAGCGTAAGGATCTGAGCGACTTTGAGAAGGGCCAAATTGTGATGGCTAGCCGACTGGGTCAGAGCATCTCCAAAACGGCAGGTCTTGTGGGGTGTTCCCGGTTGCAGTCCCGGTATGTACCTACCAAAAGTGGTCCAAGGAAGGACAACCGGTGAACCGGCGACAGGGTCAAGGGCGCCCAAGGCTCATTGATGCACATGGGGAGCGAAGGCTAGCCCGTCTGGTTCGATCCCACAGAAGAGCTACTATAGCACAAATTGCTGAAAAAGTTAATGCTGGCTATGATAGAAAGGTGTCAGAACATACAATGCATCGCAGCTTGCTGCGTATGGGGCTGCGTAGCTGCAGACCAGTCATAGTGCCCATGCTGACCCCTGTCCACCGCATGGGCATGTGAGCGTCAGAACTGGACCATGGAGCAATGGAAGAAGGTGGGCTGGTCTGATGAATCACGTTTTCTTTTACATCATGTGGATGGCCGGGTGCGCGTGCGTCATTTACCTGGGGAAGAGATGGCACCAGGATGCACTATGGGAAGAAGGCAAGCCGGCAGAGGCAGTGTGATGCTCTCGGCAATGTTCGGCTGGGAAACCTTGGGTCCTGGCATTCATGTCATGTTACTTTGACACGTACCACCTACCTAAATATTGTTGCAGACCAAGTACACCCCTTTATGGCAAAGGTATTCCCTGATGGCAGTGGCCTCTTTCAGCAGGATAATGCGCCCTGCCACACTGCAAAAATTGTTCAGGAATGGTTTGAGGAACATGACAAAGAGTTCAAGGTGTTAACTTGGCCTCCAAATTCCCCAGATCTCAATCCGATCGAGCATCTGTGGGATGTGCTGGACCAACAAGTCCGATCCATGGAGGCATCACCTCGCAACTTACAGGACTTAAAGGATCTGTTGCTAACGTCTTGGTGCCAGATACCACAGGACACCTTCAGAGGTCTTGTTGAGTCCATGCCTCAACGGGTCAGAGCTGTTTTAGTGGCATGAGGGGGACCTACACAATATTAGGCAGGTGGTTTTAATGTTGTGGCTGATTGGTGTATATTTATATTCAAATACTGTTTGGTGCTTGCATTATTTTGTCTAGCCCCTCTATGTGGTACACAACGAGTTGCCAATAGCCATTGCTGATATGCATGTGTATAGATAGTTTACTGCTGTCTTCATTTATGTAATTACATTTAGAATATAAATACACACTGACAGTGTGTGGAATACATTGTCCTTTTGCAAAGATTTTGAAGAACAGGAGGTGACTGAAGCGATGGCCACTGGGCCACTTCACCAAACATAATGTCCTCCACACCCTTCGGATAGAGCTGTTTGTTCTCAGTAATGCATTTGCTTTCATACTGCAAACATTTTCAGTTGAATAATATCACAATTTCACAGTTTTAATCAATATGAGATTACCTCTCTTAAGTCGTCTCGGTTAAATCATTTTAATTTGCATCATGGTGTGATTAACCCCTGTTGGGAGATTTACAAACAGGTCCCAATGCACCGAATGGCATTTATATTAGAATAAAACAGTCAGGTGAACTAAGTGTGAAATAATCCTAAGAAGCAACTTGTACAAGAGCTTCTTCCAGCCAGTTTATGACAACAACAGCTGTATCACCTCATCAACTGAGCCTACTTTGCATTGGATACAAAATATGCCTATCGCTTCTAATGCTAAAACAAGACCCTCTGATATTGATGTGTTATGGTTGACTCCACTGTGCACTACCACTCTCTCAAGTGAACATGTAATCCTTCCTTGTGGAAAAAGCCTCTGCATTCTTTTTGAAATGGCTGATGTTCACTGTATTTACATATTTATTCATTCATTATGAATACACATTAATACATTTTATTTATTTTATATTTTATTTATTTAGAAAGTATTGTGTCCAATTTGCAGTGTTAATTTTGATTGTGTGTAGAAACTAGCTTTAAAATTCAACGAATTTGTGAAATACTATGATTTTTATGACAGTTTTTTTTTTTTTTTTTTTTTTTGTGTCACATGAAGAAATAAATAAATATAAAATTTGATGATCCTAGTGGATCGAAATGCCTTTTACGTGCGAATACAATCAATTACATGGGAGCACAACAGTAGTGCACAGACTTAATACTTAATTCTTATTTTTTGATTTGATTTTTTGCATTGTTGTTCCTACCAGAAAAACTAGATGTGCACATGATTATCTTTAAAAAAGACCCTGGGGCCTCCCAAACTACTGTTTGCAGTGTGTCAGAATTAAAATGCAATGACATCATGCACTCTTGTTATAGTTATTGCTCTGACAGAAACGTGTTTTTTATTATAAGACATTAGATTACCATGCCTCCTGTCATATATAAACACCTGTCAGAATGTAACCAATGTACTCCCTGTACTTTGTGGCATTAGCAATTCTATAATTAAACCCCAAAAAACAATGTTTAATTGAGAGATCATATTTGGCAAAAGTCAAAACAGAAATTAATTTAGGCTTCTTGACCATTATCTTTACCTACGCACTGACAAGGCTTCCAACACTCAATGCTTTGATACCTGCTACAGTACTGTAACTATGTTGGTCTACTTCAAACAGTGTACCCACCACTGGGCAGGCTGTTGAGGATTCAGTCAAGCCTTCTCATTGAATCAACAACCAAATAGATTATTTTCAGAGGAACCATTGTTCATGATCCATGAGAAACTCAGGATGACTGTGACTGAGAAAAGACAGGATAACTGTATTTTTTTCTAAACCAAACGACTGTGATAGTTGACACCCGTGGTGATAGCTATTGTGACAGTGTCAATTATTGTATATTATAATTATTTTCAATTGCATTGTTCACAGTTTTATTATGATCATATTTATTTTGGTGGATATGTATTTGTATTTTGATTTGTATTTTCCTGAGGAGTTTTTAATGTGAGTAAGAATTTCACTGTTGCAATGCATTCCACTGTATTGTATACATATGACAAATAAACTTGACTTGGACACATGAAACATCTTCTCAAGCCTGAAGTATGTCACGAGGCTTGAAATAGCACACTCTTCTCTGAACACACCTAGCCACTCTCGATCACTTCATCACACCAGCCTCAGTTCCCAAGCCGCTGCCCTGTAACTAGTCCACCACAAGTGGCATGACCGTGACCATAACTAAACAAAGCACTTGACCGATATGGTAATCTTCAATTTAATGAGGTTTTGTAACAAGGCTCCATGTGGCTAGATTTGCCTTAAGTAAAGTCTGGTCAGTTTTATTCATTTGAACCGATTACACTTCTAGTGCAGCTTTAATTCAGTGGCAATTTTAAATCGGTGGCATTGTGGTTCACTCACATATTTCTCTGTCATCAAAGGGGGGAAAAACTGTTTAAAATGTACTTACCAGAGCAGTAGGTGCTATATAACCGTGTGCTGATTTATCTGAAAAAAATAAACACAATGCTCTCACTTAGATATAAAATCATTTAGAACAGTCAAATAAAATCTGATAACATAGCTGTGTTAAGATATGTATTTATTTATTATTATTGTATAAATGTATAAGGGGAAAAAATATGCCACTAGCAGGCCAGGCCATACTAGCATGTGTAGCCAGCTTCTTTTAACTCTACCAGCCAACCAGCAGAGCTGTGTAGAAATGGGCCAGTTCAAGGGGACTTGCTCAACATTGTCTTGTGACCGAGCTGTGACATAAGACCCCCAATGACCACATCGGGCCCTCACCTCCAGAAGTAAAGCTCATATACTTCTGGTTGCTGACGGTCTCTTTTGAGTCGTAGAACTTGAGAACGTCCAGCACGGCCTGCGGGTTCTTCTTCTGCTCCAGCTTGGTGATGTTGGACGTCTGTAGGAGTCGGGCCCACTGCTCTGGGATCCCCTTGAGAGAGGGGAGGACACGGTCACACAGTTTCACCGTGCGTCCACTGTATTTGTCCAGGTGCAAGAAAAACTGGCTCTTTTGTTTTGCTTCAATGCTACTTAAGCTCTACTGTTAGGGGTGGGTGTCCATTCCTTATTTCATTCTTTAAATATTGACCTGTTATAATGTGATATGGTTGAAATTTCTTTCATGTTATTCTTCTAGAAAGATCCTCTGCCAGACTTTACAAAGAATTGGGTAAAAGTCTTCCAGCATGGGATATGTCTGCGGACAATATTTTTGTTTAATATTAATTTAAACTCTCGGTCTGTTGTTGACCCAAAATCAAATCGTTTGCATGAACAGAATGATTTGCTTGAGCCGACTGTTTTGCAATTGTGTTAACACATCTCTGCATTAAATAATTAATAAATTGAACTAATGATTAACTTTAACAAATACAAAATAAAGATAAAAACGAGACAGCAGAATTGTACATGTACTGTGCATGCGCTGTACTGTATGTATTTTGTGTACTATTCAATTTAGGGGTGTGACGGTATGACGGTGTACCACAATATTATTTTTTGATAGATTTGGTAGATTATATCTCCCCCAAAAAGTTAACTCGTTCATTCATGTGGACTCACTTTGGATTCAGAAAAAGAGATTGTGTTGTTGTTGAGAATGGATCTGTGGGAATGTGGGAAATGTAATGGCCAGAGGAGGGAACACGTCAAACCTTGCATTCCACCTGCGTGATATAGTACTAAATATAGTACTAGATCCAATAAACTGATAATGTGATAAAGCTAAATGTTTCAAAAAGTGAATGATTTAAATTGATTTAAACATACAATTACAAGGAGTGAACTATATTCAGTTGCGTTTTGCTTTATTTTTCTATTAAAATGGGATATAAATCTGCAAAGAGCCATGAAATAAACAGATCGGGTTTTAAACTTTGTGTGATATTTTATTTTAGCTTAAAAACTGATATGGTGATATACCAAAAACCATGATATTGAGTAGTATTATTATCATACCATTGTCTTACCTTCTCAGCCCTAATTCGAATGTATTCGAATTCCTAAAGAGAATGCATACATCACCCTGCTGTTATCTTTGGATTAATATTAACTAGTAAAACAATATTGATGTGAAGTAAATATACTACATTAATCATGTTTACTTTGAAACAGGCTCTATCCATGACCTCTGATGTGGCAGTTGCCTAATCACTGATATTTATAGAAACATGTAGGAAAGGTGGATCTATTTATAGTTGGAGCTAGAGACCGAGCTAGAGACTCCCCACCCATCGATTTTACTGCAGGGAACAGAGACATAATAACAGCCATTTGAAACTTATTCTGCTACACATTTCTAAAGTGACCTAGCAGTAAATATGAGTAACCATAGGGTGTTTAAATCACGTCTGTTGTTCTTACTGAAAAAGGCAATAATGACTTTAAGACTAATCCAAATTAGTCCATTGGTGACTTGTGGATTTTTTTATTCACTTTTTAACTTACGGTAAACTCTCCTGTTACCGCATCGAAGCCAACATGTATGGTGTGCTCAAAGTCAGAGGGCAGTGAAATCTCTGGACGTTCCTTCTCCTTTTTCTTGTTGGCTACAGAGAGCAAAACAAAAACTAAATAGTTTAGGCAGCTCATTTCACCCTGTGTTATGTTTTATCACAAAGTAATTGATCATATTTTGTTGTGGTATGTCCCTCATGGCATATTGTGGCTGTTGTTTAAGTGAGGCTTACACTTAAAAGACTACACAATTGTGTCCCAATACCAGATAAATCCATGAGTAGCCTTACAAGTAAAACAACAGAACATTGCTTAGTGCAAATGCTTACTAAAGACCATCCATCCAAAACAACAGAACATTGCTTATGATGTTTGTGTGCAAATGCATATGATAGAAGGAAGATAGGACAGTACTAAGAGACACGCTATAATATTATAAAAGCATTTATAACAATCTAATTTCCCTAATCAAATTAGGAACACAGTTCCTAATAATCCAACGTGGGTTATACATTTTTTTTTTAACATTTATTTCTAATTTTTCCCCAGCTTTTCTCCCAATTTGGTTGCCAATTATACACTCTATTTATCTAAATTCACCCTCCCCCATGAGTCCGCTGCCCATCCTCCGGGGCGAGACACTATTTCCAGGCCGATTTTTATCCACCTCTTCTGAGACGGAAATCTACCATGGATGCCTTTTTCCTGCTCCTCGACAGACTTGTGCCGGATCACCCTCCCCCTCCCCCCTTCCCCGGAGGCGGACAGCCAAATGCCACCTCCGATCGGAGCTGACGACCAGGGCCGGTCTGTTAGAGACGTGGGTTTTCGAACCGCGTCCCTGACAGGCAGCGCACACCACACCGGACCAGCCAAAGTGTGGTGCGTTAGACCGCTATGCTATCCGCCAGCCCCAACGTGGGTTATTTTTGCTTGCAGGAATCTTTGTTCAAAATGGTGCCTCTTTCCTCCTATCACTGCATGACTGACTTAAGAGTGGGGCATGGTAATTTGAATTAGGGATTGGGGGGGGCTATGCTTACTCTTGTCACCACCTGGAAAGATTGAGCGCAGACGGGCCTTCTTGTTCTTCTCCTCCGGCGCCATAGGAAGGGGTTTGGAGCCGTGATTCACAGAGGAAGAGTCTCTGTTGCTGCTGTTCATTCTCAGGGGTGGGGCTGGAGGTTTCTCTTCGATACCCGCACCCTCAGACATCTTTAGCGGCACTCACAACGTCCTGAGCTGAATGGAGATGATTAAAATACAAGATTCAGACATCGGATTTGCCACTCATCATTAACGAATGCAAAATTGCTCATTAATTTTGCATCTGCGGCAAATGCTCAACTGTAGCTTCCAAATAAATAATTTAAATGCTGAAGTGACTGTCCTCCCAGACCGTACAATTATGGCTATAATTGCTATTCTTAATGAATGCAAAGACTGAAGAGCAAGTCTGATATAAATCTCTTCAAAAGTATGTACAATTCCTCTCTGTTCTTCCTATTCCTGTCTATCAAAGAAGCTCCCATGATGTCCCATGTTCACCTCCATTCAGGAAAGTATATTAGATACCCTTGCAGAAACCACATACAGTATCATTGCCCCGGACATCAATAACCCATAAACCAAGTGGGTGATTTATAAGAATCAAGCCAGAAAAGACAATGCGCTGTGCTCTTTGAACCAGGGGGAGTGCTGGGAAGGCCATAATCTAGTTAGCTTGTGTAACTGAATTACCACTGGCTGCCCTGTGTGCAATGGTATTGAGTAGAGCCCATGCATGTTTTGCTTTTCTGTTTAGGCTGACTGTTTCTAATCTTTCTCTGCAATGCTGTTGGTGAGATGAGATCATTTCAGGACTGGTGGTGGTGGTTCATTAGCCCCTCTGTCCTGGAACTGTATTTTCTCACTGTAATCTATTTTTAGCACAGTGTCTCTTCTTAGACAGGCTTGTAGCCAGGCTACAACACTAAGGTTTGTTTTGCTGCTGCTTTTTTTTTTTTTAATCCAAAAAGTGGAAGAGTCAACAAAAAATACTTTCTGGACACAAGTCAAACAACAAAAGCCTTAAAGCATTTTCTCCTGTTGTCGTCATTGTGGTAAGGGGGCCTATGGTGAGGAGGAGGATGCTGCACACTGCAAGTCTGCTCTTTTCTGAGGTTGATTTTTAAAACACGCCATGTTTCATCCTTCCTTCAATTTCCTGTGGTCGTTCTGACAACCTTGAATGATATACAGTTATATCCCACATATATTAGAGTGCATTTTGAAGAATTCAAATAAAAGTATGCTTATATTGGAACTTTTTAAATAATTTAAGTTTGATGCTATTCTCAGTGAAAAGTACACCAAGTGCCCCTGAAACAAGATTTCCACGTGTTGATTGTAGTTATGAGCTTAGAGACCCTTCAATTGCAGGGTCTGGTGATATCGCCCATCCCCCTCTCCCCACCTTTATGCATGGTCCAACAACAGGTATCAACAAGGTTGACCAAAATAAGATATTTAAAATATACAGCCTTTTTACTGTACAGGCAGACATATTCAAGATTACAGGAAAATTGGTTCTCAGTTGTAATTTTCAACAGAGTTTGTCATAGCAGGCCTCTGTCAGATCTACCAGTTACAATGTAGATGTAGGGCACACACTTATTTTCATGAAATAAACAGCAAGCATACTTTTGTCATGTCATGATAAACACAAAACTGTTATATAACAAGGTTTGTGTCCACCATCTTGATTGTTTGTGTATGCCGAGATAACTGAATAAAAAAAAATGTGTGGCAGATCTAGCCGGACTTTTTCATTTGATATTTGACTTTTTGGATGCAAGCCACTGTAACCCCACCCAGCTGGGAGGAAACGGCATATGTTTATATAATAAATAATATAGATTAATAATCATACATTGGATAGGTGGCGTTCTCTTGTGGAAGCCCTATGTGCCACTTAGGCACAAAGAGGATTAAGCAAGCAAGTGAAAGACGATCTAGACCACAGTGGATTAGGCCCAAGCTAATATGTACTTTGAATTTTCAAACCTTATTTACAGTATAAATCATATACCTAGGTTTGATATTTACCTACATATATTTTAGATTTCATAAAAAATATTGGGGAAAATGTATTTATGGTTCATTGCTGTAACATTTTTGTGTGTGGGGTCCTATTTATATATTACATACATTTATATAATATCACATTTATATAATTTATATAAAGCAATATTCTTTATCTAAAAAATGTCCTGTACAGTATAATAACATCTGGTCTTCAATGCTTTCTAAAGTCCAGGCAAACTAGCTGAAAGGGGTAGTTAGATGTAATGCCTCTAACAAAGAGGCTGATGTTCACCACTCCTGGCCTATATTACACTTTCAAAAGCACTGCCCTGAAGCCTACTGCCACATGTGACTCACTGTCAAGAAATCACAAAGTGAGGGTATACATAAATTGTAAGGACTGAGAGTCTGTGTCTATTGTGGTCATTTCTGTTCGAATTTGAATGCCTGAAAAGTGCCAAACTCCAGGTGCTGCATAGGTATGGAATATGCCCTGCCAAGGTACACACGGCACCTGAGAATTGGGTTTGTGACACCTGCCAGCCCATATGTTGGTGGATGGAATACCTGCCATCCCAATAGGTTGTAGTATTGTGTGGAAGTATAGAGGGCATGCACGCTGCCCCCACTGAAAAAAGTGATGGTGGTGTAGGGAAGGCAGGCGTTAAATCACTGATATCAGACTGTAGGCAGGTAAACCACCTACATAAGTAATATGCCTTCATTCAATCATTCATTGCTGTGCATCATGGGAAAATTTAAACAAGGCAGATTGTTCCCTTTCACAACACTAGGAACCTGCGCATAGTGGTTCCCACTGTGGTGAATCACTTTGGGTGTGACACGTCACTCTGCTTCACCTTCCAAGAAGCAGAGCAGCCGTTTACAAGAAAAACCTGAACTTCCGAGGGAATTCCTATCCACTAACATTACATGACTGTGAAATTACCCCACCCGTTTGTAGCAGCTAATCATATTCTACTTTTCTCTTACATAGTTTAACTGAGTGTTTCACACACACATTTTCAGGTCCAGAATTATTGGCATCCTTGGAGAAAATGAGCAAAAAAGTCAATAAAATAAACACAGATGATCTTTTATGATCAAAGATATAGGAAAATTATATATATATATAATTAAACATTGTAATTATATACAATATACATGTATTATTATAATTATATATTTTTGAGTTTTATTGAGTAATATTATTTTGTCAGAAAAACATAGGTGTCTTATTATTGGCACCCCTAAAGATTATTTTTAAAAATTAAACATTTTAAGGAACTCTACCATGGCCTTCAATCACTCCCTGTCTCACTAGAGTATAAAAATGAGGTCACACACATTCAAAATCCCCATGGGGAAAGCCAAATAACTGTCAAGTCAAAAGAGGCATATGGTTGTTGACCTACATAAGTCAGGTAATGGGTACAAAAAAAACCCCATAAATTATTCATTATACCACTAACAACTGTTAGGGGAATAATCCAAAAGTTTCAAACATCTGAAACAGTTGCAAACGGTACATCAGCCAGGAAGAGGAAGTTCATGTTGTCCACACGCACAGTGATGAAGATGGTGAGGACAGCAAATAAGAATCCAAGGACCATAGTTCAAGAACTGCAGACTATAATTGTGTCTTGGGGTCAAAAAGTCTTAAAGTCAACCATAAGATGCCACCTCGATACCAACAGGCTCTTTGAAAGGGTTGCATGAAGAAAGCAGTTACTGAGAGCAACAAACAAATTCAAACATATGGAGTTTGCCAAACATCATTAGAACTATTAGGGTGCTATGGTCAGATGAAACCAAAATTGAACGTTTTGGCCATATACACCATGGGCATGTTTGGTGTAAAAAGAGGGATGTATACAAGGAAAAGAACCTCATAACTACCGTCAAATATGGTGGTGGACCATTGATGCTTTGGGACTGTTTTGCTGCCAGTGGTCCAGAGGCTCTTGTTAAGATCAATGGCATAATGAATTCCACCAAGTACCAGAACATTTTAGTCAAAAACCTGGTTGCCTCTGCCAGGAAGCTGAGATGTGGCTGTAGGTGGACCTTCCAACAAGACAATGACCCCAAACATACGTATCTCAAAACCAACACAGAAATGGTTATGTGAAAACAACAGCAATGTCCATCTCAGTCTCTGGACTTAATCCATTGAAAACTGTGGCCTGTATTGAAGAGGGTAGTGCATAAGTGCAAACCTAAGGATATCAATGATCTTGAAAGGTTCTGCATGGATGAATGGTTCAAGATGTGTTCTCCAACCTTATTAAACATTATAGAAATAGGCTCAGTGCTGTTATCTTTGCCAGGGGAGGCTGCACCAAATACTAAAAGCAGGGTGCCAATAATTGTGAAACCTTTTTATTTTAAACCTTAATTATTTAATGTATAAAGGAGAACAGTGTAAAAAATCATGACGGCATATGCCATTCAATGAAAAACTGTATCAGGAAAACTGGCATATATTATATTATATTACATCGCCACATATAAACAACACACAGAAACAGAAGGCATCTGCCAGTCTGCCACTTTTTATGCAATTAAATGGAAATATGGTGGGTGTAAATTATCTGGGATGTGACAGTGTTCCCTCCTGCTCCACAGCTGCAGCCCACGGGGCCCTGCTACCACTGTGGCCGGCCTGGTAGAGTGCCTGAATATACACTGATCAGCCACAACATTAAAACCACCTGCCTAATATTGTGTAGGTCCCCCTCGTGCCATCAAAACAGCTCTGACCCGTCGAGGCATGGACTCTACAAGACCTCTGATGGTGTCCTGTGGTATCTGACACCAAGACGTTAGCAGCAGATCCTTTAAGTTCTGTAAGTTGCGAGGTGATGCCTCCATGGATCGGACTTGTTGGTCCAGCACATCCCACAGATGCTCGATCGGATTGAGATCTGAGGAATTTGGAGGCCAAGTTAACACCTTGAACTCTTTGTCATGTTCCTCCAACCATTCCTGAACAATTTTTGCAGTGTGGCAGGGCGCATTATCCTGCTGAAAGAGGCCACTGCCATCAGGGAATACCTTTGCCATAAAGGGGTGTACTTGGTCTGCAACAATATTTAGGTAGGTGGTACGTGTCAAAGTAACATGACATGAATGCCAGGACCCAAGGTTTCCCAGCCGAACATTGCCGAGAGCATCACACTGCCTCCGCCGGCTTGCCTTCTTCCCATAGTGCATCCTGGTGCCATCTCTTCCCCAGGTAAACGACGCACGCACACCCGGCCATCCACATGATGTAAAAGAAAACGTGATTCATCAGACCAGCCCACCTTCTTCCATTGCTCCATGGTCCAGTTCTGACGCTCACATGCCCATTGTAGGCGCTTTCAGCGGTGGACAGGGGTCAGCATGGGCACTCTGACTGGTCTGCGGCTACGCAGCCCCATACGCAGCAAGTTGCGATGCACTGTATGTTCTGACACCTTTCTATCATAGCCAGCATTACCTTTTTCAGCAATTTGTGCTATAGTAGCTCTTCTGTGGGATCGGACCAGACGGGCTAGCCTTCGCTCCCCATGTGCATCAATGAGCCTTGGGCGCCCATGACCCTGTCGCCGGTTCAACGGTTGTCCTTCCTTGGACCACTTTTGGTAGGTACATACCACTGCATACCAGGAACACCCCACAAGACCTGCCGTTTTGGAGATGCTCTGACCCAGTTGTCTAGCCATCACAGTTTGGCCCTTCTCAAAGTCGCTCAGATCCTTACGCTTGCCCATTTTTCCTGCTTCCAACACATCAACTTCAAGAACTGACTGTTCAATGTTATTCACTTTGCCAGCAGGGCTGCCTAATATATCCCACCCCTTGATAGGTGCCATTGCATATACTGGTCTCACGAGATGATCAATGTTATTCACTTCACCTGCCAGTGGTTTTAATGTTGTGGCTGATTGGTATATATAGTATATATATATAGGTAAAAATATACCTGTAACTTACTTTATATGTAAGTCGTATGAAAACAAGGGCACCTCTGAAAGATGCCAAAAAAAGGCTGAAAATATTATTTTAAATACTAAATAGATCACAAGGGCTCCTTGTGACTTAAACAGCATATCTGTGGTGACAAGTCATAAAATGGGTAGACGTGATCACACATAGAGTACTATAAGCAACAACAACAACAATTCTTACATGTTCAAATGGTTTTACATGCAGGTAACCGACAAAATAAAGGAAACACCAACATAAAGTGTCTTAATGGACTGTTCTTTATTAAACTGCCTGCTCATGCCCTAGAATGATATTTGCAGTCAACTGATTCTGAGTTACTCGTCTGTTTTGCCTTGCATCTCGAACCAATGCACGGACATCAAGGTCAAGGAATATGTGCTTTCGATCACAGTTGGCCCTGGTTGATGTCTTTCCCTCAGACTTCCATGCTCACATCACTCTTCCTTGTGAAACATCAGCAAGTTGAGCAGTCTTCATCACTGAAGCTGCTGCCAAACGTGCCCCAACAATCACCCCTCTTTCAAAGTCAGTGAAACCTCTTTTTCAAGCCATGGTAGCCAAAATAATGGGAAACTGGGCCTGCCCAACATTATTTTACATTCATTTTCCACATTGGGGATTGACTGATGGCTTCATTCATATTATCTGACACAGGAAACCAAAAACACATCTGGAGTGTTTGGCCATGGTGGTCAAGGGCAGAGCGGGCCTGTATAATTTGTTACTGGATGGAGGTTGGAAGTGAATGAACAAAGGACCATGGACACGTACAGTACAGTACAGTACAGTACGGTACAGGAGGAAGAGATGGTCTGTTAATGGGGAAATATATTAAAGAAACTGTATGCCAATGTATGTGTATGCCAATGCCTGCCTGTATTATTGCAAAACAAATTTCAATCTGGGATAATACAGTATTCTATCTATCTATATAAGAAACTGGCAAACATGGTGAAGTGAACAGAGTACCAGAATAGAGTGTATTGAATACTTTTAAGCTTTTTGGAGCGATGAAAGATGGTATAAAAGGCCAACTGGCAGCTACACACAGGAATGCTGAGATTTTTTAGAAGGGCCAGTGAACAACTTCAAGTGGATTATATCTGATGAGATGCTGAACAGCACTGAACAAAACAAATGACCATCTCTGTACTTTATCACAGGAGGCCCCTGAAGAAATATGGCAATTTTTAGAGGACACAACTACTGAACCAAAAGGAATTTACATTCCATATCACATGGCATGGCATTGTTGGATATTCAAACGCTGGTTTTCACATCTGGAACCAAACAAGGTACCATACCAGAAAACAGATAGTAATGAAAGCACACTACGGTGAAAAAATCAACAAAGAGTTTAAACCAAAGACAATGTTTCTAGATTGTGGGAGTTGACTTTTATCACCGTTAATGGGAAATATGGATATCCATAATGGCTTTGTTTCATTTCTGTTGTTGTAGATTGCCCTTTTGAAACACCCTCCATGCGTGTTTCATTTGCAGTACCTTACCAAAGGAGAGGCAAATTTGACCAAGAATAAAATATTTGATCATTCAAATGATTCATGTCTTCCTACACAATAGCTAGTGACTTTGCACTAGTATTACTAGACAGAACGGGAAACGGTAGCATAAACAATTTAAATCCATGAATACATATCTAGTGTTATGTCTACATAAAAGCCATACACAAACCTTGTCAAGCAATTATTGATTAAATAATACATACAGTACAATGGTAAAAACTTTATATATATCATAATTTATTATATAATTGTATTCACACTTTATGCTGTGTCATTAGCTAATGCTTTTCTCATTTATTCCAGTGTATAATGTTTTATAACTTAATAATGCAGATAGCTAGTCCAGATATATATATATTGCCTTGATTTTCTACATTGCCCTCATCACGATTTAGCTAGCTACCTAGCTTATCCCATCCTTATTTAAATTCCTTAATAATACAACAAATAATACAACAAAAACAACAAAATATTGATTAAAAGAATGAAATATTTACTAAATGTATAAAATATTAATGTAAATTATGAAACATTTAAGAACATTTACATTTACTAAATGTATGATATATTTGCATACATGTTTTAAATATCTGCTAAATGTATGAAACATTTAAAGTGAGTTCAGCCAAAATCAATGTAAGTATCATCTTTTTCCTTTCAATACAGTTTGAACATGTACTGTATATAATATCAGATTATAAATTAATTGTAGTTTAAAAAAGTTTGCTGAAAGCAGATTACTAAATTTAGGTCATGCGACCATACCTCTATTCGTGTTAACTTTTTCCACTTTGTGCCTCTATCTGCAAAAATAATATTAGCTAAGATGTTAATACAACATGGGCAATGTCCAAATGACCCACATGGCTGAGAAACTTTGTTAAAAGTTACTGGGAGATAATTACAGCACACAATTTTGAGTATGCTATCTGCAGGTACATTGATGCTAACAATGCTAACCAGGAACAGCCCATTGATTTCGGATGACTATGCTAACAATACTAACCATTTTGGATTTGCTGTTCATATAGAATATCACTATCACTAGCAATGACTCATTTACTAAACTTTATAAATATTTCTTAAAGGCATGAACCATATGTTCGAAACCAAATGTTTGAAACATTTACTAAGTGGTGAAGATCGCTAAATAATAAAACCTTTAGTATAAACCTTAAATATACATTTTTGTCTTAAATATATATTTTTTGGGGATGGCATATTTAATATTTAGACCTGTCATTTCAAACCTCATAAATGCAGGAAAAGGTTAAATTTGTGTTGAATGTGGGGGAAAATGCATGGTAAAATAACGATTTTATATCAAATTTGGCACCCCATATTCGTATATACATTCGTGCATTGTTGAAAGTCACTGAAAGGCACATGCACACAAACACACATGTGCACACACACACACACACACACACACACACACACACACACACACACACACACACACACACACACACACACACACACACACACACACACACACACACAGCCTGAAGAACCTGATCCTTTACAAGCCACCACATTATCAATGGCCTACATTACTTTGCCCTGTAAACTTCCCAGGCCATATTTTGTGACTACAATGGCATCAACTAAATGACAGCACCTGCAACAAAAACACTTATCCTTATACAATGTTTCAGCTCAATAAATCAACAGCATAAATACAAAAACACTGCATGCTAAGGACATGTTCACAAGCACATAATTGTACTTACTAGAAATATACAATTATATGAATCAGTCAATTATATTTTGGTGCACATTTACTATAACTTATACCATATGTATATTTATAACACACATCTCTTGAAATGTCTAATACACTTGTAAGCCTTTGAACCTACTTGATAAAGCATATAAGACAGTGGACTAGGTGCCACTCATGTTTACTCCAGTGTGGAACCACACTGCCTGGTTGTTGTTGAGGTGCTGAGCAATCTGTCAAATATTGTATCTGTGGATCATGGGTTTGAATCCCAGCTTTGACACTTCTGTTCTAACAAATCGCACGGCCACATAAATGGGCTACAGAATGACCGAGGATTGTAAATTGCCCTGGTGTCAGCTCAGCAAAACAAAGCAAATTATGTTTGACCATTCAGATGGAGTTGAACGCGAAGAGTGAGAGAGGCAGCAATACAGAACGACAGTATATACTATGTGGCCACTTGGTGTTTCTCGTTGTGCTGAAATCAGCAGATCACAGGTTTTTGCAAGATGAAATGAGGTGTGAGAATTAATTGTGGGCTTTTTTTTGGTGTGTGTGGTGGGGGGGGGGCATATAAGATAATATTTGCATATGCTTTTTGGGTCTTTTTAAGCTGCACCTCTGCAGTTATGGAAAATGTTTCAGGATCCTGGCCATGACTCCAAATTAACCTCAGGAGAATTGGCAATGCTGGGCTAGGTGGCTCCCCTCCCCGGATGCTAATCCAAAACATAGACCTTTCCCTTCAAAGCACTTCACCACCTGATTTAGACATGGAACTTTATGAGGGTGCAGTACAGAAAGGTGATTGTAAAGTCATAGAAGTGACTTGTGGTATTCGCTAAATCACTGTATGCCTACGTGAATATAATATCTAGTGCTTCCTTCAGGGGCAGATTACACAAGACCTCTAAGACATTGTGCAGCTGTTATTGTTAACTGTTCGCTGTAAAGAAAAGCAGCTATGTTGGGTTACACCAATTAACCCGAGGCACAGGGTGTCTCAAATGTATTTAACCCCAGAGTAATTATTCCTGCTTCAAACAATCAAACAGCAAAGATACTTTTATTAATGTGATTAAGATCAGAAGAAAATAAAATGTTATGTCATATCTTTTACATAACATCTTTCTACTTTGATTACATTGTATCTAGGGATATCCAGAAGTGACAGCAGAGCACAACTATTTGTCATGTGAGAGGCAGCTAGCATATTTGTTGATTCATTCTTAGATGAGAAATATGATTAGAAATATGTTGATTGTTGTACATTCTCATACATTATACATATGCACATTCCCCTATGCCATAGACCCCATGAACATAAACAAACATGATTCTGGTGTTGAACAACACAGAAATGTTAGAGACTCAATTGGGTCAAACCATAAAATTGGATTGTCTAGAATGCTTAACCACATTGAACTGTCTATTGCACCCGTTTAAAGGCCTCCTTCCGAGCTATCCCTCTCTCATGCCCCTAATGCCCATCTCATGTCCTAATCTTTCCCTCTTGTGCTCAAACCCTTTAGCAAACAGATTAACCAAACCTAGCTTCCTTAAATTCCATAGTTTAGCCCTCCCACATTATCATTTCTGAAATGTTCAACATTTGTCTAAATGTCTACCATTCAATTAAACAAGAGTCCATTGAAAACTTTATTTTCCTGAAGAAAATACTTAAAACACTTACAGTATGTGGGTCAAATCATACAGAAAATGTATAGGAGACATGACATTCAGATTAATTAATACATGATCCAAGACTTAAATTCCCCCCCATGTTGTATAATAAATCTGGTGGTCGGCAATTGGATGGGGTTGTGGGGGGGTAGGGTATTGTAAAACTGTTCAGGAGGTGGCTGGACGCGGGGGCCTCTCTCTGTGTGATAAAGCCAGATGATGACACAGCAGGCTTACCCTTATAGAGCATGTGCTGTCGTCCTCCCGTCACCAAGGCAACGTGACTTCCCAATATCTCCCCGTCTGCAGTGTTGCATAGGGGGGTGACAGTGTGGACAGCCAGAGGAGAAACGTCTAAAGGTATTTTAGCTGCATCCCTGGCCTGCGCCGGCACCCACCTATCCTGTAGGGTGCTACCCACCAGATGAAAATGAATAAATTGGTTGACTGAAAGATTTGTGACTATTATTGAGTGAGTCCCAGCAGAGCAGGCACCCACCGCTGATCACACAGGGACAGAGAGGCTTGTTTAGCAGGAAAAGCCACCCTTCCCCCCTCCAAACCCAAGCAAATGATTGCATATTGAATTATTTTTCCATAACAGCAGGCATGCAATCCATGTAGCACCACTGTCAACAGCACAGCTTGTGTTTAAAACAGAAACACCAGCATAGCTGTGATGCAGGTAAAATTATATGAAAACTCTCTCTCACACACACACACACACACACACACACATATATGCACACACACATACAGTATGTAGACATGGGACTTAACACAAAGAGTAACTCTGCCCATTACAAACATCCAACAATGCATGTAAAATTCAAGGGCACAATGCTCCTCTATGACAAACCCTGCTTTAGCCTCCCCTTCTCAAAAATAGCAGCCTTCTTGTCAAAGTGAGGGCACTGCAGCTGCTCCTATACAGAAGAGCACACACACACACACACACACGCACACTCAGCCTGTATCCATGCACCTATTCAACTCTTCCACATAAACAAAGATGCTTTATGTAAAAAAAATATATAAAAATGAGAAGGAAATGAAGACTGTAAAATGGCACAGGAAGCTACCGTCGTTCTTTTGATGCGTACATGCTTTTACAGCATTTCTTTCCTATCACATTTTTTCAGAGGGAAAGAACTGAAGATCGATCTGTTCTCTGTCGGTTAGCGTGTCCACATCCAAGGTTCAAAAAGATGTTGGGATTTACCTGAAATATATCTTGGCATTCTTTCCCTCCGTGTTCCACCTTTGGATCCAGTGCTCTGTGCAGCTCATCCTGATATGCAAAGTCTTAGTGACAGTCCGCACGCAGAATTGCGACTCTGTTGTCAGACCGGTTCCTGACCCCAAACCCTGGCTCATTCGGCAGGCTGTATGCTTCACTGGCTGCTTGCTGTTCCCTAGCCCATGATGTCATTCTTTCAGCCCAGCCCATTGGCTGAAAAAAAAAAACATGATAATAGTGCCAGCGGCACGACGGAACAACCAGACAGTATTGGTATTTAGTTTAACTGCCAAGACAGGTTATCAATGGGTTGAGGAGGGCGGCTGGATTATTTTTAGCAAACACACACATAAAACACACACAAACATATGTGTGCATATTCCTGTATTTCCATTTGTTTTATAACAACTGGAAACATATTTTTTCTGTTTGTGGATTGTTTTGATTATGAGATTATCGAGACCATATGTCTGAGGGAATTAAATTAAAGAAGCTCTTGGGGCCTATAGATCAGAAAGCACTGTGTGTTTACAGTGCTTTGTATAGATGTATAGGGGCCTATGTAGATCAAAAAGCACTGTGTGTTTGTAGTGTTTTGTGTATATGTATAGGGGCCTATAGGGATCATAAAGCACTGTGTGTTTACAGTGTTTTGTATAGATGCATAGGGGCCTATGTAGATCAGAAAGCACTGTGTGTTTATAGTGTTTTGTGTAGATGTATAGGGACCTATAGGGATCAGAAAGCACTGTGTGTTTACAGTGTTTTGTATAGATGTATAAATACTTGTACCAAGTAAACAGTTCTGGTTCTGTCTCAGGTGAATTTCCATTTCCCAACCTGAAATTCATCCAGACAAGACACATACAAAGGGGACTTTAGGGCAACTATATAAATCAAATCAAGGTGTAGATTTTTCCTGGTCAATATGTTGTTCTCAATAGGTGGGTCCGGTACAATAATTGACCGATTGCTCTATGTGTCACAGAAAAGCAATGCAGGCGGCCATGGCAAACTGAGCTCACACTGATTGCTCTAATTTGACTATGATGTCATCTTTTTTCCTCTGTTCACCTGTGATTGGCTGATATGTCCGGCATCTGCTCAGATCTCAAGGCTTGCTTCTTGACTGAGGTAAAAACCAGAATCAGAATCACTCTCATTCTTGAGTTGTCATGACAACCCATGTAATGTTCAATCTTTTTTGGAGAGTAATATGCTTGTTCCATGACATTGTTCATCTATATGGGGAAATTAATGCTTAAGTTGAATGTTGTATAGAATATTGTAAGAATGTTCCCGCTAACAATACATTTCCTATTTTCAGTTTTCATGCCTGCAAAGACAAACATGAAGCACACAATTGGTAAATAAAACAGTATATGTAGGATTATGACATGGTTTTCCATTTATAGAAAATATGACAGAAGGATAGAAAATATTATTTTGCATGAAATTATTTTTAGATTATTGTCAAGCTTTGGGTCATGGCCTAAATTTAGGTCTAAATAACACAATATGTTTTTATTCTATGCAAATGATTTATGTTTATGAGGAAGCATGACCTGCAGATTTCAATATGTTTCTACCCTAGATATATATATCACATATTATGCGTACATTTAAAGTACATGAATGTGAAGAATTCAGTAAAAAGATGAATTCACCCATCGATTTGTGAAAAGTCTGTCTCAATGTGTCCATAACAGGGTACAGTTGATACAATTCCAAACAATGAAATTCACAGCTTTGGACCAATGGATTTATATTTAATTGATTTTAATCCCCTGAGAAAACAGCTGCCATGGATCACAGGCTTTATAAGCTTGTGAGTTGTCGCACCAAGCACATGGCGTCAAATCTCAAAGCTGTACTTTCAATACATCTTCTGAACCTGATATTTCTGTTATTAGGGGTCTAGGGACTTATGGTGGAAGGTAGCCTATTGTTATAATTAGTTTTCTTTTTATTGAAAAATAGCTTACCAAAACTGAAACTTGGCTGGTGATTTTTGAGGGCTATGGGAGTAGTCTACACAGCTAATATGCCATTTGATTTGACCACTTAGTGGTGCTAAATGGTCATTGCAATGGTTATTGTCACAGTTACAATTTTCGATTCTAAAAGATGAGCACTATGTTGGAATTGACATATTCCAAGCTGTGGCAGAGAAAAGCAGAGGGCACGATGACCTCGTCATGCGGTAGCGATATCACCGGTCTGTTTCCACACGAAGCAGTTCAACCAACATCTTTGTATTAACCAAACTGTCTTCCCAAAAACCAACATAGCAAAGTTTGGTGTCACCGTGATAGGCTACTTACCATGAGAGGATAACCTTGAAAAGATGTCCTTGTAAGTGTGTTGTAAGTGATCCAAAATAAAAGGGGTTGATTCTATACATTCTTACAAGATCCGGTCCTGGCTCACACTTTGGGCTCCTTTGTTCCTGTCTGCATTTGTTTTGCATTTTGGAGAGAGACAAACTGGTTTTGTATCGTTTTCTTCCATTTCATATCTTTCGTGATTGTTACATGTCATTTTTTATGTCTAGGATTTAATATTTGTTAAGATAGTTGAACCTACATCTGTAGATTGGACGTTGAATATTTTGTCTTTGTCTAAGTATTAAACCAGCTCTTAATTTGAATTGTGCGTTGTGTATTTTTGATGAAGGTTGACCCACCAGATTGCTCTTCCTATCAACAAATTTGTTGATTTAATTGATAATTGGTATCCTTTGTTATTATAGTTATTAAATTAAATCAAATCAATATATTTTACATGTAGGATAAGTGAGAGGTTTTAACATGTAGCACCACTTGTGTTCAGTATTTAAGGGTGCTGAACTTCAAACAATGGCGTTCAATTGTGAAGGCTACTGAATTCAGGAAATAGCCATTTTTATTAAATTCTCACTTTCCCGACAGTTCCGTCACACATTCAAAAATCTGATCTTCAGGAACATTTAAAACTGTCCAAACCATTTCCCGCAAGTTTCTCACAAGATGGAGTGGATCTTCTTTTGGTGGATGATTTTCATGATTTTGGTTTTCTCTGATTAAGTGGCGCATGATTTAGACATTTTCCGTGCATAAATGTTATACTCCATAAATTCGGTCTGCGTAAAAGATGTCAGAAGGACAGTTTTTGGGGTCCATGTGCTATGGAGCTGGGATCTTCTGGAGCTACAGGAACATGACAGTAGGTGGGGCTACAGCAGAGGAAATGCACACAGTTATATTACTTACATACTGTATCTATCGCCGGTATTTCTGCTTTATAGATGTAAAATGATCTTTTTCTAATGAACTTCTCTCTGAATGAGTGACTGATGAACATGAGTGAACGTATGAAGGGGTGAACATTCCATGTTCACAATCCAGCTTTTCATAACACTGAATTTATTTGTACCTGTGGCATCAGGGAATAGGCTTTGTGCAATACATATTTATAAATTACTTCTTACTCAGACATGCCATTTAACAATGTGATTTGCCTTTTTGCACAGACAGTCATAACAGTCCACCACAGTGCTTCAGCAGGAAGTGACTCTGTGTCCTATGGTGATGGCTAGATAGTAACCCTATTTTTCTTTATTTTGTCCAACTCTCACGGGGTTTGACTGAGTCCCCATAGTAACAACAGAAAGCATCCAACCCTCATTCCAGCTGTCTTACACTTAGGGTTAGGGGTAGGGTTACGGTCAAGGTTAGGATTAGGGTTAAGAGCTCATCTTTTAAACGTACCACTTAAGCAAAAATGCGCATGCACGAGATATCGGAAAAAATGTACAAAAATTTGAAGGGTTACTATCTAGCCGTGACCATGTCCTATGGCGTCTGCATTCATAATTGGAGAGGCAGGGATGACGGCACGAGGGGAGCAACGTAAGGGAGGAGACTTCAGATGCCTGACGGCTGTGGGACTCACGAAACAGAGTCACATGAGACCGAGACAGAGAACAGAGGGACTCTGTGGTGGAAAAGCGCCAGGTCTGTTGTACTCACCCCCCTACCCCCCAACCATCTGCTCCCCCCACTCTACCTCCCTCCTCATCTTCAAACACCACACCAACTGCATCTTCTTGGTGCAGCCAATGAGTCATGGTCAGCTGCCATGGAAACCCTGTTCCATTTCCTCCCGACGGACAGCAATATCAGCGTGTGATCTCATTGGCAGATGAGTTCAGAGGTGATGCAGGATAGGCAGGGGGGTTGTCGTGGGTGCTCCGGGACTGGCGGTGTGCAGATCCCTCTCTATGATGTCTGGTCTCTGTATCACAGCCTCACCAGGGGGTGGTAAAAAACACACTGATCCTCCTATTTTAGCAGAATTGGAGGAGCACAACAGCAGGGTTGTGCTGAAAAAAGATAATTTGATTTAAATTCCTATTGAAATGATCATTTTTCATTATTAGTTAAAGCACTTAATTTCCTTACATGTCTCCAACTTCCTTACATAATGGCCACTGCATACATTAAACCACTCTAAACTGGGCCAGCAGCCCATAAAGGGAGCCACAGGAAATGGATGGAATCTGCTGTCGTGGTCAGAACACTGGATTCCAGAGCTGGCCATGTGTTTTTACCTCTTAAACAAGCAATGCCAAGGTGCCACATAGATTTACTAGAGATACATTCGCAGCAAATACTTAATTGCCCAGTCTACTAATGCAAGTGTAATGATGATGATGATGAGAACGGGCCGTTCAACCCATCTAGGCTCGTCATGTCTTAATCTAAAGTGTATCTAGTACTGCACCTAGCCTAGACTTGAATAGCCCAAGTGCTTCTACCTCTACTACCTGACCTGGCAAGCTGCTCCAGGCATTGACAACTCTCTGTGTAAAGAAAAACTTCCATGTGGAATATCTGTGCAGAATTTGCCTTTAACTAAACTTATATTGAAAAAATCTTTGGTAGTTAACTTCTTAATCCCTTTTAGAAATGTAAAAAACTATCAAACCCCCCCCTAAGTCTCAGTTTGCTAAGCTTAAATAGAAACCTATACAAAACAGAGGTGATGAACCGTTACTATACGGTATACCCAAAGATACTGACACATTGTTTTCTTCCCCATAAAATGTATTATTTGAATCAAGATGGAGTGCAGCGGATTCTGTAGCCACACTGCAGTAAGCAAAACTGAGACACAAAGGAAAAATGGAGAAAACAATGTTCAATTCCCCAGAATTTGCAGTTTCATACAAACCCCCCACTATATATATATACACTACCGGTCAAAAGTTTTAGAACACCTCAATTTTTCCGTTTTTTATTGAAATTTGTGCAGTTTAATGTTTCAATGTACTCTGAAATTAAAGCATAGAACAAATAAACAATTGGAGATAAAAAAATAAATCATGGAATCGTTTTTTTACATTTTTGACTCATCAAAGTAGCCACCTTTTGCAGATATAACAGCCGAACACACTCGTGGCATTCTTTCTACAATGAAAATCAAATATTGTTCGGAAAGTTCTTCCCAACATTATTGCAGAAGTTCCAACAAATGTGTTGCACTTGTTGGTTGCTTTGGGTCATTATCTTGCTGTAGGATGAACCCCTGACCAACTAGGCATAGACCAGAGGGTATTGCATGGCGCTGCAATATGCTGTGGTACCCTGTTTGGTTCAGGATGCCAGTCACTCTGTGCAAGTCGCCGACTCTGGATCCAGCAAAAGAGCCCCAGACCATCACGCTTCTTCCTCCATGTTTGACAGTTGGGAACACTGAGGAACCATCCTTTCGCCTACTCGACGGCGTACAAAACACCCTGTGTGATGAACCGAAGATTTGTTTATTTATAACCAAACCTTATTCCAGTCTTCAGTAGTCTGCTGTCGGTGCTTCATGGCCCAGGCAAGCCTCTTTTTCTTATTTTGCCATCTTAGCAATGGCTTTCTTACTGCCACTCGACCTATCAAACCTGCAGCTCAAAGTTTTCTCTGCACAGTTGAAACTGAGACTTCCTTACTTCGACCAGTGTTAATCTGTGCTTGAAGCTGTTGTGCTCTGAGCCGCCTATCACGCAAGCTGTTGACTCTCAGAAACTTGTCTTCTGATTTTGTTCTGGCTTTGGGTCTGCCAGACCTCTTCCTGTCAGAGTTTCCTCCAGTTTCCAAGTGCCTTTTGATGGTATAGGAAACTGTACTCACTGACACCTTGGCCTTCTTTGCAATTTCTCTAAAGGAAAGATCTACACTTTTAAGGGTTATAATAGTCTATCTGTCTGTCTTTGTTAATTGCCTTTTTCTCTCCATTATGATAGCAATATACTACTTCCTGCAATGCAATATTGTCCAAATAATGCTTCAGAGGGTGTAGTAACACAGTCTGTTCCAACACTGCTTTTATACAGACAGAGGGTTTGTAAGTAATCAACTAAAGTTGGGACACCTGTAGGTGTAGAATCCTGTAAGATTCCACTCAAACACACCAAATGGCGGAAGTGTCCGGGTGGTGAAGGATAGCTTGTAGCCTTACCTTTGTGTTACCGGAACGGGATTAAATGGAGGTTAATTAACTCCAACTCCATCTGACTCCAATGTATGTTAACTTTTCTCTCTGTTAACTGTTACTTATAGAATCATATAGGCAAATGAGAGACTATAGTCTCTCGGCTCGCGTAGTGTGGCTCTGCAACTGCAGTCTAGATTAATGAGAGATGCTTTGGTATGAAAATGTTTATTAGCCGGACTTGCAGAAAAACATCAAACAGAATTTGCGTAATGTAAAAATACAAAAATGGCTATACGTGAAAGTTGCGCAGGAGGTCGTAGTACGAATCTTCTCGAAGTATGCCACTTTTCCCCCTACATCCCGACACATCAAAGGAAACCATAAAACACCAAATAAGGACACAATCACTGAAAAATGGAACCACTGCCTGCGCTGTTTCTGTACGCGCATCACAACACATTAGTTTCACAGATGGCCGCTGACCGCAGATCATTTGCATTTGCACCGTTCACTTTTGAACAGTGTTCTGAGATCTTCAGTAAGCGCCACCCGTACCACATCATCAATGACACCAACCCACTGCTCATGACATCAGCTCTCCAACAACACCAAACATGATTATACTGTACATGTAAATGATGAAGTTACAGTATAACACATTAAACTCAGTGATGTGGTCAACAGTCTTGAGAACAGCCCCCACCGTGTCCTGTTTTGCTGAGACAGCAGGACCAGTGTGGGGGTTGTGAGACATCTGGGGCAATACCATTGTTCTCGCCTGTTGGCTCCCTGCTGGCAACATAAACACTTTGGGGTTACTTCAGGGCATAGTTCTGTGAACTGCCCTATATAGGAATTGTTTGCATCAACTTTCAAGACTTAATTTACTTCCATTGCTGCAGAACAGCTGTAAGTGCCTTTTTTTATAACTCTGAAATTTACATAATTTTTCCGTTTTTGGTACCTCTGGCTCTGTCTCAAGACCTCTAGCTTTGTCTTTGTCCAAAATCCAATGTCGTAATCCAGGTCAATTCCTCACACAGTCCAAAAGTCGGTACACAAAGGGGTCCTCAAAACAATCCAGGTCAAACACTATAAACAATCCAAAATAGTTTTCTTCTCACTCTCACTCTCACTCTCACTCTCACTCTCACTCTCACTCTCACTCTCACTCTCACTCTCACTCTCACTCTCACTCTCACTCTCACTCACTCTCACTCTCACTCACTCAGCCCTTTAAATACGCCTCCAAATGGCCTTCAGCGTTCGTTAGTCCCAATCGCTCAACTCCGTTCAGGTGCTTGACTGTGGCCTGCTGGGAAATGTAGTGTTTCTGGCTCCTATGTTTCGAAGGGCCAGGCAGCCATTTCCTTGTGCAGGCCCTTGGGCTGCCACAATATATATATATTGTGAGAAGAAAACTATATATATATTGTGGCTGCCCAAGGAAACAGTAGAGCCACTGGAGCCAGAAAACTACAGCAGGATGCAGTCCCACACCTGAATGAAGTCAAGCGATTGGGACTACGGACAGCTGAAGACCATTCGGAGGCCTATTTAAGAGACTGATTCCTGTCACACTGGGAAGGAGTAGGTTGGTGTGTTGGTGAGTGTTTTGGAGAGTTGTGGGATTGCTGTTCGCATAGTTTTTTTTAAATTGTTTTGAGGACCCTCTTTTGTGTACTGACGTTTGGACTGTGTGGAACTGGCTTGGATGTGGATTGGATTACGGATAACGACAACGAATAAGGATTGTAAACTTTGTGTTTGAATTCCCCCGAAGACCCCACCCTTTTTGTGTTTGTCAAGATTCTGTTAATAAATTATCATTTTGTTTGTATTTCTGCCTCCTCTGGGTTATTTAACTGCCTATGCCCTCTGCAATGGTCCCGGAGTGTCGCCCCACCCCAAGGGACACCACAAAATATATACAGTATATATATATATATATATATATGACATGTACCATATTGGTATGTAGGGTCAAAGAAGCAGGAGATTGCACAGTCATTTACAGAATATACACCAGCTGACAGACCTGGGAAACAGGCTCACAAACAAAACAAACATACACACTCTATGTGAACCACAAGTTCTCACTTGCTCTCTTTCATCATTTGCATTCAGGTAATAAAACAGGGTTTATTGTCTGACATCCAGCTGTGTAGAGACTGACGGCTCATAGCATTCGCATGACCACAGGGGAAGCATGATGTTTACATTTAGTCCTCATATCTCTAGGATTTTAATTTCAATGTCCTTGAAGAAGCCAATAATTCCAGTCACATTAATATTACACAAAGTGCAAGACCTCCAGCAGTGCTTACTGTTCATGCATTTAAAGTTAATGGACACTCAAAGCCATGTCAATGTAAGGCAATCTCCATTTCCATTCATCATACAAAACAAAATAATTAATTTAGCATATGTGTATACAGATCCTGCATACACCCTTTGGCCTAGGAGAGGAGATAACACGGAATATAATAAACATCTTCAGTGAAAACCTGTTGGCAGGCTGGTGACATTACAATAGCAGTGATTATGAATGTGTTCTGAAATAACATGCAAATTCCTAATATCGAACGATGTTGGATCATGTTAAAGATGTGAAACTCCTACAGTGTAAGCAGTATGGGCTGTGGCATGATGAGGGGAACAATGCTGATAGGCAAATACTTACACACGTAGAGACCATTTCCTGTTCATCAAGGGGGAGTAAAAAGAGCCTACACTCTGCCGGGAGGTGCTTGTGTTTGAGCACTGAAGACGTATTCTATTTTTCGGATTGCGTCATGCATTGGCATTTCAATAAAGGATATGGGTTACTCATGAGGAAAAATTAAGGAAAAGATAAGGAAGGAAAAGAACATAATATGCATTAATGAGCTGAAGTTTGGGTGTTTTCTGTGTAGCAGTAGAATTCTTCATTGCCACACAGATTTTTCTCCAGAAGAAACATGTAAATGATACATTGAACTGGCCCCAGAACTGGTTTCAGTGGTATGGGGGCGGCAGTGGCTTAGTGGTCAGCGACACGGGCTAGCAACCGGAGGGAGGCTAGTTCACTTCCTGGGGCACTGCCAAAGTGCCCTTGAGCAAGGCACTGAACCCCTAAACTGCTCCAGGGGCGCCGTACTATGGCTGACCCTGCACTCTGACCTCTCTGATGGAATACATATGTATAGGGGTCTATGTGTGTGTGTATCTAGGAGAGATATGTGAAAAGACAAATTCCAATTACCTTGTGTAACATGGCAAATAAAGTATATTATTATAATATTATTATTATTATGTAAGGCTCTAAATCCAGATAGAAATACAATAGAATGGTAGAATGGTAATAGAATGGTCAAAAAGGCTGTGTGAATCTGTGACTTTTTAGCTGTAGGACCATAGCACACCTACTCCATACCACAGTTTTGACCGGGAAGTAAGAGGGGAGACAGTACTGTAATTACCGAGCTCTAGTTGGGCTTTTTGAGTAGGTGGAAAAAGACCACTTGTTAAATAATAGATGCTATGATTCTAGCTTTTAGAGACTTCTTTGCAATCTGCAGTCTCTTGGCATGCTGCTCATTGTTGTTTTAGAGCACATACACGTTAAATAAATATTAAAAGATATTGTGGTTCTGTGTGGCTCAGTAGGTAGCGCATGGCGTTGGCAACGCTGAGGTTGTGGGTTCATTTCCCACTGGGACCACATGTACTGCATGTATGTATGCATTCACTATTGTAAGTCGCTTTGGATAAAAGCGTCTGCTAAATGGCATATATTTAAAAGAGCCTACACTTCTAAGTCACCAAATGCACTGAGGTGGCAGAAGAAAAACAGGGAAAGAATGTAAACAACCTCCTACACCTTTAGCCGTTTGCATATTAGCAGATATTGTTGGTACTTACTAAATGGAATAAATACACGAAACAATGCTCAAAATCAAACAAGATTAAAGTAATCTTGTAGATAGAAGAGTGCGATTCCCAATCTGATTTTGTGTTTAGGGCTGAACCATAAAAAAAGTAATCTGCAGGTGGGAGAGAAATGGCATGGAGCCTTTTGGAATCGCCGACTGCGCCATTTGAGTCACCGTTGTCCCACCTGCACCCCGTGTTTAGGAGCCGTGTGCACTCCTCTGACACTCACTCAGGAGCCAGGGACAATTTTACACATCACGGGCCACACACTACTGCAGGAGTGCTATTGGCGGGTGGTAGACAGGTGTCCTGAACAGAAAAATAACACAAATCCCACGTGTGAAATGTCCACAAAAAATATAGCTCATTACCTGTATGAGAGAGATGTTTTTCTCTCAAGTGATTTTTACCCCCCAAAAAAAATAAAAAAATAAAAGTAAAAAAGTAAAACTATGCCTTCCTGGTTTGATTTGGAACATTTTAAGCTTTAAAATTGTAATTGTATAGAATACCAATTCCAGCATTACCAGGCAGATATCCATATTATTATATTATGGAAAGTCTAGATTGTGAAATTGCCATTGTCCCAGTTATAAAAAAACATAGTATTATGGATTTGCAGAGATAATCAAGTTTTACTGTTGTTAAGTATATTGTTTTCTGTGTGTTTTCAGACCATGTTCAGGAGTTGACTCAATGAATGTCGTCATTTGTTCTACTGACTGGGCACTGATGCCATTTAGCCTGCTCCTGCATAGTAGAGGAGATAACATACCAGAGCACTGTAAAACTTCAAATAAACAGGAAATTCACTTTGAATCTTAACTGCTTCAAATTCAAAACTATGCAGTATATTGACAGGGGGTAAGGAGGGGGCAGTTAAACTGCAGTCGGGTCTTGTTTTCTTCAAGCCAGACACAATTACGGTACAAATGGTAATTATCTACAGATTAGAGTTATTAATTGAAGTCCCAGGTCGTTGAGCCACGGGAGGCTGATAATACAGCATCTAGGCGTTCTGCTTGGACCGGCACCAACAAAGGGGGCTGTCTGCAATGCCTGCAGGTACGTGCCTCTGGAAGGACAGATGGATTGGCCCACATTAGCATGAGAACAGAGGGTACCCTCTCACTCGATTCAAGTATTACTCCTCCCCAAGCCAAATGAGACCCATCGCCATATCTCAACAGAATCTATCGCCTCTGGTAAACGAAAGCACAACAAGAAGCATAGTGTACATCTGTCAGTACATGTAGTGTGCATGTGACTCATTCGAAAAGGCAAGGGACACTGTGCTACCCCCACATCACATGACAATGGCTGATTTGCACACAATGATAATATGAATCTGTGCACATTTTAGGTGAATGATCTTTTCCCTCACCATTGTAAATCTAACCACAAAAGTAAAAACAGAGCATGTGTTCAGCAAATGGTAAAATGGTTTTCATCAGGGCTTCACGGATGTATTCACTGCACACTATCCTGACAGCAGATGCCTGTAAATCTGTTGGGATTAATTCGGACCTGCGACCAAGCAGAAAGCCAAGCCACCCGTTCCTTCATTGGAAGGTTTTTTTCTTTCTTTCTTATCGTACCCAAATGTAACACTGAATTATTCAGTCTTTTTTAATGACAGTTATTCAATTGGTTAACGAATCACTGTACTTACATTGGATTTTGTGTACTTTTGTGATGCTGCCGGACCGCAACTGGTGTGCATTGTAATTTAACCTTGACCTTAACCAATGGGCTGATCCTGACTCTTATAACTTACATATTTTCTCTATATTTTTTATTTGAAATATTATTGTTATGTATGTTATTTATATCAATATGTTATGCTCAATAACTTTGTTTTACTGCTGCTGGCAAAATAATTTCCACGTGGGATTAATAAAGTTATATTAATTCATGACAATGCATAGTATTTGTAATGCAAAGGAAAATTACAGTGATCCATCCTGGCTTTCATTTATGGCTCTGTGTACTTACGGACACTGGTGGATCACTGCATCTATGACAACTCTATATTGTGGGAGCCAGGGCAATGCATGCTTGGAAAGTGCATGCACTGCAGAAAAAGAAAGAAGAGGCATCCATGTTGGTGAGCTGTGGCCAGCTCAGTGATTTTATTTAGTGGTTAATTAGGTTTCAAACTCCTACAAGGCTTCACACAGCACTATATGATCCTTCAGCTCTCAGTTTTGCCAATGCTGGCAATTGCTGTACGTGAAAATACATAGCTGTTGGTCCAACTATGTTTTAATGTCCAAATGTATAGAGGCTTGCTTAATCATGTAATCTTCGCAAACCATCATAAAATACAAGATTTAGTTGCTCTTTCCATGGACATATGACATATGGCACAATTGATGGACAATGAATTACAATTCCAAAATTCTACCTTGTCACCACTATAAAGCCTCATCAATTGTGGTTTTGGAAGCAGGGTTTTTAATTATACAATGTGAGTGGTTAAAGCAACATCATTATTATTATTAGGCTGCATCTGAAGATGTAGATGTATTGTTATTTGTCAGGAACCTCATGCTTTGATATAATCACGGATGAACACATCAACATCATTGAGGGGTGATATGTGCCCAGCATTTGGCGCCATCTACTGGACACATAGTAGCCCTACACTCACCACAGCCAGCTTTGATAGGTAGATACATCATTCAGGGGGCATGCAGGTGATCCACTCAGTTTATAAGGAAGCCTGATACATTCAATGTAAAATAATGGACAGTGTAGAAGGCCTGCTGAACTGAGGCTGTGTGAGGACCCTGCTTTGTGCATTAGCTGATAAAGATGCAGACACATTTTGGTATACACAGATTGTGGGGATGTACAGCAGACAAAATATACCATAAGGAATTAATTTATGGAATTATTGTCAACATTTCTCCACACATGGGCAAACATCTATCACGTGACTCTTGTCACACAAGTCTTGGTATATTTGTCTCATACCAAAAAGAGATTTAAAAAGAATATGCAATATTTAAACGCATATAATTACATACCAAATATGAACAATGAGGCAGTATAAAAAGAAGCAATAGCTCCTCTGCCACTGATCTATCTCATAAATGTGTAAAGTCATTGCCCTCTACCTTAATTCAAAGAGTGATGTCACTCCCATCAGCAGGTGAGGCATAATGGATCCTAGTGTCATGCAATTTGCACAAGAACAAAGAACAAAAAACAACAGAAATAATAAGAACAACAGGATGTTTGGGACACAATAGATATGATACATGTATGAACATGTTTTACAAATACTGTACAATCAATATCGTAGTCTATTACTCCAGATGGCTTACGACATTTAGCTAGAACGCTCATAAATATAAAACACTAAATAAACGGCGGAGCTTATTTTATTCAATAAATGTCAAAAGAGCACATTCTGTAAACTTAATTTAGCTAGCCACGCATCACGCAAGAAAACATATATTATCAAGACAACTATACAACCTGGATATAAATAGACTACTGAGATTCTAGACAATTGTAGTACAGCTAATATTATAGCTATAATATATTTGGTTTTACAAGAGACAGTTCTACCGTCTGTTTTTCCTTTGACACAGAATTCGCACCAAAGTGACGTAATGACGTAGGCTCTCATTGGTTTGCGTGAGAGCGGATTATTTGAAAGTTGCGGGGCGTTGTTAGTTTGAACATTAGCAGGTAGCAGAACTGACTATATTTGCGTAAACAAAGAGCATGTGCGGTCAACATTTACATATTAAGAGTAATAGTTATAAAACAACTATCGACGTCAACTATCGTCATTTATTCTATCGGATAATCCGTTCGACTTCTTTGCGGTTCAGAGCTGTAACGTAAAAGAGAGAAGGTAAGGCATTAGGTTAGCGTAACTAGCAAATGTTGACGAGACAAAAAAACCATAGCTGGCATCGCTAACTTGACGTTATTTATTTAATACAGAAACAATTAGCTAACGTTAGCAAATTACAAGATATGCTTAGCTTGCTAGCTAACGAACCTGTACAACAGAAGCGAATGTTGCCTAAAGACTGCTAGCCTTTTCGTAGCGCTACCTAACGTTAGCCTTTCTGCGGCCGCCAGCTACTTCTGTCTTCGTAAAATTAAGGCTGCAACAGAAACGACGATTGTTGGCGAATGTTTGCTAACTAGTTAATAACTATTCAAACCCAGTTGTCAACGTTACGTGAAAGTAAATTGTTATCTAATGTAGCTAACGTACATGTCATTGCAGTCTGCTGTATTAGCTAGCTAGAGCGAGTTTCTGACGTTTCTTTCAAATAGCTAGGCTATCTATCTAGCTAACGTAACATTAGCTGCTAGTGTTTGGGTTCACTGTGTATTCACACATTGTGTCCCTCAAAATATAAAATATCCTTATGAAATAGGTTAAGTTAAAATGCATTTTAATACTCTAAAGTGCAGAGATTGTTGGACACAAAATTCAATGCTTGGTAGTTTGTTCTGGCCAAATGCAGTCCAAAACACATCTTTGTTTTGATGGACATCTCGAAAACTATTGTGATGCAGGGTAAATGTATGCCATGTGAATTTGACATTCCCAGCATGACAAAGGATGACGAGAAAGTCATTCCAGTGCGTGTTGCCCTACGGTGCCGGCCTCTGGTTCCCAAGGAAGTCAATGAGGGGTGTCAGTGTTGTCTCACCTTTGTGCCTGGTGAAGCACAGGTAGGTTAAGTCCTCAGAGTAATGCTGATTTTCTTTTGTGTAGATTTTTGGCTTTATGAAAGGGAAAAATATATAGCCTATGCATATTGCAAGCAGGGTTCCCACGCGTTATGTAAAAACCTTGAAAGTCATTGAAAATTATTATTTCATGGATATTGATGAAACATCGTGGAGACATTCCACACCACTTTGGCTACACATATGTGCACACACAGAGGGCATAGGGCATAGGGCATGTGAAGGGCGTATAACAATAACAGTAACTTTTTTTTAAGTTCTTGATTTAACAAGCGTGTGAAGTATCTGAATAATCCATTGACAAGTAATGCCAAAGAATGCTGTAGTGTTCTTTTTCTTAAGTAAAATATTGTCCAGCTGTATAAATGGATTGTATGTAAAGAAATGTAAAACTGTAAGTTGCTCTGGATAAGAGCATCTGCTAAATGCCTAAAAATGTGGAAAAGTAAGCATGTTGGTAATAAGTCCATGATTCCCTTCTATTTTTTCTCTAGGTTATTGTTGGAAAAGACAAGGCTTTCACATATGACTATGTTTTTGATCCGACGACGGAGCAAGAGGAAGTTTTCGACACTGCCGTTCTATCCCTACTGACTGGGCTTTTCAAAGGTGTTACACACATACACACACATACACACTAATTTAACACCGAGTCAACACAAGGTTATCTCTGTTTCAGGGAAATGAGTAGGCCTCTCCCTGTGCCCTGTGGCTCACCTGGGTTCTCCTGGTCCCTGCAGGTTACAATGCCACTGTGCTGGCATACGGTCAGACAGGCTCTGGGAAGACGTTTTCCATGGGAGGAACCTACACGTCTGCACAGGAGCATGATCCTTCTGTCGGAGTCATCCCAAGAGTCATCAACAAGATCTTTGAGAAGAAGGACAATACAATGGGATTCACCGTGTCCTACCTAGAGGTGAGAGGTGTTTGTTTGTTTGTTTGTTTGTTTGTTTGTTTGTTAATTGTAAATGTGAAGCAAAATGTAATCGTTTGTCACGTAGATGGAGTTTTGGTTGTATAGAATATAGCTAAACAAACAAAATGTGACTGCAGTACCCTCTAAAATTATTCACAACCTTGATGAGCAAAGAAGGCTGTGTAAAATATAGAATACAGGTAACTGCCAAAAAAATATGTGAAAAATTATTCGTTGGATGCGTAGTACATGGTATTGAAAGGCAAAAAAAATATCTTTACTTAGATTTTGGGTGAACAATCACTTTAAAATAACTTCAAACTAACATACTGAACTCAGATTTGGGCTATAAACTTTCTCTGATCAGTGTCAGTTGATTTAATAAATATGGAATTCTCAGAATTTCAACATTTAGAATCTCATGTGACTTGTTCCAGATTTATAATGAGGAAATCCTGGACCTGCTGTGTGGATCCAAAGACAAACCAGTCATCAGCGTCCGGGAAGACCCTAAAGAAGGCATTAAGGTGAGCAAGCTTTGCGTGTACAGTACATGAATATGTGGTGGTTTGTGAGTATTGGGATAATCCTTCCTACTTTGTGAGTGGTAACCTCCTGAACTCATGCCCCCTGTGGATGGGCCCGTAGATTCTGGGCCTGATGGAGAAGGTGGTATGCAGTGCCACAGAAATGGTGGGCTGCTTGGAGCTGGGGAACTCGGCCCGCACGGTGGGCTCCACTGCCATGAATTCTGCTTCGTCGCGTTCCCATGCCATCTTCACCGTCACTGTGGAGCAGCGCAGGAGTGCTGACAGGTCAGCTCACCCAATCCCACGCCAACTTCACCTTCGCTTTTAGAGCAGCATGGGTATGCGCTGATGGGTGATGCGACCTTCAGACGTGATCAATTTGTGTGCTTGGCCAATTGAAAGGATGGTGCGTATTGTGCACGATTCACATCAATATCACCCATCCCATCCTTCCAATCCCTGTGGTGGTCCAATCTCCTACCCGGTCCTATATTGCAGGCTGCACATCTCTTAACTAAAGCATGCTTATGTGTTTTGTATATAATTAGTCCACTATCTGTAATTCTGTTCCTTTTGTAGGTATTTAAGGTGAAATGGCTTTGTTTGCTTGTAGATTTATACTCCATAATAATATAATATATTATAATAAAGATGTCATGAATATTTATTTTTTACATGAGGTTTATGGGTTTCCAGTGGTGCACAATCAATTTCTTTGCAACTATCGAAACAGTAAACCAGATTTTACATAGAATTTTCATTTTTTTGAAAGTTCATAATCATTACCGAGTAACCGAACAGCTGGACCCCAGCCGACAGCATTTATATATTCATTAGACATAATGGATGCCACTTCACCCCAGTACAAGGGATTGCATTTTCTAAAATATAACAAGTATGAACCATTTTCCATTAATAGAACATAGTGGTAGTGCATAAACCTGACGTAGGCTAATAATGCCCTGCTGAAGCACTGAATTGCACTGAAATCATTATGTTCGCTAATGAGTGACGTTATGAAACAGTGCTATTCACTCATACAAATCGAACTTATTAGACCTAATGATAAATTCATCTAACGATTTCTAGCTAAACCACAAATTGTGTATTAACTGTGTTGTGCATGAAGGTGCCAGCTGTGCGTTTCCACTATCAAACAAACTCAGAAACAGCAGCATCGCCTCTTTTCCAATTACTCCTAGTTTGAAACATTTTTATCTAAGCTTTGAAGCTAGTTAAAGTCGTAGTCGTTAGGCTACCTGACTCACGCAAATAACGAAATTCTGCTGAAGAGCGGCTTGTTTCAATGCCTTTGACAAGCTCCGCAACTGAAACATCCGCCCTTATATCGCTACAAGTGTTTTCCATTGCACTATATAGAATTGGGATCTACTCTAATCCACCTCTAGCAAACAAATTAGTCTAGCGCATCATAGGTTCGAACTAACCTGTTTTCCATTAGCATTGTCGCAATAACTTTCTGATGCACGTCAAGTTGAAGCCATATAATTATTTAATGGAAAAAGGGCTTGTGTCATCTGTCATCAGAATATAACGTTAGTGTTTTAAAAAATATTTCCGGACTAATGGTCTGTCACCATGTCAGTAAATTTAAACTACTCTTGTTTCTTTTTATTTATTACTTAAAGGCTACATGCCACTGTTGTTGGATTCTCTTTTATTCATCATTGAATTTAATTTGCACAAAAAAGAAAAGCTCTGTCCAGTAACCTGGAACACTTTTTTATTTTGAAATGTGTTTTTAGTGAGACCTACCTCATGCTTCTGACCTACCTCAGAATTGTCAATCTTAATTTTCTATTAAAGCAAAGTTACAAAAATGTTTGTGTAAGTTGTCAATTATTGTTTTTAGGAAAAAATCGGAATCGCCAAAATCGATAACAAGTAAATGGCCTGGGTTCATCAAAATATTGAAAGTAGTGGCTTGCTTTATTATTCATGTCAGATGTGAGTGTGGTGCTCTCCTACCTCTCTGCAGAAGTGACACGGTGGTCTCCAAACTGCACCTGGTCGATCTGGCCGGTTCGGAGCGGCAGAAGAAGACGAAAGCGGAGGGCGACCGCCTGAGAGAAGGTGAGCTCCCTATCCGGGGGCGCAAGACGAAAAGAGAAGCAATTCTGAGGGGGCTGATTCTGTTTGGTCCGAATTAAACGCGTGCGTCCTTTTCAGGCATCAGCATTAACCGCGGTCTCCTGTCACTCGGGAACGTGATCAGTGCCCTCGGCGATGAGAGCAAGAGGGGCACCTTCGTGCCCTACAGGGACTCCAAGCTCACCCGTCTGCTGCAAGGTGAGGATCTGGCCGGCTTGACGTATTCCTCAAATACATGTGTATGTAAGGCACATGTCGGTGCCTTACATTTCAGGGACTGAAAAAGCTCTACCAGTGTATAGTGGTTTGAGGCAGGTCTTATTAGATCCATGATTTATACTGAATGGAAGCCACCAATACCGATATTTCCCCCTTGACATTGTCAGATGCCTTGGGCGGTAACAGCCACACCCTGATGATTGCGTGCGTGAGCCCAGCCGACTCCAACATGGAGGAGACCATCAACACGCTGCGGTACGCGGACCGCGCCCGCAAAATTAAGAACAAGCCCATCATCAACGTGGACCCGCGCGCCGCTGAGATGCAGCGGCTCAAACAGCAGGTACAGGAGCAGTGATTTTATTTGTATTCATTTTTTCAATGTTCTCTGACCGTGAATATGTGCCATTTAGCAGACTCTTTTATCCAAAGTGAGTTACAGTAGTGAGTGCATCCATTTTTCAGTATATGTGGTCCCAGTGGGAACCCACAACCTAAGCGTTGTCAACGCCATGCTTTACCTACTGAGCCACAGAGAACCATATCACTTATTTTCAAAAGTTGTGAATGCCCTCCATTCCATTTCATTGTGCACAATTATTTGATAACTAACAGGGGCAAGCCTCATGTTATACCAACACATGGCATATCAAGAGGCTTGAGTTGTCATGGCCCAGTGATTATTTTAAGTTAATCTTGCTCCTTACTTGTCAGCTATTTAGACAGATACTTTTCCTAATACTTTAATTCTCTAGCCAGTTTACTCACCACCGTGAGCAACGTGGTCTTGCCCACAATGTGTAGTAACTTCATTATCAACTTCATTATCAACCGTACCTGTTATATAGTTTTTTTGACCAGGAGATATCGCTATTTGGTATTGCTTTCCTGTTTTAGATTTTCACCCAATTGTTCAGAATCAGATTTATTGTCCACAAGTACATTTACGCATACAAAGAATTTGACTTAAGTAAGTTGGTGCAGTGCAAATTGCAGACAGACAAAACAAAACAATAAACAATAAGTGCAATATCCAAACACAAAGCAACAGGCAATAAGCACCCAAGCAATACAAATGAGAAGTTAACTACAAAATAGAAGGTGTTTAATTATTATTATAAAAGGCATCTATTATTATTATTATATAAAAGACGTTTAAGGCATCGGTAATCTTTTGTTAAGGCAACATAAAAAATTGCTATCTCCAAGACTACATATTTGGTCTATAAATTTTCGCTGATTGTATTTTTATGTTCCGTAATATGAGTTATGCAAATTAAAACAAATTTATCAAGTTGGAGTTTCCTTTAGACCTTTTCTTTATTCAGAATAAATAAAAACGATTACCTGTATTTGCAGTATGCAAACCTAAGTAATGTATATTAGAGCTGATTTCCTCTATTCTGTTTATTGCAGTATACAGTACACTACTGTATAAACATTAAAAAATATACAAAAAATGTTATAAATGGTGCAAAGGTGACATTAAAACAATATCTAAAGACGGTTGACACAAACCCACTAACAGTTCAGTATGCTTGAAATATCGGTAAGGCGGCTCCTCGCTTATCGTCCAATTCGCTTAACGACCTAGTCATAGGAATGGAACTTGGTCGTTAAGTGAGGAGTACCTGTATATATATATGTGTATTGCTGTGACAATCCCTGCCATAGGATGCACTACAGGTGATGAAAGGTGAGGCCAGGTGATTGACAGCTATTGAAAGCACTGCACATTACACACTGGAGAGGGATGTAAAACATGTTGAAAATGAGAGGAACGTCAATTTTCATCGTATGTCACTTTGCGTAGGTGACAAAGCTATTTGAACATTAGTATCAGCGCTGTAATGTAAGCAGATATGGTTGAACTGAAAGTGATATTGGCTCTGAAAATGTAAGAGCAGCCTTGATGCAGTGCAGCACATGAGATGACTGTGTGTTTGTGGCTAGCCTCCCATTTCCTTCTGTTAAACTTGCAGGTCCAGGAGTTGCAAGTGATGCTGTTGAATGCGCGTGGGGGAGTCGCCCCGGTTCTTTCTGGGTAAGTGGACACGTTCGCATTCAAACCCTGGCGTGTTTTCATTCCCTTTAATTTTGAGAAAGTTGCCTCTTTTGTCACCAGGCTGAAGATATTTATATGGCAAGTGTACATATAAATATACTCCCAGCTCCAAGCAGCCCACCATTTCTGTGGCACTGCATACCACCTTCTCTGTCAGGCCCAGAATCTACGGGCCCATCCACAGGGGGCATGAGTTCAGGAGGTTACCACTCACAAAGTATCAGGTTATCCCAATACTCGTAAACCACCACATATTCATGTACTGTACACTTTAGGGTCTTCCCGGACACTGATGACTGACTTGTGTACGTTTAAACAAGCTGCCTTGTGGCACGTTTTTGCGTACAGTTTTTTGGGGAATGTACACTTTTATATCGTGCAGGTTGTTTCTCCTTTCTCCAGATCCGAGCCGTCGGCGAACATGTCTGAGATCCTGGAGAGGAATTCCTGTCTGCTGGATGAGAACAGCAAGCTGAGCCGAGAGCTGAGCGAGGCCGTGGGCCAGACTGCCCAAATGTTCGAGAAGATCATCCTGGTCAGGACCTGCACCTCTGCCACATTTACACTGTACACCCCCCACGCAGCATTACAGGGGGAAATATTGACTGCTTTCACAGACTTTGCTCAAGTGGAGCTCCATCCAACAATGCACTAAGCCGTGCCATCTATACTATGAACTGTATTCACTATGAATCATGCACCTTCATACTAGGACTGTAAATCGTTTACCATGTAAACATTTTTCAACAATACGAATTTGGTGACTGTTTAGTCTTTCCCCCAAATTTCTACAAATTTTATGTGGTCTATTATTATTATTTATTTATTTATCACCAATTACTTTAAATATAGCATAATGGTAACCCCTTCACAAGTGCTGTCATTTCTTTCTGCTTGAAATGGCGTTCAGTTCAATCTATCATAAACCTTTCAGTTCCCTAAAAGTTGATAGAATGTATCAGTGAAAATGAACTAATTTAGCTTTATCGGGGAAAAATAACGGGTCACATCCAGGACATTAGTAAAGTTGGCTTGCAAGCTAGCTCTTAGACTGCCTTGTAGGATGCATGAAGATTATTTAGCTGACTGAGTTTTTTGTATCTGGAAAGAAACTAGCAACAGGTTAGCATGTTGCAATGGGGCAATCAACAGAGAATATACACTGCCTGGCCCAAAAAAAAAGTCACCACCTGGATTTAACTAAGCAAATAGGTAAGAGCCTTCCATTGGATAATTACTGCAGTATATTTTAGCTGGCAACAAGTTATTTAACCCTAACTGATGCAGTGAGTAGCTTCTCATTTCTTAAACAACCATGTCGGAAGACATATCCTGTGGTCGTGGAAAAGATGTTAATCTGTTTCAGAAGGGTCAAATTATTGGCCTGCATCAAGCAAAGAAAACAATTAAGGAGATTGCTGAAACTACTAAAATTGTGTTAAGAACTGTCCAACGCATTATTAAAACCTGGAAGGATAGTGGTGAACTATCATCTTCGAGGAAGAAATGTGGTCGGAAAAAAATCTTGAATGATCGTGATCGGCGATCACTTAAACATTTGGTGAAATCATATAGTAAAAAATCAACAGTAGAACTCACGGCTATGTTTAATAGTGAAAGTAAGAGCATTTCCACACGCACAATGCGAAGGGAACTCAAGGGATTGGGACTAAACAGCTGTGTAGCCTTAAGAAAACCACTTGTCAGTGAGGCTAATTGGAAAAAAAGGCTTCAATTTGCTAGGGAGCATAAAGATTGGACTCTGGAGCAATGGAAGAAGGCCATGTGGTCTGTTCCAGAGTGATGGGCGCATCAGGGTAAGAAGAGAGGCAGATGAAGTGATGCATCATGCCTAGTGCCTACCGTACAAGCCTGTGGGGGCAGTGTTATGATCTGGGGTTGCTGCAGTTAGTCAGGTCTAGGTTCAGCAACATTATATGCCCAAAGAATGAGCTCAGCTGACTACCTGAATATACTGAATGACCAGGTTTTTCCATCATTGGATTTTTTCTTCCCTGATGGCACGGGCATATTACAAGATGATAATGCCACGATTCATCGGGCTCAAATTGTGAAAGAGTGGTTCAGGGAGCATGAGACATCATTTTCACACATGGATTGGCCAACACAGAGTCCGGACCTTAACCCCATTGAGAATCTTTGGGAAATGTGCAAGACTTTGCGCAACGGTCCGACTCTCCCATCATCAATACAAGATCTTGGTGAAAAATTAATGCAACTCTGGACGGAAATAAATGTTGTGACATTGCAGAAGCTTATTGAAACGATGCCACGGCGAATGCGTGCTGTAATCAAAGCTAAAGGCGGTCCAACGAAATATTAGAGTGTGTGACTTTTTTTGGGGACGGGCAGTGTATATTAAAATAAATAAATACAGACAGACAGCATAAGATTGTTCCTTACATTTAGTTTGATGAAATGGTTCAGATATAAATATATATGTATTAATAGGAGGATGCTGCTTGTATATTATGCCTCTAGATCCAATATTAATCAACTGTCTGCCCAATCCTATGAACTAGACAGCTGTTCATTCATTAATTGGGAGAGCCAGATGAATAACAACCCATTATTTTTGTGTTTTGATTCATTAATATTTTCCTTGTGTCCCGCCAGACTGAGCAAGCTAATGACAATCTGCAGAGCAAGCTGGAGAGCTTAAAAAGCATGCGGCGTGAGTGGATATTCTAAACATTTACCCTGTAAAAATCGAAATATCTCTGACATAGTCCATTCTGATTTCTTGAACTTCCGTAGATATGTTCCTCCTTCTACTTCTGTAGGCACATTTCTGATTCCTGTTTTAAACAGTTAGATTTATTATTATGTTGTCCATGTTCAACCATTTTTCCCTAAACAGACAAGTCACACTTTTGGTCCACGATTGTTGCAGACGTTACCCTGGAGAGCATGGCTGCATTGCTCATACTGTAGCATCGGTTTTGCTTCTTGTGTCATGGCAATGTGCTTCACCTGGCAAACAAATGGCCCCTCATTCCCCACACTTCTCCCTCCTCACGTGAGTGACTTTCCTCCTCCAGTTGTAAGGTTGACCTGCAGAGGGTAGCGGAGAGCCTGGAGGACCAGGAGCTGAAAGAGAACGTGCAGGTGATCCGCGATTTGCAGCAGGTCATCATGCAGCTCCAGGTACATTCCACTCTGAAGGGGGGAAAAAAATTTGCTCTCCGCTTCCAGTGTAACATTTTGTCCTCTCATTTTTTGTTTTGCTCGTTGTTTTACTTTCTAGTGTTCCTCCACTATTACAAGTCTTTGATTTAATCAGAAAATAACAGGAAATTCAGATTTGCATCTGGGTTGAAATATTTGGGTCAGACTTGACCAATTACCAGCCTTACCCGAAACGTAGTTGACAGTTACTCTCGAAATGTGATTGTGTGAGCGCACTGCGAGTGAACCTAACACACACAGATTGCGAGTGTGCTACTGCAGAATCGTGGGGGGAAGAGGCAAATCACGAGAGTCGTATCCCACGTCGCCGTCTCTGTGGGCTCAGCAGTGATTCCAGGGAGCTACAGTGCCACCCACTGGCCACTGATTCTGCCCCACAAAGCCGCCAACTGTTTGTATTAAGCTGTTTTGCTATTTCTTTACCGTGCTTCTGCTGTTTGTGTGGCATCTGTTTGCGGTTGAATTGACCTTCATGCTCTTTCCACAGCATAATTCCTAATCTCGTGCTTCTGTCCAGCGTGTATTTTTGCCTCAGTATTTTCGGCTTTGTATTTTACATCGTATCCACTGCTCTACGTTGTGCTGCACTCCACAGGAAACACTTAAGAAACCATTTTTGTTAATGTGATACAATATTGAATGGGTTCTTTTTTCTTTTTCTGGTGGAAGCCTACTTTTCACTGCCGCCATTTTCTGTTAAACCGTGGCTGTGTGCCCTGGAGTTTTTGTACCTGAACCAGCAGCCAGTGGTTGCACCATATTCTGTAGCTCGGAAATCAAGTCCTGAGGTAGTAATTTGTAATAATTCCCTTGTGGTGTATCAGCCCCAACTCCCCCCGTTTTTGCAATCGGCTGCTTGTACTTCTGTCAGGTCCACTAGCAGTGCACTCGCTTGCAATTGTTAAGAACCACGAGACTTAAGGTGACATGAGACGTAATGGAGACATTATTAAAAATAATTGCTGTGCTTTAAAGCGTCCGCAAACTGTTCGAGGGAACAATGACAAATCTGTGAGCCTGTCTCGTGTGCACTGTCCTGAGGTTCTGTCTCTCTTCAGGAGGAGAGTGCAGGAATCGCAGCGTCCGTCGAAGCCCTGGCCTCGCAGGAATGCAACCCACTGGACGGAGAGGGAGAACACAGGCCGAGGGAGGGGGCTTCAGGGGTGCGTACACAGTGGGGTTTAAACTTGGGGGTTAAAAAGGTCTCATATTTATGCAACAGTTATTAGGTATTATAAATTCATTGTTTTTCATTTTGACATAGTAGTCGTATATCACTCCTGATAACATTTTAAGGGGATATTTTTGGTGGGGATTTGAAAGAAAGGTACCTTTGTTGTACGAATGTTCCTTTACATTTGCATCTTTATGATTTACATGAGTGCGTAAGTTTTTCCTATATCTCGAACATCCGCTCTAGTTCCTGACCATACTTTTGTTAAAATGTTGACCTAAACGGTTATTCTGCATAGGGCTCCTGATGAGCTCGACTGGGGCACATTTTCTTACCCTGCAAAGCCCCCACCCCACTCGTCTGGTTTCCTCATAATTCAACAGTCCCCAGGATACTAACAGAACTGCCTAGCTACCGTTGCCGTGGTTGCTAACAATGCTGCTGTATCTAGCTAATTGTGCTTCTTATAAACTCATGGAGATATCTGATATATTTTTAATTTGACAAGTTTGCACCTTCCCTGGAAGATTTTTCTTTGCGCATTGTAGCTGCTCTAAAGCCCCAAGGTGAGATTACTGTTGTGCTAACTTTTTAGCATGTCATCTCTCTCTCTCCCTCCCTCCTTTCATTCCCAGGATCCCAATGTCATGCCTGTGGACAAGGGCACCTTGGAGGCTTTCACTACCCATCATGCCCTGCAGCAGGCCCAGATGTCAAAGGAGCTGCTTGAGCTGAACAGCATTTTGGCCCTGAAGGAGGCCTTCGTCAAGAAAATGTGCCAGAACGACAGCCAGCTGGAGCCCATGCAGAGAGAATACCAGGTACAAGAGCAGGAGGTGGCTACCTTGTAATGCGCTGTTAAAGTCTCTCACGGTCCGTGTTGGACTGGACAGAGGTGAACTGGTGAAGTATGTAACGTGCCGTCCAATTGGGCCCCCTGTCTCTTTAACCCCCATCACCGGCTCGCCACCGGCATGGTAGGTTCTTCTTTAAATATCACGGTTAAATGTACCGAAAATATGGGCATGTTTTACATGCACAGATCGGTGGGAATGTCGTCTTTTCACAATTCACATCAACTGCGATGTCGCAAAATCGGGGGTTGGCGGTTAAGTCGCTTTCTTGGGTTAGATGTGGGAAGAAACGCTGTGGGATGACGCTGCATGCACGAGGCATGAAATGGGCCTCCTCTCCCTGCTTGAACAGGAGAACATGAAGGGCCTTCAGACCGCCGTGGGGTCCCTGCAGAAGGAGAAAGAGGAACTCATCCTGGACCTCCACTCTTCCAGGAAGGACATCACCCAGTCAAAGTAAGACAAATGACTTTCCTGCTAAGTGTACCTAGGACCATGAATTTACATTACATTTACAAAATTCTAGTGCAGCCACCAGCCATTTCTCTGCTCTCTGCAATCCAACAGCTGAGCTTCTGCAGCTACTGAGCAGGAGGCTGTGTAACTGGTATAGGCAGATCATAGCCTGAGCCTAACCCTACAGACTAGTTCGTGATTACGTTGGATTTAATAAAAATGCCCTTAACCGGAATATGTTCTATAAATATTGTGTGTGTGAACATTTTCAGAATATATTACTAAGTGCAGGTCAGGTATCTGATGCTACTGTACTAATGTTCAAGGTACTGTTTGCTAACTTAACTCTGCTAGACTTAATCCTGTTTCCTCATGTATGTCCATCACAGAAAACCCATTTGTAATTTAACATGAAAGATGATTGTTTTTATTTTCTAACATTAAGAATCTCAGTTTGCATTAATCATGTGTCCTCGTAATGCATAGGCACAATGCCAGTTTTGACACATCTCAGTCTACCGACACAATTCCCTGTAAGACGTAACGCATAACCACGATTGAAGAAAAATGTAACCAAGAACAAATCATTGAAGTTACTCTGTCTAAGGACTGTGCCCATATCACCCCATCCCCAGTTTACAGTCTTACTGATGTCTTTTGATGGATGGGTAGGCCTGTCGCCCAGAGCAGTGGAGCAGTAGTCTCCCTCTGAATTAGGGGTGGGCAGTTCCGGTCCTGGAGGGCCGGTGTGCATGCAGGCTTTTGTTTCTACCAATTAACCTGGCTCAATTAACTAATTAGCTGTACGCATTAATGCCGGTTCAATCTCAGATTAGATTACAGTAAACATTTCATACAGGGACACAAGAACTTCAGTCTTCAGCTGTCATTCATGAGCTTAACAGAAAACCTAGCTAAAATGTCAGGTCACTAAAATGATTGGGCTAATTAAATAATTAAGAGCAGAAGTTGTCATGAAATCCAGAAACGGATACGGCCCTCTTTGCCCACCCCTGCTCTGAATGCTGTCCCTGTCGTCCCCCTGTCCCCCCCAGGCTCGGCGAGCAGCGCAGGCAGAGGCTGCAGGAGCTCGAGGGCCAGATCGCCGCCCTGAAGAAGCAGCTGCAGGAGCAGGCCAAGCTGCTGAAGCTCAAGGAGGTGTCTCTGCGCAACGTCGCCAAACTCAGCCAGGAGATCCAGGTAAAGCCCACACCGAGGAAGCTCGCACGCCAGGGAAAAAGCTATCGCTTTACCCAAAAGTGTACTATGGGTAAAAATGTTAAGACTTAAAGGAATAACAAGCGTGTGTGTTTCTGGGGTGTTTCCCTGAAGTTGTCTTGTTAGGTGGGGATCAGCTAACGTAATGGTTCAGCTGATATCCGCTCTAGTAGGCGTTTTGGTGCCACCCTGTAATGTGAAAGACGAGCTCCAGACCAGGGTAAAAAGCAGTAGAATTGGGTGGTGGAAATGTGATGCAGGTAGTAAGTGGTTCTCCTTTGCTGAACCGTAGGCCATGAAGCTGCAGCGAGCACAGCTGATGAAGAAGATGAAGGAGGACTCCGACAAGTTTCGTCTGTGGAAGCACAAGAAAGAACGGGAGGTTCTCCAGCTCAAGGAGAAGGTATGTCTCGGTCAGAGCGTGTGTGTGTAGGGGCCCAGATTAGGGTAAAAGTCATGCTTGTCAAAGGGCAAGTATCTTAGAAAAGATACTTGTCCTTTCTAAAAGTTACTTGTCCTTGGTCTACTCACCTTCCAATTTTCCTGTGCGATCTCTGCTCTCTGAATCATATTTTCGCTTTTTAGCTGATCTTTGGTTTTAGCCTTTTTAGTGGCTTGCACCCTCAATGAATATTTATGTTTGACTTGTGCAGCGTGCGCTCATGGGACTGTGTAGCAGTGAAGCTCTGACGCGTGCCTGCAGGTGGCGACTAGTGTTCTGACTGTACATCATATCATAACGTACACTTTAGTCGGGACTCGAACGAGATAGATTTTTCCATTCTCAGTGTGGTATGGCAGCTAACGTAATAGCTAGCTAATAATTCCTAGATTTAACCGAGCAGGGATGTGGGAATTATTTGTGCTTGGACTGGAGGATGGAGATGAGAGATCACTGCAGAAAAATCACAGCCTGGCGGGAGGGCTCACTAAACTGAATATAGACAGCAACTAGATAGCTAGTGTACACGGATATTGCTTGCTAATTCAAGGCTTGATAAGTGATAAATGCATGATCACTTATTAAGCCTTGTGTTAGCAAGCAACTAGCAACAACAGATATCGATATCCAATGTCCGTGAACGCTAACGTTAGCTAGCTAACTAACTAGTTCGTTCTCGTTGTTGTGTGTATGTGCCGCGATTTGCAATCTTGCTTGACTGCTGCAGAGTCTGGCAACCAATTGTAGCCAAAGCGACAGGTTATAGATGTAGTTAAGGCAGATTATGTGACCTGGGTACCATTTAAAATAACTATGTCATAGGATGGACTTATGTCCCTTACAGACATGGCTATAATATAAGAATATAAGCAGTAAAAATATAAGAATATACATTTTTCACTAAACGTTTGTGACATCGAATTGCATTTTCACAGAGTTATTTTAATCTTATGCTGCTTATGATGATTATGATCATAAAAACATGGGGAAATTATGTTTTTGATGGTGCTGGGTCTTGAAAAGAACAAGAAAGATAAGAAGCCATTTTTAAACGTTCAAGCCATTGACCTATTTGCACTTTGGAAATCATTTGCAATCGCGTCACTTGTGGGTCATTCCCTTTGATTATCGTTGGGGTTGTTTGGGACGTGCTCTTTTTTGGCAAGCTGGGTTGATTTAGGTGGTTCTCCTATGAACACCTGCAGGACCGCAAGAGGAACTATGAGATGCTGAAGCTGGAGAGGGACTTCCAGAAGCAGGCCAATGTTCTGCGACGGAAGACAGAGGAGGTGACACCGCTTTCCCCCCCGTGGGTTTTGTTTGTTTGGGTTGAATATCAGGCAACTGGGGTGCAGAAAGCTCAGAACACCATGACTTGACTTGAGCACATTTTATTTACCCCTGAATCAAATCACAGAATACCTCAGGAACTCCTCTGCCCTTGTTTAGGTGCACATGATTGGTATCGTGGTTCCTGTGAAGGGAACTGGAGGATAACCATTTGAAAATATGACATTTGTAAACGTGTATGCGTCCGTCCGTGTGTGAAGCAGTGGGTAATATGTGTGTTGGTAATACGGGAAATGCTGGGTAAGATGTGAAATGGACAGTTGTGTGTTCAACGTCAGACAATGGGTGTGTGTAATGTGAAATATGGGTAATGTGTGCGAGAGTGAAACGGTGAGCTGTGTGTGAGGTGACAGGGCGGATCGTGTGCGTGTGAAGCGGTGGATTGTGTGCATGTGACAGGCTGCTTGTGAAATGGTGAACTGTGTGTGAGGTGTGACATGGTGGATGGTGTGCGTGTGACAGGCTGCGGCGGCAAACAAGCGCCTGAAGGACGCCCTGCTAAAGCGAAGTGAGGCGGCTGAGAAGCAGAAGGAGATTGGGAATCGAGGAATGGAGGGAACTGCTGGAAGACTGAAGGTATTCACACACCACCGTGAGGGAGAGGCCTGCCTCTTCAACAATCCTCAGCCCTTTGTGTGTTTGAGACATCCAGGGTGAATCTTTCCTTTTTCCACGTACATTCTGCTTCTATAAATGGATCTGCTCTCGAGGCTGTCTGCAATGTCTGTTAACTGGTGTGGGGCACGTCTTGTCAACTATCCCACACTTAATGTCTCCTGTTCATCCAATGTCAATGTTTGCTCTAGCTAACCGTGCTAGACATTTTATTGTTTCTTCTTGCCATAGTTTCCTGTGCGCTTACCCTTTCAAAATTCTAGTTAGTTCCACAGGGTGATTGCTCGCCTGCCATTTAGAGTTTTTTTGTTTGTTTGTTTGTTTTTCACCCAAGAGCTCATTTTCTTCATGCTGTGGTGGCATTCTTGCAGTACACACCAGGTGGCACTTGAATTCACAATGACTTTTTATGTGAATATGTATTATAATAAAATGTCAAATGTGGTGGGGCCTCGTGTAGAGGCAAAAAGAAGAATCAAAAGAAGAGAGGATATAATTGGCCACTAAATAGGGAGAAAAACGGGGGGAATCTGAAACAAATAAAAAAAGAAAAGTTCAATAAAATGTCAAATGTGGGCTCGCATGTGGCTTGTCTCTCCTGGCCCGCAGAGCTGGCTGCTGAACGAGGTGGAGGTGCTGGTGAGCACGGAGGAGGCGCGACGTCATCTGAAGGACCTGCTGGAGGACCGGAAGATCCTGGCCGGGGAGATCTCCCAGCTCAAAGACAAAATGGAGGCAGGGGAGCAGCCCATAGCCAAAGTCCGAGTGAGTACCTAGGGCGCACCCCATTATCTCCCAACATTCTCCTAAATGCCAATACTGTTAAAAGTTCAAAGATTCATCACTACTGGCACCGGTGGCTTTGAGTATTTCACCACTATATTATCACAAAGTACATATACTTGAATTCTATGCAATGACCGACCCTAGGATATGCAGGTTCTGCACAATATGTTCTATAATTTGATTCTCTTGTAAAGCGCTTGGAATGACTTACCTGTTCTCATGTGTCTATTCTTCCTAGTTTGGACTTAGCTGATTCAGATTTATTTATTTATTTTTATTTATTTTATTTTATTATTTTATTGACTTATATTTTTCTGTGCACTTTTATTTTGGATCTTCTCATAGTTTGCTTCCCTGCAGTTTCTCCTTTAGCTTCCTGGCCCTGGCTCCTCTTAAGTGTGCATGCTCGTGGTCTTATCTTTGGGATTGTGTTGCACAGCTGTTTTAGGAGTGCTGCCCTGTTTCTTCCCCCTCCCCAGCGTCGAACCTTCACTGTCGAAGCGGACTGCCATGGAGAGCAGGAGGCCTCTTTCGGGAAGCAAGTGAAGGACCTGGAGACGGAGATGCAGCTCAGGTCAGCTTTCCATAGCGCCTCCAAAAAACGGACCCAGCATCCCATAGATTAGGGGTTCCTCAAATCATGGTCCCGGGCTGTCGGATAGCGTAGCGCCCGTCTAACGCACCCGTACTTTGGCTGGTCCGGTACGAGTGTGAGCTGCCTATCAGGGACGCGGTTCGAAACCCGTCTGTGCCAGACCGGCCCTGGCCGTTAGCCCCGATTGGGGGCGGCATTTGGCTGTACGCCCCGGGGGGCGTGAGGGGGGGGTGAGCCAGCACGAGATCGTCGAGGAGCGGAAGGGCTTCCCTGTAAAAGAGTAGGTGGGCAGGTTCTGTCTCGGAGGAGGCGGATCTGCTGGCATCGGGAAATTGGCTCGAACCGGAGAACGGGCGGCGGGCTTGTGGGGGAGGGTAAATTGAAATAGAGGGTATATTTGGCAACCAAATTGGGAGGAAAAACGGGAATAAAATCTGAAACAAGATTAAAAAAAAAAATATATATACCCAAATTACGGTCCCCGTGGGCCGAGTGCCGCTGTTTTCTCTGGGACTCAGGTGTGAAGACACTGGCCAATCAGTTGCACTAATTGTTCAATTAACCGCCTGAGAGGAAAGAAAACCAGGACCGAATTTGGATTGGTGGGCCAGATTTGAGTTACCGCTGCTACAGAGGATGCTTTTACTGATGGCCATATTTCCCACCGGCCTTGCCAGGAGTGCCCAGATCGCAGACCTACAGCAGAAGGTTCTGGAAACCGACAACGAGGAGCGGGTGAAGCACCGCTGGGACACCGTCAACACCATTATAGAGGCAAAGTGCGCCCTGAAGTTCCTCATGTCCGAGGTCAGTGCAAGAAGGCAGTGGCCTGGCCTGATCGGTCAAAATGTACCCTTATCCTTCTTATTGTCGCATGAAACATTCTGCATTTCTTATGTAATCATGTAATTTATAATATATTAAAAGGAACCAATAAGGTAATAATCCTCATTATGAAGCCTCTTGGAATTATTCTGAGAAATTTAAATAGATAGGTTCTGTACTACACTTCTGAGATCTGCAGTTTAGAATATTGGGTTAAATGTTTTATCTTTTCTAAGCAATATGCATTATGAAGAGCATTGATCTCCCTGCCTCTAAATGTGACTACCTGGTCTTATGTGGGCCATCTCTCTCTGTCCTATGTAGCTGGTGTCGGCCAAGGTCCTGAGCACCAGACTGGAGGGCAGCCTCAAACAGGAGGGAGGCAACTACCACGACCTGCAGAGAGCTCTGTGTGAGGAGAGGAAGCTCACGTCCGCAATGGAGCTGGAGCACCAGAGGCGCCTGGTGGAGCTGGAGCAGAGTCACCAGGAAAAGGTGAACCAAGTCTCACTCCTTTTATCACCACAACAGAGCGTTTGGCAAACTGCAGAATACGTCGAGCGACAGTTTGTAATAATAATATATATGCCATTTAGCAGACGCTTTTATCCAAAGCCACTTACAGGAGTGAATGCATACATTTTTCAATATATGTGGTCCCAATGGGAATCAAACCCACAACCTAAGCATTGTCAGCGCCTTGCTCTACTTACTGAGCCACACAGAACCACTAACATTCTGTCGATTTAATGCCTGTGTCGTCGTTTTCCCCCCCAGGTTCTCTACCTTCTCGGTCAGTTGCAGGGCAAGCCTGTTGCTGTGGAAGGGGAGGGAAAGGAGGGAGAGAGGGAGATCTCAACAAGAGAGCAGGAGTTGCTGCAGCGTTTGAAGTTCCAGGTGAGCCGAGCACGTTGAACCTTTTTTTTTTTTTTTTTTTTTTTTATGTTTATAATATTTGTTGAGTTTTTCCCTTTTTTTTCTCCCAATTTACTGTCCAATTATACCCTCTATTTATTTAGATTTGCCCTCCCCACATGAACTCGTGTCTACGAGGCAAGGTAATTCTCAGAGGGCAGCGAACTCTGCTTCCTTTGAGACGGAATTTGCCCACCCACATTCTGGAAACACCCTTATACGCTTCTCAGCGAATTCATGCCGGCTCACCCTCCCCCTGGGGCGGACAGCCAAACGCCCCCCGAGTCGGCGCTCTCCACCAGGACCAGTCTGGTACGGTCGGGTTTCAAACCGCGACCGTGATAGGCAGCTCACACTCGTAAACGAATGTGTTAGACCGCTACACTATTGGAGGCCCCCACATTGAACTTTTTGTACTCCCACTGGGCATTCTCATTCAGTTCTGCTCTTGTGACTCCAGGTTGCTCGCAGTCGTCATCGAGCGTCTCCTCATTGGTACAGGTCTTCTGGAGGGTTGATGAAAATGAACTGGTTGATCTGTGGTACTGGATTGTTGCTTTAAGTCGTTGCTTAGCTGATGTGAGTGGGGGATGACTGTTGACAGGAGGAGCAGATTGAGAAGATGAAGGAACTCAGTGAACAGAATCAGAGGCTGTTGGCAGAGACTGGCTGGTACAGGCAGGTAACACATGCTCTTAAGTGTTATTACAAAAACTATATATATATATATATATTTGGGTTTGTGCTGACATATTTATACTTTGACAAACAACCGGTATTTATTCTCCCCTCCATTGCGCACAGAAACTAGCATTTCTCCAGGTGGCCGGTGGAAAGAAAACGTCCACCCTGTCGGAACAAAGTCAGTCCCCAGATTCGTCTTTTGAGTTCGTCCCTCCCACGGTGAGCCCATACCACCACCTGTGTGCGCTGTACTCAGAGCCCCCATGCCCTGAAAGCACTAGGACACACGCATTCAGCAGGAGATGAATCTCAGTTTATATCAGTTGCACCAGTTAAAAAAAAAATAAAAAAGAAGAAAGTTGTATAAATGTAGCATCACAACCAGAAGTGCTGGAGCAACCTGATGAGACTTGTCAGGGGGTGGGGGTGATATGAGGCTCTCTAGTGTCATATCGGGGTTGAGCATCAGTGTTTAAGGCAGTAATGCACCTTAAGGTTTTGATCAAATCCGCAATGTGCCATGGCTAAGGTTCCTGTGGAATGTATTATTAGGGATAAGTTGGAATCATTCTTGAAAAATAATAGTATTTTAAGGGAGAGCCAACATGGTTTTCTCAAAGGGAGGTCATGCCTAACAAACCTGGACTTTTTTGAAGAGGCTACAAAGTGTGTTGACCTGAATCAGGCTTATGATATTATATATTTGGACTTTCAGAAAGCATTTGACAAGGTACCACATGAGAGGCTCATTGCTAAGATGAATTCAGTAGGAATTGCAGGAGTAGGTCCACAAGTTGCTCTCTGTTGAGGTCGTTATGTTCGTATTTGATATTGTTTCGTTGCCTTCAGCCACCCCTGAAGCCTAAAGGCCGGCGCTTCACTAAGGCCAGAATGCCCAGCCTGGCCCCCACCGTTGATCTAGACGTGCATGTGTCCCCCTCCGACTCGGATCAAGAAGAGGAGATGAACGAGGGGTTCCCCCGGAAGAGCCGGGGCCGCAGATGCTCCAGAGAAAAATCCTCAATAACAGGGGTATGACGATACATACCTACCGACACAGCAGCGTCGCAAAGAGCCTAGGTTCAGTGTGGCAAAGAGCTGAGCAGAAACTGAACGGCACACTAGTGGCCTTGTTGTGGACATTAGTGTGACCGTTAACTCTTTTTAGGTAACACGTTACGGTCGGTTAGAAGTTGATTATCAACTCTGCGCTGGTTGCTAGCGGAAACGGCGCAGTCGACGGCCGTCTAATGCCGTCGTGCGGTTGTATGTTTCTCTTCTACAGTGTGCCTGTAATGGTCGCTGTGGCAACAAGCTTTGCTGCTGCCGCAAGGGGAAGATGACCTGCGGGGAGAACTGCCAGTGTGACCACAGGAAGTGCCGCGTCATGGAGACCCTACCATCAAGCACGGTAAGCAGGAACACCAGCGCTTGACTCCGTAGGCCAGCTCTCAAGAACTAGGTCTCATTTTAGAATTATTTTTAAACGTACCAATCAATACAGGGCAATGGTGAAATGGAAGAGCTGTACCAGGACCTTGTGTTCACGCCGGAAGACCCCACAGCTGTTGGCCTAGGGGACTCCACCTTCTTCAAGCCACCCTGTGTCACACCCACGATGAAGGTGGGCTCACTCCAGTGTGTGTGTGTGTGTGTGTGTGTGTGTGTGTGGGTGGGGGGTGTTTGCATGTTGTACACATTTCATGCACTATATTTATTTTTCGTATTTATCGTATGTTTTTACAATATTCCCAATCTTTTACCCAGACAGATTCCCACTCAATAAGTCAGTAACGGCTCAAATTAATTGAATTAATACTGCAAGGTAATTGACAAGTGTTTGTCAAAGTTTGACAAAATGCATTCCGTGAACAAAATGAATCCTGGCTGTGGCCAATTTCAACATTATTAAGAGAGGATGTCAGTCATCTCTCATCCTCTTTTTAACAGGATTAAATGCATTTATTGCAGTACAAGTACTAATAATAATGGTATTTTTTTACCATTACCTTTCCCTCTAAGGTGTTGAGTGGCCTTTAACGATGCCTGGAAACCCCACACCATACCAGAGCCACCAGAGCCCTTTATTTACTTGATTGTTTCCTTTATTTTGGTAGTTACCTGTATGTCTACTGCAGGGTTACTCAAATCTAATCCAAATTTGGTTCTGGTTTTCTTTTCTCTCAGGTAGGTAATTGAACAATTAGTGCAATTGATTGGCCAGTGTCTTCACACCTGATTCCCAGGTAAAGGCAGGGTTGGAAAAACGGCAGTGCTTGGCCCAGGAACCCTGCTTTACTGTATCAAATATGCATGCTTAATGGGAGCCGAAATGATACAGCTTGCAAGTAACCCACATATCCCCATGCCAGAAGGGTAACGCGCTGTAAATTGAGCTGTGGATGTTCTGTAGGGTGACACGCCATGTAATGTGCTCTCAGCTGCTGAAGGAAATCCATGACATTGGCCAGCTCCCAGCAGACCTGAAGCTTGAGAGAAAACTCACCATACTAGAGGAGGAGGAGGAGGAGGAGGAGGAGCAGGAGGAGGAGTGGAGCTCAGTCAGCATGATGAAGAAGAGGAGAGCGGTTTTAACCTGCCAAAACAGCTTCTTCTCAGCATGCACGCCCATCAGAGAGGAGGTCTGACGATCCCTGTTTCACGCCCTGATTCTGTCAATCAGGCACCCTCGTTTTGTCACTGTCAAATTTGTCTTCTGTTAACATGTCTTGTCTTTTTACGTGTTGAAAATATATATATATATAACTAATAAAGATGCATTTTAGTTTTTTCTGTCATGACACTGACGCCTTTTATTAGAATACAGCAAGCTGTGTGATATAGGAGGGAAAGCTTATAACCTTGAGCTTTTAAGTAGAATAATTATGGTGATCTGGTAAGAGTAATGAGGAAGATCTGATTAAAGAATCGTGAACATTTCTCACATGAACTGTATATAGAAGCTACGATGTAAATATTTTCCCATCAAAATCTTGGGGGTTAATGTTTTTTTGTTGTCTAGGATACTAATAGTCTTAACAAAGATTGGTTCAATAAAAAGCTGGTTTTGTATTCTAGTCCGATTTTTTCCCCCAGTTCCTCTGACATTGATTGTAGACTGCTGATATACAGGCAAATACCATCTAATAAAAATGCATTGGCTCAAATGTGCCTACCATCCAAACTAATGCAGCTTATGGTTTTTCATTCCAACATTCCACTGAGTTTATAAAATATAACATTAAGCAAATAAGGACTACCAAGTTGCCTGTACTTCACCAGTTAGTTGCATTGTATTTTTTATGCTTAAAGTGCTGGTCAAAACTACAAGTACTTGATTATAAAATCTTGACCATTCTGTAAGATATCCTGTAAACGTACCCAATGCCACTCAAGAACTTGAGTTCTCCTCGGAACCTCTATTGTGTTGAGACTAGGGGTGTCACGGTATACCGGTATGACGTTATACCACGATATAATATGAAATAGTACTATCATAAATGTAACGTAATACTGTGATAGTAAATCACATGGCAAAAGCTATTTTCATTCTGGGAAAAAATATATAGTTCCCTAACTATATTTTGTGCTGATCTCCCTAACAGATTCTTTTATTTTATTTTAAATGTTTGTTGTTTAAATGAAGGCATGTGCTGGACACTCCAGCACCAATCAGGGGGAAGGATATAAGAAGATTTCAAAGACTTTGAATATCCCCCGGACCGTGAAGTCCATCATAAAGAAATGGAGAGAGTATGGCACAACTGTGAATTTGCCTAGAATAGGCCATCCTCCAAAACTGAGCATCTGTGTGAGAAGGGCACTTACTAGGGTGGCCTATGGAAACGCTTTATAGGAGGGTGGAAAAAATAAAACCATTGTTGAAGAAAACTCACATGAAATCTTGTCAGAAGGTATGTCAAACCAAGTGGAGGAAGATTCTATGGTCTGATGGGACCAAGATTTTCACCTCAACATTAGGCGCTATGTTTAGCGCAAGCCTAACACTGCAAATCATACCTAGAACACTATCCCTACCATGAAACATGGTGGCGGCAGCCTAATGCTATGGGGATGCTTCTCTCCTTCAGGGACTGGAAAACCTGTAATTATAGAGGGCAAAATGGATGAAGCAAGATAGACAGAACAGGAACTCCAGCAGGACAGAAAAAGTCACGTTGGAGTAGTTTTAAAAAATAATAAAAATTGATGTCCTGGAGTGGCCCAGTGAAAACCCAGACCTCAATTCCATTGAGAATCTGTGGAAAGATTTGAAAATTGCTGTTCACCAATGGTCCCCATCCAACCTGATGGAGCTCGAGCAATTTTGTGAAGAAGAATGGGTGAAATTTGAAGTGTCCAGATGTGCAAAGCTGGTAGAGACTTACTCAAACAGACTCACAGCTGTAATTGCAGCTAAAGGTGCTTCTACCAAGTATTAAGTCAAGGTAGGTGAATACTTTTTAGTAGAATCAATTATTGTCCGTTTTTATTTCTAATCAATTAATAGATTTCATTATTTGACTTCATAGAGTATTTTTTGTTGGTCAGTAGCAAGAAATCCCAATTAAATCCATTTTGATTCCATAAAGTAAAAAATGTGAAAAAATGCAAAAGGAGGTGAATACTTTTTATACCCAGTGTAAATATTCTAAAACTAATGATCTGAATTGCGGGGGAATTTATCAGTCTAGTCATAACTACCGACATATTTGATGTATTTTATAAGTATCACCTTTTTGTTACTCTACTCAATAAATGTATAACAGAAACGTTATGGAAACGTGGAAATGCCGAGTTGCACTGGCGTGTAGTAGAGCTATATTTACCATTAGGCATTCTGTGCGTCAGCGTTACGAATTTGCCGAATGATAATAACTTGTATAACCATTTATTTGCTTCGGTATACTGAGGTTCCTCTAGTTGCACATGGTTAAACGCTCTTTTGTTTGAATTTTTTTTAGCAATAAATATTTCATATACCAATTTACTTGACAGATCTGTATCTTCCGATTAAACGATTAACGTTTGCATTGAGGCAAACACGAACCTACAATATCGAAAGGGAGCTCTACGTTGATAGTGCCCCAAAACACTATTAAATAGACCCGCTGTATACCATTGGCCAGTTTGGAGAAGAAGAAAAAAGTTGGCAGGTTTTCATTTTTTTCTGGAGCCCAGACTATTTCACCGATGAGATTAGAAGGCGATATTCAGTGGTCTACAGTTGGCGTTTAAGTGCTGTTGACTGCGTTTGGTGGGCGGGAAGCAGGAGTCCGAAATTATAGTTTCCTTCATTATAAATTAAAATCGTTGATCTTTATTTCGCAATATCTGGACCCATATTTGCGCCTCCCTTACATTTTTGCCAAGAATCTTTTCAACGGGTTCACTCAAAACAAAAGGAGGTGCAGGCTGAATTACTGAGCTCTGAAAAAGAAGGTTTATTTACTCGCAGAAGGCAGGTGAAGTGCTGCGGAAACTAGCCAATAAACGTGGAGTTTATTACCAAGGTAAGTCGCTTTTTAGGCAGAATGCCCCCTATTAAAGCTCGATTAATTGCTTTTTACCTCCTTTTGAACGCAAAGGGCAATTATTTGCTATAAAATACTATACATCTATAAAGAGAAGTAATATGTATCTATGGCAATAACGACTATAGGCTCTGGCACAGTTATGAGTAGAAATCTATTTGTCAAATAGTTGCAAATTATACTCAAGGGTTAGTTATTTTATGATTGAATTATTCTCTGTCCTCTGTATTATAAAAAATAATTTTATAAAATGTCGATAAGGGTTGGCTTATACACTGTTTAATGAATACAATTTCTGAAACAATGTAGTATATCAAAGCACCTATGCGTTGCCAAAGAAACCTTGATTGATTAAAAGTCTCGTCAGTTACCTGTTGATTACACTGGAGCGGCTCTTTTTCGCAAGCAACAATCATGAATGGTAACTAAAATATCGTGAATATCTTACTGTTTCAATTGAATCTGTTTAATTTATTAATGTGTTTGATTTTGAGTTGAGGTTTGTCTGGTTTTAGCTGACATTTATACCAGCTGATTGTGCCATGATCAATGGCGTAGAAATAAATGTATCATATGGTATCCCAATCCGTGCAGTACATGTACTGTTACCTGTCAACGCATTTTGTGTACCAGCACGTGTAAAGCTAACTCCACATTCCATTGCAAAAATATATTCAACTTAAATGCACAACATAAATAAATAGCTTTTACCTTACGATTTTCTATTTTTTCAGTGTTAAAGTACTGTGCCGAAATATACCCGAGTTAATTGCCGCTGTTGCATAACGATGTCCAAACGGTACACTGTTTCAGGTGAGAGTGACACGGTCTATTTGCACATTGTTAATTAAACCTTAGGCTATATCGCCACGGGGCACGCCATTTGAACTGATTTACATTCATAGGCCTGCTATGATGACTGATATGTAATAGTATTAAACCTTTTTGCTGCATTGGCCACGCATTGTGTAGGCAGTGGGTCTGAAGTGATGACATTGGAGATGATGGACCTGGACGGTCATCAGATTGATCAAACTCTTGGAAGGGGCATGGAACCAAATTGGGATGAAAGTGAACAGTGGTTTTTGAGAGAGGAGTGGTGCATGAAGGTATGCCTTGTTGCCTGCCAAGATACCAAAATAAACGAGGGCTCGCATGAAACCGTTAATAAAGAACTCTTACAGAAAAAGACCATCCTCTTGAATCACTGCAGGAAGGGGTTCGCGTTTATAACACTTCAGTTTTTATTCTGAAATTCATGCCACGGTCACGGTCAGGCACCGGAAGGTTGTGGATTTGAATCCCAGATGAGAATTTCCGTTTTAACTTTAAGCAAGGTATAATGAAACATAGTCGTTGTAGGCATATAAAATGTGAGATATCACTTAGGTTACCTTCGAAGCAAACAACCAACAACAAAGAGGAAAGTGGGGATTGCTGTGCGCATTCTTAACGCCTCTACTTGTTCAGCATCACCCCCCAACCGCCTGAGCCATATCTGCCCTTCCCAGAGACTTTCCCAAGCCCCTTCCATCACATTGATTTGCTTCCTCTCTGACGAGTAAGTCTTGATTTAGAGAGGACAGCTGCGCCGCTTTCCTTTAGAGGCAATGTGGATATATTGGAGTTCAGGGTCGTTGTTGCCACGATGCCGTACTGTAGTTTTGATTGAGCGGTGTTTCAGATTTGATTGTTGCTGCTCATCGTCCCACTGAACCGAATTCTATACGTTATTGTGCCCGCGATTCAAAATCGAAGCCGAAAGAGGTGTGGAGGCAGTTCATGATTGACAGCCTAGCGATTTGGAATTGCCCCCGGAGCCCCCAAACCGCACCGCAAAAAATAACGGAAAAAGGCTGACAGCAATTTGCACAGTAAGTCGAACGATCTACATTCTTTTGAACACCAGTCCAAGTTCCTCCTAGTGCTTTCATTTGAAGTCCTGGCAAAATGTGAATACATAATATTAGTCCCTCTGGGACTACATGGGATTACAATCAGACACTGGAGCGCCAGTAGACCAGCGCTATTTCAGGTAGGAATTGAGTTCTCAGCCGGTGGAAAATATAACCTGACCATGTTTGCGCATTGAAATGTGTTCTAGGCATATTTCCCCAGAGCCAGGTATTAATGTTCCACGACGTACAGGTTTTTCCCCAGCGTCTCTGACCAGCGTCTCATTTTAAACTGTCGAGCCTAAAATGGCAAAATGTCCATAGACGCTCTCCTAAATCCACTAACCCTAACGTTGGTTAGGCCAACTTTATCTTTGTGTAGCGCATGTAGTTTCCCGAATACGTGCTTGTAATTTGATATTTGTTAAACCAAAGAGCAATATTTTCAAATATCGTGGTAAATAAAGATGACAAATTAAAGGACCACAAATGGCTTGAGAAAATACATTATGTTGTGGTTCTCCCTGCTTTTAGACCAAATTAGAGAACTAGCCAGAGCCTTTGAAATGAGAAAAAACCCACTCATTTTTCAGTGGAGCCTTGTCATTCTGATTAAGTCCTGTGGTATGAAACATAAATATGAAACATTTTTTAATTTAATTTCTCTTTCATATTTCTTAAGACTTTAAAAGAAACTCTAGACTCAAATGTTCCCAACCCTAATTTTTAAGGTGATTAAAAGGGGGGAACAGAGCGGTCTTGTTTTCCCAGCCACACAGAAACCGCAGGGCCCGCTTGGTGGAGCAGGTGTCTGGTCTGCAGGCACTATGACTGCACGCTCGAGGTTCGAAGACCTGTGCCTCCCTCTGGTGTGCGTGATCCTGCTGTGCACCATTGAACGTTCAGTCTCCCTGAAACGTAAGCAAACAACTCAGAATGGAAGTCGCATGCTATATTTTGTCTCATTGTTTATATTGTTTGCTATTTTCTGAATCTCCCCGGTCTACTATATGGTCTGTAATGATCTCTATAATAGCAGTAGTAAAATGCTTATGTTCAAGCCCTGTCGATGAGAGCTTTGCCTGGGCTCAGTGTGGAAACGGTAACTTTGCCCCCGCTGTGTATAAAATGTGCTTAACGCGGAGAGCCAAAAGAAACAGCCCCGCTAGTTTGCAATGGAAGCGATAGCTGAGATGGTTTGATGTGAGGCTGGGCAGAGTGACGGGGCCCCCAGTGCCAAGACATACACAGTGACACGCTTAGTGCCTGTGGGGGTAAGGGGGCGTAATATGTTGGTGATCCAGGACCTGACATGCTCCTCTCCTCTGTGCAGAGTCGGACTCCTTCTGCACGTTTCAGGAGAAGAAGTATAAAGCGGCTGAGAGGTGGCACCCATACCTGGAGCCGTACGGATACGTGTACTGCATCAATTGCCTTTGCTCTGAGGTACGCCTGTGTCAAGTCAGTGTTTGATTGCCAGTTTGGGGTATCCCACAGTGATCGTTCTCTGGGCATCAAAATAACAAAAAGAGGGGCCTCCCACGTGGTCTAGCGGTAAGAGCGTTCGATGCTAGCCACGGCGACCGGGATTCGATTACACTGGCCCCGCCGGTTTCTCTCGCTCTGGCCGGGAGTGCCGCCAGGAGGCGGCAATAGGCTGTCCGCCCCTGAAGGGAGGGATAAAAGCCGAAGGAAAAACTTGCTGCATATATGAGTGGTCCTTTGCGTCGGTGACAGGCTTTGGCTTAGGTGGGTACTGGCTCGAAGGAGGCAGTACAGCGCTCACTACCAGTGGACTACAGCAGCAAGTTCTCATACGAGGGAGGGGATAATTGGCACGAAAAAGAGAGGGGGTATAAACAGTGGGGGAAAAATGGGGAAAAACAGTAAAAGTAAATAATAAAAATAACAAAAAGGGAGTCAGTTCACAAACTCTGTCATTTTAATGGATACAGGAGTTTTTCTGTTGTATCAAATGTTGTCAAATTCTTGCAAATTCTCTCTCCATCCGGCCACCTAATCACCTCCTACATCTGATTGGCTACACAATCCCTTGTTTCTCCACCCCCATTCTTTCCCCAGGTTGTCACTGCAAATGATAAATTCGTTTTCCGTTCGCCTACCAGCTTAAATGAAGGTGGATAAATAAATAATTTCCTTTTTAAATCAAATTGTCATGTAGGGATAACTAAAACCCTGTAGTGCAAAGTAGATTCTAATCCTGGAGAGGAGTCGACCAGAAGTGCGGAGGGGAACGATTGGTGTTTTCACCCCTGATTTTTGAAGGCAAGCCTCATGCAGTGTGTCATTGGCAGACTGGCAGCGTGCTGTGCAACCGGGTGAAATGCCCTCCCCTGCCATGCTCCAGTCCCACGCCCGTTCCACAGCAGTGCTGCCACCGGTGCCCAGGTAAGGCCTGCTCACCCCCTGTCTTGAGCCTGAGCTCAAAAAAATGCATTTGGTCTGTTGCATCTCCCAAGCACCTTTCCATGCAACACGTGTGTCTGTAGCATGGAAACTTTTGACAACGCTTATGCTTCAATTTGTTTGCGGCTGGATAACAACACTGCAAGGCAACATGATAATTCTGCTTCATTTTGACAGTAAGTACATGAATATCCTGTACAATTCTGGGATTTAAAAAATGTTTTCAAGGCAATTGTATGTGCCATCAAAAAACAATATATTGGTGGGACTCCTGAGTGGCCCAGTCAGTGAAGGCACTCACCACAAGTTTAGGCTAGGGCACAATAATCACAGGTGCACTCCTCAGCTATGCCTTTAGCTAACATTGCTGCAAAATCTTATGTAAAATCGGTACAGACTAGCATACGCATCCAAAGAAGAGCAAAGCGTGCTGTAAATTTTCTACTCTTGATATTCAGCAGCTGAACTGCACAGCTGCATCAGCTGACAATCGTGGGTGCCCAAAAGACCTGAAGAATCACTTTTGCGCAATGAGGTGGGGGGGTTACTCTGTTGACAAAAACCCTTGCTCCCTGGGTGGCACTATGGAAAAGCGTGCATCAGTCGCTGCGACTCTGGGAGCAATGGCATGATACAAATTCAATCTGGGCTGTGGGATGCATCGCTGCACTGTGCACAAGTGTATTAGCCTGATGCACCACCTGAGGGTTGGGATTTTTTTTAAATCCCAGATTTTCTTTTTCTCTTCTGATTTGGAATCGGAAGTTGCATTTGCATGCCCGCATCACCACTGCAACATCCTCCATCAGGATTTAGGTTGGCAATGACCGCTGAGCATGCCGCTCCACTGATGACTGTTCCGCCTCTGGCCCCGCCTCTTTTCGCTCCGTGGTCCACCAGGTGCACCCTATGGTGCAAACGTTGTTTCCTGAAGATGTCCCCATATTCTAAGATGATAATGCCCCTATGCACTGCTAAATGGATTCAAGAGTGGTTTCATGAAGTCAAACACCTTCCATGGCCTCCCCATTCACCAGAATGGAACGTAGAGTTCAGAGTATATTTCCACCGCCTTCATCTATCAAAGAACTGGAGGCTTTCCTTCTTGAAATATGGTGCAGTATCCCACTTTAAACAGTTCAAAACAGCATTCCAAGAAGGACCGAGGCTGTTTGGAAAGGGTGACCCAACTCCTTATTAGTTCATAAATATTCATATATTGCTTGGTGTTTCCATTGCTTTGTCAATTGCTCATATATTGTGTTAATGAAGAATTGACTGTTGCCAGAGATTAAATGCAGAAGAGAAAATGGCAATCCTCTTCCAGTGTCTCATATCAAGATTCTATCATTCTCAGTGGCAAGAGGTGGATTTAAACATTGTGTAGCTTTGTGTTTGAAGCATCTGCTTTTGACATTATGCACAAACCCCTTGCACGCACTGGGTGCAAGTGACTTGAATGTTGGACCTGCCTGTTTCTTCAGACGTGTCCCCGTCCCCTCTGCTGGTGCGGGCGGGGGGGAAATCCTGCGACTACAGTGGCTTGCAGTACCAGCATGGGGAGGTGTTTGTGGCAGAGGGACTCTTCCCGAACCGTCAAGTCAATCAGTGTGCACAGTGCAGTTGCTCTGTGAGTATATATTCACCCCAAATGTGTATTCACCCCAAATGTGTCTTCACCCGTCTGGCAGTGACAAAATCTGATGGCAGTGAGCGTGAGCTCGTGGACAATAGTCTTGGGTGACATCATAGCTGTGTTTCTGACTATAACGTCCTGTAGCCATGACTGGTATTGTTAAGCCTGTTTGACCCTGTGCCACAAAGCTGCGTGCATATTTGTGCAGGGCTGTAACAGTAAACATTTCTAGGTTTATATGTAATGGTGGGGGCGGCGCCTGGCTTTGTTTCAGGAAGGGAACGTGTACTGCAGACTGCGCACCTGTCCCAAGCTCACCTGTCCCTTTCCCATCTCTGTCCCAGAATCCTGCTGTCGGGTTTGTAAAGGTATAGTATGCAGGGGAAAATGTATTTTCCATAATAGCCTATGACTTTGATGTCAATCAGTTATGATAGGATGATCTTGTGTAACGTAAGAATATATTTAATGGTGTAAAGTTGGCCAGTAGTATGAGTACATTTTACTGATGGTTAGCACCTACACTACCGTTCAAAAGTTTGGGGTCACCTGCTGGAAACTATTTTTATCTCATAATTTACAATGCTTTACACCGTATACATTTCTGTAAATACTTTAAAATGACAAAAAAACACATGTAACAATGAACAAAATGAACATCAAAGAAATGTTCAAGAAAATTATATTGAAAATTGAATCTTGGATTCCTCAAAATAGTCACCCTTTGGCGTGAGAATAGCCTCACAAACAGTGGCCATTCGGTTAATAAATTTTAGCAGGAAATCACCCGACATGTTTTCCCAGCTATCCTGCAGCAATTCCCAGAGAAACTTGTGGGTTGCTTTGCTTTGACTCTTCCTTTCCAGTTTGTCCCATATAAGTTATATGGGATTGAGGTCTGGACACTGGGCAGGCCAAGTCTTTAGTTTGAGTTGTTGTTCACATTCCTCCTTCACCAGATAGTTCTTGCACAACTTCAAGGTGTGTTTCGGGTCGTTATCTTGCTGAAGAATGAAGGAGTGCCCGATTAGCCATAGTCCAGATGGAAGGTGACCCCAAACTTTTGAACGGTAGTGTACATCTTTTACTGTAATGCATTTAATATACAAAATTGCTTTTAATTACCCCACAAGGATGAGTCTTTTGATTTAGAAAAAAAACTAAACTGTGAGTCTACTGTAAATCTATCCTGACCATAGATTTAATTGTGAGATTACCTGGAATCAGTTGCCATTGCCCATACCATCCATGTATCTACCTGCTGGTTTAAAATTGACCAAAATGTTATGTTCACAATAAAATAATTTGATAAGTTTTGCAGATATTTAATCCACTACACGTGTCCATGCTTTGCATTCTTGCTAGACAGATGCCAAATTTTACATGACCATCAGTCGGACTGTGCAATCGGCAGCAGCCTGATCAGATGACGCTTTTTGCTCTTGCTTTTTTACGGTGGTGCATGCGCCCTGCGTGTGTGCGCACGTGTGTGTGTGTGTGTGTGTGTACTTGTGCTTGTGTGTGTGTGTGTGCGTCCTGTGTGCGTGCGTACACGCTGTGGAGGATCAGGTGATGGGGACACGTCGTGGGACCCAACGGAAGGCGAGAGCTCTCGGCAGCCAGCTAACAGAGAGGCAGTATGTAGCATGTCGGACACACACACACACACACACACACACACACACACTGGGAGTGCAGTTCCTGTCAGAGCAGGGCTACTCTCAGGGGTTCCCTGCACTTTACTGCAGCGTTAATGTGACCCCTGCACCTGCATGGCCTCAGGACAGTCTCACACTCGAGCACTCTTACGCACACACACATTTACATTTTTTACATTTTAGGCATTAATCAAAGTGACTTATCCAAAGCGACTTACAAGACGTGCATTTATACATGGTAAGATCAATCAGTGTAGTAATACAGCAATAGACATCATTGTACAGCTGCACACCGTACCTGTAACACAGGGAGAGAAGCGGTTAGTAGAGTACAAAACTTACAGCTTGCACATGCTGAGGTTACCATGCACGTACACGCAAGGTACCTACACATATAAACACACACACACACACACACACTCACACTCGCAAACCCACAAGCATAAAGGGAACCTGCAGTACGTAAATGCACTTATTTATACACACGGAACCTGTAGCATACACACACACGCTAAAAGTTTTAACTTTGCACTCAAATACTCATGGCCACAAAAAATAGGAGCTTTATATGGATATCAATTATGTTATACTGTTTGTGTTAGTTTTTCGTTACTTATATAAAAGTTTTGTTCCTCATAGAAATCTGTTTGAAATGTGTGTGCGTGTTATGCGTATATAATTTAAGTGGCTTTAAAGTTATTTTATCCAGTAGCACCATGAATGGCTGTTTTGCTTCTATAAATTCTGGGCCGGTATTCACAAAGCATTTTAAGGGTAAAAATTGGTCCTAACTCGGCAATTTAGGAGCAACTCCGAAAAATAATGGGCGTGTCACTCATAAATTTAGGACTCCTAAATTTTGGGGATAAGAGTATTTCACAAAGGGTTTGAGAGCTAAAAACAGCCAGGAGTCTTAGAAGCAGTCAACAGGACTTCTAAGTCGCTAAAGACCTACTCACAGCGATCCGAAAATCTGCTGCTGCCGGCAATCGTCGTCGCAATCGCGTCAACACTTTGGAGATATTGAATGACACAGAGCTCATAAAAAGGTACCGCCTCAATCCCGAGGGTATTATATATTTAATATTATATATATTATATATAGATACCCGCTGATTGTTTACGAGATGCAGACATGTAACCAATTGACTAGTCAGTATTCTTGGTTTCATGTTAAATCAGTGACACGTAGCCTATATTTTAGAATCTTTATTAGAATATAATAGGGTGCATCGGATCATTTTTCGGATCAGCAAAAAAAAAAAATAACGGGGCCAAAGTTTCCACCAAAAATTACCAGGAACTATTCTCAAGGAATTGAATGAATGATAATTTCAGTTTTTCAATTTAAGTTATTTCACTAAATCTTTATTCGAAAATTTCACAAAATACATTTTTAGATTCAGTATGCCTTAGGCGATTTAACTTGGGTGGTCTTATGCCTGAATTAATGTAATAAAAAATTTAAAGATCGCTAATGTTTAAATTTGATTTAATTCGGTCGCGTTTCTAAAAACCTGCCTCCCAGAAAGGCATTTAGTATGAAAAACAAAGCAAACCAAAGCATACATGGTTGTCTATCTCTTCACTGTAACTCTGCATCGAGATTTAGGGAATTGTTACTTTAAAACGTAACAGCGGCAGAAAAACTGCATTTCTCTATGATGGTTCAATTTAGCTATTAATCCATGGATCATATCCGTGCCGAACCGTGGGGGTTGATCCGTACGGATCACGGATCAACTGCGATCCGTTACACCACCAGAATATAACAAGAACAGGTAGGCCTACATACCCCTTTACAGTAGCATATAATTTATTTGCTAGGTTGAAATCGCGGGCAGAGACCCATCCCCTATATCAGCCAATCGCTGTGGGCATTCTGAGTAAGCTCGTTCATGAGAAACAACGTCATCCATAGCAACGACGTCAACCCCGCCCTCACTCTTAGCTTGACAATTCTAGGACTTCCTTAGTATGAGTTTGTCTTTGCAGCTTTGTGAATAGGTTTTAAGGTGGGACTCCTAACTAAAAGGTTTTAGTGCGATTTAGGAGTACTCCTAGTGGTAAGATAAAATTATTTGTGAATACGGCCCCTGATCCACCAAGTTTTACTGTGTGGCAAAATCTTCTGGCAAACATGTCTAGTCTGTCTGTCTCCAGTAATTTTTTTAATATATAATTACGGTCCAAAATTCACATTAACAATGAGTTATTTGTTGCATAATTCATGCCTGCACATTTTAATGCTCTTATATGGTTATTTATATTTTTTGAGTTAATATATTCAGGTCCAAAAACTAAATGATATTTGGATGTACATGTACAAGTACAATGTGAAGATTGAAAGAAAAAAAAAAAGATCTGGTTGATTTATTTTTGGCTAAATTCTACTTTTGCTGTTTGAGAAATATGCAATGTGAACAAAGCGTTGCCAGCGATTAAATGCTAATGCCACTTGGACAACAGGCAGCACAAAAATGCTAGACTCTTGGCTCAGGCTATACACATCTCCTCACATCTTGAATCACTATATTTAAAAGAATTGGGCAGGAGAAGTCGATTTGAATTTGAGGTCTGTTTTAGCGTGATGAAAAGGAAAAGGAACCCAGTTTTTTTCTGTGATCCTCTTTCCCCTTCTGCCTCGAGCCCTGTTTCCAACTTTATGTTCACGGCTAATGGTGAGGTCTTTCTTTTCTTTCACATAAATGAAATGGGTTTCTGCATCGATATTTTGATATAAGTGTTTTTTCATTTTTCATTAAATGGAGAAAGGAAAAAGAGCATAGCGATAAGGAGTACTGCATACAAAAGCACCTGAGCTTTTAGCATCGTAGTATATACAAAATTGTGCAATGTGTCATATACAAAAGTGTGCACATTTTTTTGAAAATGAGCTATGCTCAAAGGAATTTTCTCATAGATACAGTGAATGCCATTGTGAATGATTGTTTTCTATTCTATATTCTGTCTATTGTTCCAAATATGGCTGTGGTTGATGCCTTGGACCAGGGTTCCTCAAATCACGGTCCTCCTGGGCCGAGCACTGCTGCTCTTCCACCCTTCCTTTACCTGGGAGTCAGGTGTGAAGACACTCTGGCCAATCAATTGCACCAGTTGTTCAATGATCCGCCTGAGAGAAAAGGAAAACCAGACCGAATTTAGATTGGTGGGCCAGATTTGAGGAACCCTGCAGTAGACATACAGGTAACTACAAAAATAAAGATAACAATCAAGTAAATAAAGGGCTCTGGTGGCTCTGGTGTGGTGTGGCGTTTCCGGGCATCGTTAAAGGCCACTCAACACCTTAGAAGGCAAGGTAATGGCAATAAATACTTGGCCGTAAGACAGTGGATGATTGATTGAAGCGGCCCCCATGCTGTGTTTCAGAGACACTCTTACCAGCGCGCTCAGTATGAGCTCCTATCAGCCCGCTCTCTGTCCAGCCTCCCCCGCCTGCCCAGCTTCCGCTCCCACCGTGGCCTCCTGAGTGACCAGCAGCAGACCACCGGCACCACCGTCCAGATCCTCATCAACAACCACAGCCAGCACGGCAGGGGTCAGTGCCTGCACGCTCTCGTGGTCTGATGCCAGTGCGGTGTAACACTGCGCTCCTAGATAAAAAATAAGATAGAGGAAGTTATTGAAAGTTAATCAAATTTTACAGGGAGTAATTTTTGCTAGTGTTACTTGAGTTGTTTGTTGGGAGATTTTTGGTGATATTAAAAAGCTTCAAGTCCACATTTGATATAAATTATACCCTTAGAAACTATTTCTGGGTCAGAATCCATATTCTACCAGAAACGGTTTAGGGTTTGGATTGTGGTTGGAAGAGCCAATTTTCATTTATTAACAGCATTCATTTTCAGAGATTTTTGGAGAATTTATTTTTAATATTGCTTTATTGATGTTCAACGTCACTCGTGACTCGTGACATTTTTGTAAAGTGGTCGTTGACTTTGGAGGGAATGGGACCTTGAGAAGACTTGTGCATCAGTGCTTTAGCTGGGGGCTTAGCGTGGGAACATTGGTTGTCCTCTGCATTGCCCAGTATGCGTGTCCAACGGGAAGACCTACTCCCACGGCGACTCCTGGCATCCGGTCCTGCGCACCTTCGGCGTGATGGAGTGCGTCATCTGCACCTGCAACGTCACCCGGCAGGAGTGCCGGAAGATCCACTGCCCGGACCGGCACCCCTGCAAGCACCCGCAGAAGGTGGACGGCAAGTGCTGCAAGGTTTGTCCAGGTACATTTCCTTTTGTACGTGTACGTGAACACGTCGACCACTATGTCCCGGAGTATGGGAGACTCACCAAAAAACATTGAAGCTTCAACTCGCAAGCTTACCTGTGATTTAGTCTTATTTGTGGCACAGGTACTGCATCTACAGCAGTGTCCTTTGGTATTTTCTTTTCCCCTAATGAAAATGTGATCTAGTAACCTATGTACATGTGTGTTTCGCTCAAGACATCCAAGGCCAGTTGTTCACTATTTGTCCATTTAGAGTGAGGACTATGAGTGGGTTGGCCTGGTTGATAAAACATGTTTCCTGGTGATGAGATATGCTGTGGTGGCACACACTTTTTCTCCTCTTTTTAAATTTTTTTTCTAGACAGTGTGAAGCAGAATTGGTCTCGCAGATAGGTACCGTTTCGCTGACAGTTATTTGGCCATCTTTCTTTTTTTAAATGGATAATTTTTCCTGTTTTTCTCCCAATTTGGTTGCCAATTATACCCTCTATTTATTTCAATCCACCCTCCCCCATGAGTCTGCCGCCCGTCCTCCGGGTAACGAGCCAATTTTCCCGCTCCGAGACTAAACACGACCACAGACGCCTTTGCTGCTCCTCGACAAACTCGTGCCGGCTCACCCTCCCCCCTTCCCCTGGGGCGGACAGCCAAATGCCTCCCCCAATTGGGGCTGACGACCAGGGCCGGTCTGGTAGAGACGCGGGTTATGAACCATTTGGCCACCTTTCAAAACAATAAGCAAATGACTTAAGGACGAGGAACAGGCCATTCAGCCCATCTAGGTTCAATGTTTGCTGGAGGAGAGTGGAATTAGATGAAGCTCACACATTTTACATGCTTTTAAAAAGAAGCAGACGTATAAAGTGAAATGCGAGTCGGGTGGTCACAAGTAGACCGTTTGTCATTTGCTGTCTTCAGCCATCACGAAAACCTTGCTGCCGACTCCCCAGAGCTGGGAGAGGTTTGCGATTCTGGCTTGTTGTCTGAGACTGGAACTCAGCCGAGTAGCAGGATCCAAGTTACTTACTTACTGCGGTTCACAAACAGCCAATAAAGCCATGTATTGTCACGGTCCACTGCCCGGGCAGAGAATGCAAATCGCTGTACTGTAATAAGATACCATGGAAAATATGACATTTGTGTATTTATTTCATCTGCTTGTGTAAGACGTGGCTGGCATCACCAGGCTCAGTGGTGCAAATTACCAAACAAAACAGATTATTTAGCTCTCACGGTAAGAAAAACCCTTTAAAGGCCTGTTTAAAATGTGTTTTCCCTCTTCCATTCTGGCCATTAACATTTAAAGCCACAACCATCCCAAATGTTAATGCAAATTGTCTGTCTCAACGTTACTTTTAACTGCTGTTAAAAACATTTTTATATTGTAAATCAATATACATTAAATACTTCTTATTATCCTATTGATTTGTTTTGTTTTGCTTCCATTATGAAATTGTTGTAGTAGCATAGGGAAGGTTCAGTCCTTTCCAAGTAAGTCATGAATGTGTAGGAATGACGAGGACCTTCGCCAGTCTGAATAACAGTGAAACATTGTCCGTGAACCTATCGTTAACTCCTTTTTGCACTCCCATTATCATTATCATTGATTACCAGTAAACTTAATTTGATTACAGTATACACTGTAGCAGCACAGTCCAAAGTTTTTCTTAGTTTAATTTTACAAGAGTTTTAAATGCATTTGTCCTCATCTGTATATATAGCCGTAAAAGTTGGAGGTAATTTGGATTGCGTGCAGCATGTGTGGTCTTGGGTATGAAGACGGCCCCTTCTTCTCCACAGTGGAGGAGATGGCGCTGAGCAGCAGAGGCAGTAAGCAGTACTTCTGTGGAGAGGAGACGCTGCCTGTGTATGAAGCGCTGCATTCTGGGGAAGGCGGCAGCATCAGGACCATCGTCCTGGAGACAGAGCATCCTGCTGAGGCCGAGCTACACATCTGGACTGTCATCAGAGGTAAACCCCAAGGATCACTCCTTCATGCGGCACCAAAGGCTACTTTAGAGATACCGGTAATGAAAACCACCGAAGGAGGGTGTCTGCCTACCAGTGGTGCATTGAACATGTCAGCTCTCCAGATCGACTAACAGGAATGAGTGCATTTGTTCAACTCTTGATGCAGCTCCTGGTTATTGTTTTGAAGTAGCACAATCATTGATAGGTCAAATAAATCCCCCAAAATGGCCTGTACTTCTGTCAACAAACGTGCTCGCACAAACAAGGCCGTAAATCTCTTTTACTGTCTTGTCTCTTTTACAGTCTTTTGTCTGAAGTATAATTCCTCTGCTGTCTCCATCGCTGGGGAGAAAGCACGCAGGCATACGTCCGCTGCCGTGCGGATGTCCGTTCATGCCGATTTTCTGGATAACTGGCCGGCCTCTGCAACAAAGCAGCTGCTGAAACAGAATATTGGGGCACAAATAAATTAGCTGTGCGGAGTCATAAAAGCGGGCGAGCGGGGAGAGAGGAGGGGTCGGGAGCATAAAGATGGCAATCCGTTTCACACTGGTGCATGACAGATTGATGTCGGACGCAGCCTGTTTTTCCCTCTGCCCTCTGTGGAATCCCTCACCTGTCTTCAAGAGGTCTTGGCATCACAGCAACACACAAATTTCCACAGACAGCCTGCTGACTCTCTGCACTCCCGAGTCAACCACAATAAAAGTCATGCGGTCAGGAGTGACATATTGCCATGGAGGTTTAGTGTCTCAGTGATTCAGACTGCAGGCTTTGAAATGCACAAGGGATTTGAAGTGTAGTAAAGGGGGCATATCTGTGGAATTATGTAAAACTAAAATAATATTTTGAATCCGTTTTTAATATTATTGACTAAAATAAGATTTCAATCTTATTCAATATTTTTTATAAACATAGTAAAGCACTGGTTTAAACAGAAATTGCCTGCTTGTGTGAGTTAATATGAAGAAATATTAAGTACTATAATATTGTGCATTTTAAATCTACCGTAATATGCAATCATCATTGAAATACTTTGCTCAAAATAAGTACAGTTTTTATTTCCTTTCCATGTGTATATTAATTTATTTTCTTTTACTATCTCAGACAGGCACATATGTACACGGGGTAGACAAAATAATGGAAAATATCAAATGAAAAAGGAAGTAACTAAAAAAGGAGTCTACACCTGTGTTTCATATTAATGTCAATATTAATTACCAATATGTTTCTGCTATAAAAGACGTTTTAAAATCAACACTTTAATATGCGAGTGTCTAAAAAAAACATAGTTGGTGCCTGAATTGCAGGTGCATCAGTCACAGAAACGGCAAAATTATTTAACGTCTCAAAGGGAACAGTGTAGAAAATCATGACAGCATACAGCAGACGATGAAAACCTGCATCAGAAAAGGAGGAACAGTGGTCGCAAGTCGAAGCTTACCAACAGGGATATACAGACACTTGCTAATAACCTAAAAACAACAGCCTTAAAAATGACCACATACAGTAAGTGAATCTACACCTCTGTAACCCAGTCTCAACAAAAACTGTACGTCATGAGCTTCACAGAGCTGATATTTAGAAACCGCTTGTAACCAAGACCAATGCAAAATATGGTGTAATGAGCACATAATCTGGACTTCTGGGCAGTGGAAGAAAGTAATATGGAGTGATGAGTTGTCTTTTACTCTTTTTCCTACATCTGGATGGGTTTATGTTTGGAGAACATCTCTCAAAGAACTGGAGGCTTTCCTTCTTAAACAATGGTCCAGTATCCCACTAGAAACAGTTAAAAATGTATATAACAGCATTCGAAGAAGGATTAAAGCTGTTATGAAGGCAAAGGGCAGCCCAACTCCTTATTAGTTAATAAATATTAAAATATTGTTTTGTGTTTCCATTATTTTGTCTACACCCTGTATATCCTAACGTTATCATGACAAATAATTAATTACAAATAAAAGTGCTATAAACACTGAAGCAATCAGACACATCTCAATATAAATTCCAATGTTCATTTGATGGGGATCAAATTAATAAATTAATAAAATCATCTCACACACATACCGATTTTGAAGTAAAGCATACTGAAATGTAATGACTGTGAGTTGCAGTTTTATTTATTCTCTGCTCTCTGGCAATTTCCACTGTGACAACTCACAAGGCCCTGACATGTGAGTCGTGCGTGTTCGCAAACAGTAGGAGTGTGATGCCTTGTAATTGGTGGAAGACTCCTTTTAAAACAAAATTCTAATAATGCTCCAGCCTTGTTTTCCAGATAAATTCATACCCCGTAAATCTTTGACCTGCAGGTCTATTGCGCAACTTCCGTATTGAGAAGATCCCTGTCAAGGAGTTCCAGAAACGCAGTGACTTCAAGCCTCTTACACGGACTACACAGAGTATGTATCCTGGCACCATCACTTCCTGTGTCCATGTAACTGCCAGAGTTCCCCCTGAGAATAGTGCTCCGTGAAGCTGTATTAGACCTGCAGATCTTTGAGTAAACCCAATTTAAAAAATGTTTTCCTTATTTTAAAATGTAATTTTACTATTTTTATATAAGGAAATGTTGCGCGAAGATGGACTGAAAGGGCTATAATCATCTGGAAAGGTGCTCGATACAATTTCGTAATCTAATGTGTGTGTGTGTGTGTGTGCCTTCGTGTGACAGGTCGTTGGAAGATCTTCCGTGAAGGAGAAACCCAGATGAATCAGATGTGTGCTCGCCAGACCTGCCGGACCGAGCTGGACGACCTGGTGCGGGTTCTGTTCTTAGACAGCCCAGAGAAAGGCCACTGCTGAAGGGGACGGATCGGACCTGTACCGGGGGTGGGGAGCAGCTGTTTGGCTTATATTTTTATTATTATTATTATTATTATTATTACAGTGGAACCTCTGAGACACGAACGCTTTTGGGAAATGGGGATCGGTCATAACTCTAAAATGTTTGTAACTTTAAAAGTGATGTTGCAATACACCGATTTTAAGAATTTGAGTCCTTTATAGAGCGGAATGTTTACTTCACTGTTGGTTCATTTTTAAAACGGGCTACTCTCATTTTGTAGCTATAAGTTAACCAAATATCAAATAAAAAGTAAGCAGGATCTCGTTAGAACAATAATAGATGTTTTTCCATGTGAGCTTTCCAAACGACGCATCTCCTTTTCAGTGACCTGCTGAAACCTTTGGCCTCTTTTACAAACCGTTTGATTTTTTTTCCTGGTCTTTCTTTATGTGAAACACTGTTGACTTTCCCACATAACATTTCTAACAATAGTTCTAAACATACCCCTTGTCTAAATTTGATAGCATTTCCATTTTTTTAATCAATGAAAAGTTTGATAATGAAAGATAATAGACAGAGAAATCTGTATTATAATAAGGAGTTTGATAATGTATAACTGTATGCTACTTCAGGTTTCATACCCTGTTTGGCTGACTGGTCAGTCCATAACCCTGAGGTTCTACTGCATTTTTTTATTGGTATCATGGCCTGAGGAGCAATCCTGGGCAATAAAAAAGTTCCATAGGTTCAGTCCAAGCGAAGAGAAAATGATGACTGAGAGAAGGGATCATGCTCAATGGTGGAATGTAACTCACATTTGTGTTATGGAATGAGTTCTGTGTTCCTGAACTCGCTAAGCTTGTCATTGATGAATCCATTCTAATACAGTAGTAAAGGCTTCGAGGAGGGTCCTCTTTCACCTCCTGTATGTTCTGCTTCTTCTGATTTCTTCTGCCTGGATGACGAGGCCTCTTTGCCTCAATTTTCCTCACTATTCATTCCATGTTTCTGAGGCTGGAGGTGTAAAATATGCGCAATTTGCATTCTCAACCTGCAATCTGCTCTGCTTTTAATAACTGAGGATCATACGCTCTTTTGATCTTCATCACTGCACTATACTGGTTGGAGTCAGACACCTGTGGCAGTGAAATGCCAGGGAACATCTTTTTCAGGTCAGTTGGTGAAGGAATATACACCAATCAGCCACAACATTAAAACCACTGACAGGTGAAGTGAATAACATTGATCATCTCATTACAATGGCACCTATCAAGGGGTGGGATATATTAGGCAGCAAGTGAACAGTCAGTTCTTGAAGTGTTGGAAGCAGGAAAAATGGGCAAGCGTAAGGATCTGAGCGACTTTGACAAGGGCCAAATTGTGATGGCTAGACGACTGGGTCACTGTGGGGTGTTCCTGCTATGCAGTGGTTATTTACCAAAAGTGGTCCAAGGAAGGACAACCGGTGAACCGGCGACAGGGTCATGGGTGCCCAAGGCTCATTGATGTGCGTGGGGAGCGAAGGCTAGCCCATCTGGTCTGATCCCACAGAAGAGCTACTGTAGCACAAATTGCTGAAAAAGTTGCTGGCTATGATAGAAAGGTGTCAGAACACACATATTCCCTGATGGCAGTAACCTCTTTCAGCAGGATAATGCGCCCTGCCACACTGCAAAAATTGTTCAGGAATGGTTTGAGGAACATGATAAAGAGTTCAAGGTGTTGTCCTGGCCTCCAAATTCCCCAGATCTCAGTCCGATCGAGCATCTGTGGGATGTGCTGGACCAACAAGTCCAATCCATTGAGGCATCACCTCGCAACTTACAGGACTTAAAGGATCTGCTGCTAACGTCTTGGTGCCAGATACCACAGGACACCTTTAGAGGTCTTGTGGAGTCCATGCCTCAACGGATCAGAGCTGTTTTGGTGGCACGAGGGGGACCTACACAATATTAGGCAGGTGGTTTTAATGTTGTGGCTGATCGGTGTATACCAAAGACTGAAAGGGAGAACTATGATCAGATGGTGAGGAGACATGGTGAGAGACACAAGTTCTTTTTTTTCCCCGTGGAGTGTGTCAGGGCCACGCGTCTGTCCTTTATTTCATACAGACAGTCACCATGACAGAGGAAGCCTCACTTTTAGCTACATAGAACCACAGTAATATAGTGTGCTATTGCAGTCTCTTACTCTACATGATGTTACCTGTCTGTCTTTAACGTGTTTTGTATCTGCATCATGTCCTTTTTTTACAGTAATATTTAAATCAACATTTTAATAGCCACAGATGGAGAGTTGAGGATATGCAAAATATGATGATGCAGTCAAATTGACTGCATCAATAATGTTACTCAACCAACATCTAATGTTTTTGGAAAATTCTGCATTGTAGAAGCATAGGTGTAAGTGCCTGTGGGTCATTTTTGGGCCAGGTTATGCACTGTGCTGGCTGTTTAATTTAACGATGATTTATCACAGTTTGGTTTTATGGGTCACTCCCATAAAATGATAAATAAATGCGTTACTATGCACATTTTCACCATTGGTCAAATGGCCAAATCCATTCAAAATAATTTTAAAATTTTTATCCTGTTCGAAAACCATTTCAAATATTTATGCATGTTGTTTTGAATTCAAACCATTTTCAGTATGCTACACTCTCCTCCCTGATTGAAGAGGTATGCAGATCTTAAAAATAAATGGTGGCTTATGCTGTGATGAGGAATTTTCTTTGCGTGCTTAGGGCGTCTCTCCCCGTCCTGTAGGGTACTGGTGTCTTTTCAGGGGAAAAAGGGCGCTCCTTCTTTTAGGGGCGGAGGGTGAAGGGGCTGATCAGGCCGACGGACTCCCTTCCCTTCTGTTTCCCACTGGGTTTTGAAGGGCAGCCTTGATCCGCTAAAGCCCATCTCTGGTACCGGATATGAGATGAAGGGCTCAGCGGTATGCGGGCTGAGAATAAATCCTGGGCGATGACAACCGGCACTCTTCATGAAGGCATTAAGACCAAACGCAAGCGTGATCTGGTTTACGTGCCTGCTGCGATGGCACCGCGTGCGTTGAGGGGTTGGAAAGGGGGCTCGCTCGATCCCAAGTATCCGGGTCCTGCTGAGTAGTAGTGAACATCCTTCATCCAAAAAGATCAATCGCTTATCTGATTTATTAAAACTTTCCTATATCTGTGAGATATTTCATTTAAAAACACTAAAGGAACAACCATTTTCTTTATAGTAGGGTATATGCAAGGCATGCTAGCAGAATGCTTTCAATCCAAAATTAAATTAATAATATATTTTAATTATTCCAAGCGGTTTTGTTGAGCGGTTTTTTGTTTTTCTGATCTTCATGTAAGAAATCATTGCCAGATTCTCTGTTTTGACTTTCTCTCTCTTTCATTGGAAATGGCCATACATGGTTCTGAAAAATCCAAGAAGCTATAGATGACATCACATTCCAATGACCTTTCAAGGTTATTGATATGTTATTCACTGCAAATAGGTGCTGACTAAAGCACAAAACAAGTTTAAACTTGATTCATTGTGCAACCTTAGAGAAGCAGATGGAAATGCTGTGTGTAACATAGAATTGGTATTTTGTTTTTATATACATACAATGGCCTGCGCAAACCTTAACTTTAATTTATTTCTGGGTTTTTGCCCTGTTGCTGTCTTTGGCTGATTTCAGCAGATAATGCAGGATGTGTAATAAAACCAATTTAAAGTTTTCATTGCGTCTGTCGTCTACCCACCCTCCCTACATTTTGGCTAGGGCCAAAATAATGTAAATCATGTTTTACCGCTCTTTCAAGCACAAACTACCCACAGCTTTAAAGATGAGCGATGATCTGTGCTCGTTTTTTTGTGCGTGTGTGTATGTGTTTGTGTTCCTGTGCGTGTGGGCATGCGTGGCTTCGGTGGCATGTATGTTCATGTGCGAGTGTTTTGAGAGTGAGATATTGCCTGTCTGATCCATCACTGATGTTTGCATTTGGTCTCCCCGTACATGTTTTCACACTGATATTTATCAATGACTCTAAGTCTATTGAATGACCTCCTGAGCCGGGCCACAGCAGAAGGGCTCTGATGAAGGCCATCACGCAGCTGACAGCCATGATTCGACTGCGCCCTGAAAGGTCCTGCCGCAGGATTACGCATGATGGACAGCAGACGCTTCGGTGCCCTCGTGCTTTTGTTGGACGGGTGAGGTAAACTCCACGTTGGCAATGAGAGTGATCGAATCAAACAGGTTTGGTTGGCAAAGAGGTGAGGAAGAAGGGCCTTGGAAAGAGGCTACATTTTGTTTAAAATCTCAAAACGATATGGAGGGAAGAAACCCGTTCCCTTCCTTGGGGTGGGCCCCTGCCTCTCACCGCCTGGGGTGGAGAGAAACGCAAATCAAGATATCGCACGTCAAAAATGAAACAAAAATTAGGTTATGCTAATTGGTTTAGAACTGGAATGAGACACTTTGCCATGCATATACACTGTTTGCTGCATATATATATATATATATATTTATATACACACTCAGTGGCCACTTTATTAGGTACACCTTTCTAGTACAGGGTAGGACCCCCCTTTGGCCCCAGAGCAGCCTGAATTCTTCATGGCATAGATTCAACAAGGTGCTGGAAACATTCCTCAGAGATTCTGGTCCATACTGACATGATAGCATCACGCAGTTGCTGCAGATTTGTCGGCTGCACATTCATGTTGCGAATCTCCCGTTCCACCACATCCCAAAGGTGCTCTATTGGACCTTGGAGGCAATTGGAGTACACTGAACTCATTGTCATGTTCGTGGAACCAGCTTGAGATGACGTGTGCTTTGTGACATGGCGCATTATCCTACTGGAATTATCCATTAGAAGATGGGTAGACTGTGGCCATAAAGGGATGCACATGGTGAGCAACAAGACTCTGGTAGGCTGTGGCATTTAAACGATGCTCAATTGGTATTAAGGGGCCTAATGTGTGCCAAAAAAACATTCCCCACACCATTACACCACTACCACAAGCCTGAACCGTTGACACAAGGCAGAATGGATGCATGGATTCATGTTGTTTATGCCAAATTCTGACCCTACCATGTCGCAGCAGAAATCAAGACCAGGTGACGTTTTTCCAATCTTCAACTGTCCAGTTTTGGTAAGCTGTTCTTAGCTGACAGGAGTGGAACCCAGTGTGGTCTTCTGCTGCTGTAGCCCATCCACTTCAAGGTTCGACGTGTTGTGCGTTCAGAGATGCTCTTCTGCATACCACTGTTGTAACGCGTGCTTATTTGAGTTACTGTCGCCTTCCTGTCAGCTTGAACCAGTCTGACCATTCTCCTCTGACCTCTCTCATTAACAAGGCGTTTTTCGCTCACAGAACTGCCGCTCACGGGATGTTTTTTTGTTTTCCGCACCATTCTCTGTAAACTCTAGAGACTGTTGTGAATGAAAATCCCATGAGATCAGCAGTTTCTGAGATACTCACACCACTCCGTCTGGCACCAACAATCATTCCACGGTCAAAGTCATTTAGATCACATTTCTTACCCATTCAGATTTTTGGTCTGAACAACAACTGAACCTCTTGACCATGTCTGCATGCTTCTATGCATTGAGTTGCTGCCACATGATTAGCTGATTAGATAATTGCATTAACGAGCAGGTGTACAGGTGTACCTAATAAAGTGGCCACTGAGTGTGTATATATATATAGACACACACAAAATATATACAATATACAATACATATATATACAAAAATAAAACAAAGCTGTCAGCCGATCAGAATTGAGTATTTTCCGTGGTATATGGTGCGATGAATTAAGTCAATAAAGAGCAGTATCTTCTTTGCTCTCAGGTTGGGTCCATGTTCCTGTGCTCCTGCCTTTGATAATTAATGTCCTGACCAACAGAATGATCACATTTTCCAGACCATCATCACACGTTATTTTGCCCTCTAATGCATGCTTTTACCACGGATTAGAAAGTAGATTACTGTTGATGACTATACTTCAGAAGTACCCTCCCAACAATTGTGGTTCTGTAACCGATCTGAGTCAAGTGATCGAGGACCAGGGTCGGACTAATAATGAGGTGTTTTCCACGAGTCTTAAATTACAAAACTGACTTGAAGGGCCTGGCACAAGTCATACATTACTCTAGAGATATGCGTATAATCAACTCTTCTAAGAGTTTATGGTATTGATCCTGATGATAGTGACCATAACTATCCACAGGTACATGCTAAAAGGTAACAATTGTCCACAGTTTTTTTATTTTCTGAAGTAAGACTGAAATCTATTAAAGTCTTGGGGTATTAAACAGTGTACGAAATCCAACAGATGAGGAATACTCAAAGAGCAAGATTATACCCGCAGTAACGTAATATGTCAGAGATCTCTTTCCTCTCGTCCCCCTGGAGAACAGCAAGATAATACGATTTAACGGAGAGCGCATTTTGTCTCCCGTTTCTCAGACGTTTCTTGGCCAAGGTCAATGGAAGGGTCAACCCTGCTGATGCAAGCCCCTTCGCACCAACGTCATCCTCATTTGTATCTCTTGGAGATGTTATTTTTTCAATTACTGCGCTAGCTAAGATTTCCTTTGGTGTCAAGTGACATTTGGAATAGTTTTTGTTCAACCCCCCATGTGATTTCTTTCAAGCTCCCCCCCCATCCCAGTGTTGCTGCATGTTGGTGTCATTGACTGAGCTGGAGGAACATTACTCATACAAAGCATTTAAAGAAGTAAAATTACTAAAGAAGTGGAATTACAGCCATGTACCCATCTAAAGCTAAACACCCACACTTTTTTCTTCTTCTCTCAATACAGTCAGAGTCAATGCACGGCAGCCCCTGCTTCTATAACACAGCCTGCCTTGTGGTCATTATGGTGTCAGGCCTTCTTTGCAGCAGACGGTCAGCAGGCAGCCCCCGGCCCCCACACAGCACACGAGTGTTGAAATGTAGCTGGTGACCTCCATTAAAATGGCTGCGAATTGCTATTTGAAACCGCTGTGGTGTGCACACCATAGTTCTCAATAAACGTCTAACCGCAGGTCAGTACCCAATGTCGACGACGGTCCTATTTATATTGCACGTTACATGCCTCTTGGATGGTGAGGCCAGTCGCTAGTCGCTGTTGCTCATACTGCCACCTTTCTTTTGTTCTATAGAGGAAAAAGGGGGTTTGAGAGAGAGATTGAAAAGAGAGGGCTGAGAGCCTCGCGGGCAGTTATTCAATTACGGCCCTCACAAAAGTGCTGGTGGGCAGCCGTGGTTCTGAAGACCAAAGCGGCACTTTAATTATCAGCTGCGAACAAAGAGGCACTGTAATGAGCAACCGCATCGTTCCCGCACCTATAGGAGGGGGGGAGGCGGCTTGTATCTAGAATTACAGGACTGGACACAACATTGTCTCCAGTGTGCATTCAATAGACCTTATCGATGTGGTGCTGTGAATAGAGGAACGTTTTGTAGATCCTAATTAAATCAAAGCGGCTTCTGTCGTGCGGATAAAGACACCCAGCTCGCAGATAACATACCCAACCCAACCCACTCTCAACAGGATCCTTTTTAAAAATATGTAGAACACCCCCATTTTCCAGTTTTTACTGAAATTTAAGCAGTTCAAGTCCAGTGAATAACCTGAAATGGTGTTCTAAAACTTTTGACCGGCAGTGTATATCCAAGGATCATGCCATAGCGCATCGTCGCAAGTGCCATTTCCAAACCTCCACCCACCCCCCCTCCAACTCCAGAATCCCCCATCTCCCCAAAAAACAACAGCTCCTTTCAGATGCAGATGCATGGGCCTTTTCATGTTTTATTTGATACCCAGGGCCGTGACATGGAGGATCACATGTGGCCTGGAGCGCGGTGCTATGTCGAGCGTACAAGCATTTGATGCTGATGTGTGTCTTACAATGTTCAATTCTGCCCAGCAGAGAGGAGTTGTAGTTTGGAGGCAGAGGGAGGGACGGAGGGTAGGTGCAGCCAAGAAGTGGCACAGAGAGGTCCTATACAGTACAGGTAATAATAATAACAAATAAAGTGAGCCACATGGGAGTGTGGCTGTGGCTCCAGTGCTGTTTGACTAGCCCGTCCCCCAGGACCACACCTTTTCATGTAAAATGTACAAAACAAGTATGTCCGCAGTCTCGAGAGCACATTCGTCCATTACGGATGGCCATATACTGAAGCTAACTGCCAGAGTAACCACCAATGGAAAAAAACCTCTGTCCTACCTGCCATTTCTGCCCCCTCCCCATTTCTCTCCTTTCCTTCCTCCCTCCCTCCCTAAAAGAAACTGAACAAATACCTCTTTGTCAACAGAATATGTTTCATAAAACAAGGGGAATTACTCAGCACTGATAAGCATTCAGAGATTGAGCACTGAAGCTTGGTGAACCTGACAGTGGGAGCTCAGGTAAAAAAATGTAATTAAACTAACATTGACTGTCACTCTTCTCTTTTACTCTTCTCATCAATCACTTCCATGCATGCATTCCAGGCATTGCATCCTCATAACGGTTCATATCATGTATTTTTTTTACCCATTTCATGTCCATAAGAACACAAATGGTAACATTTCAGAATAATATTGAAGAATATGAAGATGAGGACATCAGTGCCATCTCTGGGGTGTTTTGTTGGGATAATGAGGACATTGTTTTGTGAATTCTGATGTTTTGGAGAACAGTTTAGATAATTCATCTACTCCTGGTGTATTTTATTTTTCACGTTTTGCCACCCAACCAGGTGACCTGGCAAAATTGGAAATAGCTTTTAGGTTTTGCTGGGGGAGGGGTAGAATGCCGTGGAGTACGAAGTCCTAAAATAACGTCAATTGAGTGGATTCTGACCCTATAAGACGGAGCTAGTTGAGTGCATTGTGAAGTTCTAAGACAGCTAGTTGAGTGCATTGTGAAGTTCTAAGACAGCTGATTGAGTGCATTATGAAGTTCTAAGACAGCTGGTTGAGTGCATTGTGAAGTTCTAAGACAGCTGGTTGAGTGCACTGTGAAGTTCTAAGACAGCTGGTTGAGTGCACTGTGAAGTTCTAAGACAGCTGGTTGAGTGCATCGTGAAGTTCTAAGACAGCTGGTTGAGTGCACTGTGAAGTTCTAAGACAGCTGGTTGAGTGCACTGTGAAGTTCTAAGACAGCTGGTTGAGTGCACTGTGAAGTTCTAAGACAGCTGGTTGAGTGCACTGTGAAGTTCTAAGACAGCTGGTTGAGTGCACTGTGAAGTTCTAAGACAGCTGGTTGAGTGCACTGTGAAGTTCTAAGACAGCTGGTTGAGTGCACTGTGAAGTTCTAAGACACTGCCAGCTCAGTGGATTTTGCAGCTCTAGGACACAGTGAGTGTCAGTGGCTAAATTCCTCTGGTGGAGACTGTCAGCGCATTTGTGAGCTCAGCCACTTGAGGCTTGGTTGGCAGTTCCTGGGCTTTGGCAGACAGAGATACCCAGCACATTATTTGACTGTTCGAGAACAAGCTCTTCCACACAGTTGCATAACATGCACCTGGGCCACAAAGCAAAACTAATTGTAATTGTAATTATAGCTGTGAATGTTTTTGATTTGGTTGAATAGATACTGAAAATACAGTGTCTGGGAGCCTTTGTCTGCTGTGGTGTTTACTGTTTATTCATTTGCAAATCCCCTCCAAATGTTCTGACAATGGATCTTTTGACGGGCATTTTTTGGACCTCTACTGGCTATTTGGACCACATCTTGCTACTAGCTGGGTGCAGTGGGGTCCCCTGTGTGTTTGGTTTTCTGTGCTAAGACCTTGTTCCCAGCATAATACGTATTACAGCACATACAGTACAGTATACATGCGTCTGGGTTTTCTAGGGATATTTCATCCTGGTCAGTGACATGAAAATTGAAAATAAATAAAAATACATTTCCTGGTCAAACCAACAGCATATATTATATTATAAGTACCAATTTTTTTTTATTTTTTTAAACAGTTGGTGTCTAGAATACATTTCAATGTATATTATAGGTATTTAAACCAAAGTCAGACAATACACTATCATCCAAAGTAAAGCTCCTCTCCTCAAACTCTGACTTGGCTCCCTTCAATCTCTCTCCTTCAAAGACGAGGCTGATACTGAACAGAGTGACATGCTGATCATAAAAACGTAAATAAAAACTTGTTTTGAAGGACGTTCTTCCAGATGCTTCACATTTGAGCTCAGAAACATTTGCCGTTTTCAAATACTCCATACAATTTCCTTGTTTCCTTACTTTGCTTGCTTTTCTTGATTCCTTCTGAACTCCTTCTCTCCATCTGATACCCAGGTCCCGGCACGGATCTCTGCATGCCTGGCTGACATCTCCACATGGATGTCCACCCACCACCTGAAGCTGAACCTGGGGAAGACAGAGCTGCTCTTCCTCCCAGGGAAGGGCTCCCCGATGATTGATGCATCAGTCACCGTGGAAGGCTCCATAGTGTCTCCGTCCCAGTCTGCCAGGAGTCTTGGAGTAACCCTGGACAACCAGCTGTGCTTCTCGAGCCATATTGCAGCGATCACTCGGACCTGCCGATTCTCCCTCCACAACATCCGGAGGATCCGACCGTTCCTCACCCAAGAGGCAACTCAACTCCTGGTCCAGGCCCTGGTGATCTCACGTCTGGACTACTGCAATTCCTTGCTGGCAGGCCTTCTGGCCTGTGCCATCAAGCCACTGCAACTAGTCCAGAACGCTGTCGCTCGTCTGGTGTTCAACCAGCCAAAGTTCACCCACGTCACCCCTCTACTCTCCTCTCTGCACTGGCTCCCCATCGCAGCACGCATCAGATTCAAATCACTGGTGCTTGCTTTTCAAGCGGCCAGAGGTACTGCTCCCCCATACCTCCAGTCACTCATCACTCCCTACACCCCTCCCAGACCCCTCCACTCTGCCTCCTCTGGCAAACTGACTGCCCCATCCCTCCGGGCGCCTGGCAGCCACTCCTCGCGGTCTCGCCTCTTCTCTGTCCTGATCCCTCGCTGGTGGTACGACCTTCCGCAATCGGTCAGGACCGTGGAATCACTTGCGATCTTCCGCAAGAGACTCAAAACCCACCTTTTCAGACTCCACTACCACTGAATTCTGTCCATCTAGCTAAATTGTCTTCACAACTGTTTACTTATTCAACACTATATACCCCTCCTTACTCTACCACACTAACCTTTTCCTTCCCAGTGTTACAGGTATGGTACGCAGACACCTGCAACGATGTCTATTGCTGTATTACTGCACTGATCTTGTGCACTAACTATGATTGTTCCTACCATGTATTAATGCACATCCTGTAAGTCGCTCTGGATAAGAGCGTCTGCTAAATGCTTAAAATGTAAATGTAAAATGTACAAGGGAAAAGGAAGGGAATGAGAGGAGACAATGAAATGAAAGTGCGCTCATACGAATTCAGACATCCTTGTTCACTCCAGTGTCAATTTGAGGCAACATCATTCATGGGTGACGTTGAAACCAACATATTGCACTCTAACTCTTATCTTTAAAATTTTTTCCCATTTTGGTAGCCAATTATACCCTCTATTTTTCAATTTACCCGCCCCCACGAGTCTGCCGCTCAACCTTGGAGGCAAGCCAATCGCCGCCCCCAACGGGGCTCTCAGCCAGAAACCAGGTTTCGAACCGCGGCTGCAGTAGGCAACTTGCATTCCGGGCGAATGCTTTGACCGTTATACCACCCGAGGCCCCTAACTATTATCTTTTGAACCTGAATTTAATTATAAGTAGTGCTTTATGACAATTCCATTATGTAGATAATATTTTGTTGTTATATTTCCATCACTACAAGTTATTTATTTTATTGTGGGTAGTTTCTGCGGTTCCCTTCACTGGTAGTTTTGAGACGGTCCCTATAGCGGAGATCAGGGCCATCTCATTAAATTATTATGGGGTGGTGAAGATTAGGCATGGGGCGGGCCTTGTCTTATAAAAATGGCTCACCTGGGAAGAATGGGAGAATTGGGTGGACTTGCCCCGTTACAGAGGTTCCTCTTTGTTTGGCCGATTGATTTTTTTTTTTTCCTACTGCTATGTTTGTCTGGGCTTTTTGAGTTCGCCTTTTAGTGTGGAGTGCTTATGATTGTCTTTGTATTCATGTAAATTGCAGTGGGACATGCCTGGGGGATGGGAGACCAGAGGGTGCCATGGACCAGGGCAAAAAACAACAACATCTAAAGTACACACGTTTGTAAGATGGCGGGTTACGGCCGAGAAGCAAGCCGATGCAGATGAAGCAGAGTAGGCACTAACAAAGCTGGGCCAGACAGGGGGACGAGAGCTGGGGCAGTGTCGAGAGGGGACAGCAAGTCTGCGGTGCAGCTCAATTAGGTGGCTGTGCTTTTCTTTTGTGCCAGTCTGCACTCAGTATTGTTGTGCGGCTGGGGGCTCCACACCTCTTTTCGTGTTATTCGCTGTCATTGTCCACATGGTGTGTGTGTGTTTGTGTGTGTGTGAGTGGTGTCCGTGCCCAATGGGTCTACTAAAGGTGTGTGTGTGGGGAAAGTGTGTAGTGCCTCTTTGTACTGAGTCTCTTTCACTTGTGCTGTGAATGACCCTGCTGTAGTATGTGGTGAGGTGTAGTGTTCTAGTATGTGGCGAGGTCGAGTGTACAGGCACACGCTTGCCTGTGGGAGGCGCTCCTGCATCATCGGTCAGGGTCCAGAGGGTGGGTGAGTTTGAAGGGCGGAAAACTAAGACACTGCACTCAGTCTCCAAATGTGTGCGATCATCGTTTCTATACATCTCACGAAATTGTATTTTTACTTGTGTGTCCGTGTGTGGTTTGTGGGTTCCTGCAGGGGAGAAGGGTTAGTGTGGGGAGGCTCATACCCCCTGACACCCTAAAGTTTTGGCACAGTCAGCAGGATCCATCGTGTTATACCCACCAAAAGTATATTATGGATGGATGGGAGCAAGATAACACTGTCCCCTAAGGGCCCAGCCCTGCCGGTATTACCGGTACGACCGCCCCATGGTTTCTGCGTGCCCCGTAGGTGTCCAAGTTTATTGCAGAGGAGAAGACCATGAAATGTGGGGAGTGGTGGACACAGATCCAGGCTATGCTCAGGACACAGGGGCTCACAGAAGACCAATGAGTGGATTGGCTATTTGGGGATGGAGGGGGGGTCTGGATGGAGCAGCTAGGAGACGGGCAAGGTTAATCGGACGGAACAGCGGCCCACAGTTGACCTTTTATGTGTGAGGAGTTGGAAGAGGAGTATAGGCGGTCTATTCCTTTGCCAATTGCGCACACCCAATTAGTCCAGTGTCAACAGGGGCCAGGGGAGTCATTAACTGACTACCAACTGAAACTCTGTGAGCAGTTTTTTCTGGTGGCAAGAATAGGAACCTTTCAAATATCTTGTGGGACTTGCAGTCATGTAGAGCCCAGATCAATCAATTTACAAATTCATTGCCACTCGAAGAAGGATTTTTCCTTAATTTTTGAAAAGCATTCAGACACAGAATTGTCTTGTGCAGCACAAACACGTCCGATTTCTTTCTTGGCATCTAATTTTTCACGTTGCAAGGTACAAAGAGCTGTAAGGCACTGCTCCAGAGAGCCAGGTTTCATCAGTAAGGAATCACAGTCAAGTCAAGATGCATATTAAGGCAAAGGGACACACAAAAGTGCCCCTGTGGGTACAAAGGTTTATGGGGCATCCGTAGTAAAAACATATGGAAGCACATGCTACAAAAGGAGTAAATCTAACAAAGTGCCAGATCACCACAGTAAACACGTGTGCGCGATCGAGGCATCTCTCCCCTTCAGCCCCACCGCAGAATCTGATCATGTGGATATGCAAAGGTGGGCGGGGTGGAGACCCTACAGCTATCTATTCACGTGCATGACAACCAGCCACACAGTACTCGCGACTACAGTTAGTGGGGGGTTCCATTATTTTTAGATATCGGACGTGCTATCCGGGTTTCAGCATGTAACATTTTTCAGGTACAAATATCAAGATGTCCGCCAATGAACTTGACATTAGGCTTTATTCAATGGAAGAATGGTTCGCAATCAGCGACAACTTGGTGCCACTATTTTGTAGTGGATGCATCTCATGAAATGTTGTCTAATTTTGTAAATAAATGTATTTATAAGATAATTCACATATTGTGTCTAAATTCATTTGGCAAGTAGCTATGGTATAAACAGAATAACGTATAATTAAATAACAGCATTTCAGAGTGACAAGACCCCTCTGCTTCACGTCAGGACCACATCACCCAGTCGTGCTGTTATTTTCAACAACCATCTTGTCCTCAGTACATTACCTCTTGCATAATATTTTAAAACGAATTAATAAACTGAGAATGTCTTCTTTTTTTTTTTCAATGAACAAGGTGGGAACAGCTGTGTAACCCAAAGCTTGTCTTCTCACTCAGAGCAGCCAGCCTGTATTCTTTCTTAGTCCAGCAGAATGGACACGCAGGACAAGCTGCTCATTACAGCACTGGGGAGATTGGTACCATTCCTGAACTCAGTTTTGCTCATAACAAATTTAGCCACTTGTGACGTAAAGTAAGATGACAAAAAAACTAAAAAAAAGCTCAAGCTCAAACTCTGACAAAAGGTTTAAGATCAAATCAAACTTGAGCTCACCACGAACCGCAAATTACAAACCTGATACCAATTGTGGATTTATTGCTTGTCAGGTGGCTGTTAGTTCTACCCCAAAATTAACCTGGCTTCTGTTCAAATATGGTTGGTCAAGTGTTTGTTCCAATCGAGTACAAAATCTGGAGAAGAGCCTGAAGTAAATTGGTTCTGTATGCATGTTAATAGTTTATGGTGGTAGGCTCCTTATCAATGCATCTCGTACATTTCATGGTAACACAAGTCAGATGTTTCTTAAATCCTTGGACAAGTAAGTTATTTTGCACCTGCCTTGTACCATTTAAACAGACCCCATAAAAGGCTGTTTTGTACGGTCACTCTCTCCGCGCGAGCAGTAAATTGGAATTGGTCATGGGCGTGGGATCCACTGAGACAGACTTCTATGGATATAGAGTTCGCCATGCCTTTTTTCCCAAAACAGATTCCTCATTTATGAGAGCAGAACAAGTGCTGGATTTGGCAGGCAGATGCTGAAATACCTTTTGTGAGGCATTAAAACAGTGTCAAAACAGACCTTCTTGTTCATTGTTACACCAGATTAGAAAAACCACAAGAATCTCATTTTATTGTTTTGTCATTGATTTTCCAGTAATCTGCCTTAACAAGAAAACACCACTTTTCCTTCAATGGGCTCTGCTGTTAGTTGAGAACATGTTGAAGTATTTATTTACCTGCCAGACCTAAGGAGAGCGAATAACACAGGAAAAGGAAAACTAATAACTAATTTTGCCTCAGGAAATTAGATGATTATGAAGTTGCAGTTGCTGCAGTTACACAGGCATCTTTCATTAAAAACAACAACTGTCCTTTTAGTGGCACTGGGGATAGTATACACATTATGACAAATATTGTTGTCTTCTGTAATGATATTCCATGGTTATCTGGAAGTAGGCTGTAATTCAATCTTTATATCCATTCTAATGGTAAGCCACATATTGTCTGCATTGTTACTTCAGGTGAAATTACTCTAACTATAGGTTGCAGACAACAAAGCTTCCGATCTGTATGGCTGATAATTTTGAGCTGATTATTGTACACACATCTACAGACTATGGCCATTTGGTGTAAGTCTGTTTATCATATGTAGGTCATTGCTTACTGAAAAATTACATTATTTAGAAAAACACCTTCTAATAACATGTTCTATTCAAGAGCAGCACATAACTAAAATCAATAAATAAATGTAATACATTTTAAAAGTGTAAACCATCGCATTACTGGTACAATTGTATGTGGGCAAACTCAGATATACATTAATACAATAGATTTGTATTAATTTATTATAGTTTCATATCATTTCCAGGGTTATTTACAATGTATCATTTATAGTGAAAATCTCAATCTTTCTATTCTTATGGTAATTCAGCAGCCATCTTTAAACTTTGGTGCAACAATAGCACTATTTTTCACTCTTTAAAATTGTACCAGAGAGAGGATGATGGGAGCACTTGAGGAGGTGCTGGCATAAATGGCATTGATTCCATTGAAGTGAAAAATCTGGAGATGTTCCAGGACTTGTTTTCATCGAGAATCAAACACTGAACATTTCTCAATTAATTAACAGCACAGCTGCCAAAGTTCAGTAAACCAACAATGGACTTTCACAGCACTTGTCAAAGCTAACAAGTTCTAGTTGATCAAATCTTTATATAATGGCCCGCTCATTGACCCGTACCTTTAATCTAAACCCAAATATTAATTCAGACATACTCAAAAGTTCATACAGACTACATCTTGTATAAAGTGGCTTTCAACTGGTTAAATAACAAACTGAGTAGAAAGGACAGAAATGTGATTCCTTCAAAAACAACTACAACTGTACGCACATCAATCCGCATCGTGAAGTGAATTCTTCTGACTTCTTGCTAAAATCTGTTCAACGATTATTTATTTATTGATTCAACTATTATTTCACATCGCTGCCAAACTGTGTGAAAAAAATCTTTTTTTAACATCTTGCCGTCTCTCTGTCTCCTCAGTATTTATTTCTATTCATTCACTTTGTGAAATGGAAAATTAATACATAGATATGTCCATTTAAAACGTTAAAAAAAAATCTATGCTACCACACAATATTTGGATAAGGAGGCCTCCCTCTTAAAAACATAATCCTTAAGCCTTTTGGGAAGTAGGCCTACGGCCTCATTTCGTATGGATTTAATAAGCCCACAGACCCTTGCTCACTGCTAAGCAAGCAAGCCATTGGCCTCAGTGTACCTCAGCATTTTTGGACCCTCAGAGGACACAAGCTGAATAAATGGACTCATGTAAACTGCAAACCCAAGCTATGTTTTCTACCAGAGGAGTTAAAGCATACCCTAAAGAGGCACTAAGAAGTTGACGAGCTCTACGGAAACAGGTGCAATGAACTTAAACACACCGACTGAATTTTTTCAAGCAAATTAAAATATTGTTTTAATGCTTCGAAAAATGCCCACACTAGAACCTCTTCTGCCTGGAAAAACAACAGGAAGGTTGTCCCAGCTCTATAGTCGATCAGCTGTGCCTGAAGCCTATGAAATTCTGCAAACACATAGCTTGGAGTCCTCGTTTTTTAACTTGGTTGTTGGTGAATTTGAGATATTCACTTTTATTCAGATGCAAATACTGGGGAAGGTATACTGGTGTAACAGCATACCATGACATTTAAATATGGAATTGTTATATCATTGGTTAAATGGGACACCGTGAAAAGTAATGACATCATACCAAGATGTATAGCATGAGCTAGAATAAAGGTTTTGTTGCTCTGACAAACGGTGTGTCACGCAGTACAATGTCCAACAGTTTGTTATTTTCACCACCGCCGCTGTACTCATACCACTCTGAATTGCCATCCCTAAATCGAAGTTTATATATTTTCCACTACTGCATAATGCACTCACTTTTTTACAAGAAACACATTTTGCCACAATGCACAGCCAACGCTTGCTGTTAGCATTGACAGTCCTGATTTAGTAGACTGGCTTCTTAGCCCCATTTTTTCCTCATCTCAAATGACGATAACATTATACATCCCCCTTGCAAAAAGAAACCACAGGGGAGTTACTCTGGATTACTTTGGAAGAGGGTTCTCATAGAAGACAATGTTTGCACGGACATATGAATATCCTCTACCTCTGCTCTAGGTGGGGAACCGTGACTTTGAATGTGGCCTAGTGGGCCACAGTCTAAATCAATTGGATGCCCTCTAGATTCATGCTGTAATTCTCTGGGCAGTGTTGAGGGAATTTGAGGGACATCTTTTGTGTTGCTATAAGGCACTAGGCTGTTCCACGTCAGCGTCATGACCACCAAGCGTCTTGTTTAGCATGGCCAATCTGCTCGGCAAGGTATTGCCTCTGCTGCACTCTTAAACTTTTGCCCAAATATTTACGTTTATTTTTAATAAAATTAATTGGAAAATCTCAAATATATTAATTAAATATTCATATTTGGTTAAGCTCAAAGCATGTTTTTTTCCTTTGTTTCTGTCAGTATTTACATGTATTTTAATTTACAGTTTATTAATTAACTGACCGCTACCTATAACCATACAAAGTGTGCATAGTGGTTTGCAGGGTTGGGAGGGTTACTTTGTAAATGTAATTAGTGCCTGATTACTGATTACACGGCTCTGAAAGTAATCCGATACGAATACAGTTACATGTCTCAAAAAAGTAACGTAATCAGATTACTTTTAGAATACTTTTGGATTACTTACTTTTTCCATCACAGATGGGTATGTTTTGGGGTACAGGAGACATTGGGAAGCTGTTATATAGCCAAAGGTGGTGCTACTTAGTACTAAAAGGGTGCTCAAACTTTTGCACACGCCATGTTCACTTTTTTATTTGATCAGTAATACATTTAAATAGTTATTATGCATTACACTTTGAAAAAGGATGTCATGTTCAACTTTCCACTGTGTTGGGGTCAGGTCAGCTTCTGTTCATTTAATAATAAATACTAATAAATTTGAGATGTCAATTTAGCTAAATGTATGCAACATTGTATCTGCATTTTTGTTGTAGTCGTTGTCATTAACATGTTATGGAATTAGAATGGACAGATTCTAAATTAATCATAATAAAAAGCAAAGGGATATTGAAAGGCAAGTTATTTTACTGTTTTGATGGCTCATCATTAGCATAACTCAAACACAGCATCTAAAACAATGTAATAACTTTTTTGGCACTGGAATAACAGCGACTTGTAAGGGATATGTAGCGGCTAATGCTCGCCAGTGCATAACGCAATTGACGTATAGTAGAGTACAATTGTCTACCAAATTGGGAGAAAACTGGGAAAAATAAAAAGAATAAAATAAAATGTCATCGTTTCAACAATAAAGAAAGCAGTATAAAATTAGCAGAGCAGTTAATGCGATGCCTCAAACCGTACGCTAAGGTCAGGTAACAGCAAATTACTGCAGAACTGTGTTCATTAAACTGAAGGTTAGCTAACGTCGACTTACTCGAGATTACTTACTTAAGATTCGAAGTCGAGTCCTTTGATGCCGACAGTATCTTTATTCCTGGAAGACACAAGGTACACTGGACCGACAGATTTTTCCCATGTTCTTCTTCAAACTGGAAATTGTGTCGATAACGCCACAAACTAAAAGCTGACTTTTCTTCCATCTTGTCCCTATCAATGTTTGTCTGGGCGTGGGCGCGCGCTTTTTTTTAAACGCATTTTTTTGGTTCTGTGCAGCGGCTGTAGTTTTCGTGAGCTGTGTGATGATAATCATGTAGGCGTGATCATTTCATGCTGTAACTTTAGTAATGAATATCAGCTCATTAATGTTTGTAAGGAAAACTTTCCACCAAGAATTCCAAGAAGTAATCCAAAATGTATTCACTTCAGGTTTATTAAAGTAACTGTATTCAGATTACTCGTTTTTCAAATGTAACGCGAGCTGAATACAGTTACTTGATTTTTGTATTCTGATTACGTAACGCCGTTACATGTATTCCGTTACAACCCAACCCTGGTGGTTTGCGATATTATCTTGTGAAGGAATAGTCGGTGATGCACGCGGTCTGGTGGCTACGCCCCTACGTTCACCCCTATGACTTTTTGAACATACTCCTTGATCCGATGCTTGTATAAGCTTTATACTTTGCAGAGGTTCAAAATATTACTCCCTTTCCATAAATCACATACACACAAAGCATGGCATATGTGTGTATGTGATTTTGAATATGCAGATCTCGAGTGATTTCCGTTTAAGCCGTTCCCTTTACAAAGCATGGCATATGTGTGTATGTGATGTGAATATGTAGATCTCCCCATATTGGTGGGGTCTACTTCCTCCCACTTTGACCCACGCCCCTGAGTGAATGTGACAGATTAGCGATCGCCTGTCACATGTTGGGAGTGTGAACGAGACTGACCGCTGGCCTCCAGTTGCGCCCGTCTTCCTGTCTGTTTTGAGTTCACACTACAAACCTCATTAGCTGACGTTCCTTTGCTGCTTGCTCTCTGAGCATACATTTCCAACTGGCCACACAGACCGGCTTAAAGAGCTGTAACTGTTGTGGTCAAATGTGTCCACTCAGCCTCATCTGATGCCCTCAGACAGAGGTCCCAGGGGGACCCGGCTAATCAACCACCTCAGCTGCAGCATTGCAATTGAGTTGTTTCACCTTCCCTTTAAGCAGACTAGCAGATTCTTTTTTTCAATAAATTCCTTTTCAAAACTAAAATGGGTTTTTTCTGGCTATTTTTCATGCAATCAGCAGTCCGGCTCAGGCTGTTATAATTAGATTATATTTTAAAATGTTCTCTAAATGTTATCAAGGCCGCATGTCACAGGAATGTGTTGACATTGTTATGCTCCCAGCTGGCAGTGGTTACACATCGTTGTAAGCTTGGCAGTCGCAATGGCCTCTTAATATACGGAGATGTTAAAAAAAAAGGTGAGTGCTGAACACGGGGCAGTGATACTGCTGAGTTCTGATTCTGGCTGCTTATTTAAATGTACTGCCTGCATAGCCTGAAAAATAGAAACGACACATATGCAACAGCAGTTCTATTAGAAGCTAGTGGGCGTTCGTACGCCATTGGCAAAGATAATCTGTTGAAGCAAGGCATTAATATTAAATTATTCCCGGTATGAGGTGAGGTGCCACAATACTCAAATACCCCTAAAGATGTCAAATGCCATTATAAATCCTCTTCTTTAGACTTTCAGTGGAGGATATGAAAGGCAACAGAAAGTTCACATGCTAATACAACCACATTTGCATAACATTTGTCCAATAGCACTAGTTTACCTAATTAGTAGGTTGCATACCCAATAAATTACCTTCACCACCTGGGTACCACAATCAATAGAGATGAGCAGACACCAAGCATAGCTTCAATAACATTGGTTGAGACCATATTGAGGAGTTGGAATCTGGTGAAAGTACCCAATGATGTCCAGTAGGTGGCAGTGCAGAGTCCAGAGGGAGGCCCAGCTGTATGCTATCTGGATATCTCAACACCCGTCTGGACAGCCATTCTCTGAAGAGCAAAAATAACAAATGAATAGTTGGTCCATCTTCTAATGCGTTTAGTGTGCATTCAACATACAGCGCAACTGGACAGAGCATGCGGTCCTGTCTTCAGACGATGGTGGCCAGAAGAACACGCCTGAGCACTGTTAATAAGACCATGTGACAGGACCGGATTAGGTTGAAGTGTAACGGCAGATCCTGGACCAGGACCAGCCCACTGTGACTGAAAATTGAATTAATGGAGCTCACTCACTCTTTAGGGAGACTTCAATCACAAACAAGAACAGCAAGAGAAAGTGCCCGAAAGGGAACCTTCAGATGCGATCTTGCTTTGTGCAGAGGAAGGCTGCGCATTAATGAATAGCAGGCTTGTTACAGCTATCCACGGTGCTGTTGCCTAGATGCACTGTACTGGTTCTCAACCTGACATTAGGAATGTGAACATGGGAGTTTATCCAGCTAAAGCACTAGCCCTTTGTGTGGTGATGTGTCCCTCAGCTCTTCAGACTGCACCTCGGGCCTTAACCCACCCATCACTATATTTATAAAATAAAAAATAAAAATCTGTTGCACTTATTGTTCATTCCTTGTAATTAGCACTTGCATTGTTTATGTGGCATACTTGATGAATGATGTGCTGAAGTAGTGATAAGATGATGTTTTTTTTACCATCATAGCTGCGTTTAGAAGCATGCAATCTAAAATCACTACTAGCTAGCAATGAAACTATATTAGCATTGAAAATGCAACAAAAAACATCACACACATACTTTGGTATGTAGCTAACAAGCACAAGACAGAATACGAGTGAATATAAACATGGATTTACCGCCAAATGAACGTGTTCGCTACCAGAATTCAGATTCAGATTCAGTAAACGAACCTCCATGTTTTTGTCATTGTAACTTCTGGGTATTTATTCCCCAACTTTATGAAGCAATGTACATGTCCTAACAAAACTTAGTAATACATATATCGAATTGGTGTGTGTTTTTATTCACAAGCACTGAAAGCTTTCATGTATTTTACACAAACACTGAACGATTTCGCTTCACTTCCACAAATGGCTTGCAAGTCGGTATATGCAAATAAGCAAAGGTCACTGAACTGATTGGTTCTAAGATACTTGTCTCCTATTTGAAATAAAAGCTGTCAATCAGGTTTCTGTGTGACAAATGAAAACCATGAAGAGTTAGGGCAAAACTAAGCCTGTTTATTTTACAGCATCAAGTGGTTGTTCATTTACTTGAGCCGAATGCACTTTTTGTAAGTCTCTTTGGATAAAACCGTGTACGAAATGATTGTGTTGTATGTGGCTCTATGTGTACCGGAGTTACAGTTGAGGGCTTGGCGAGTGCCGGTTCAGAGGAGGCGGTATATCAGCTTTGTCACTGCCGGTCTCAAGACTACAGCAGTGAGCTCACAATACAAGGTGGGGGGTGGAGAGATTGACATTTAAACAGGGTGTAATTGGCTACTAAAATGGGAAAAATCTGAAACAAAAACATGCATGCCAAGCCCCAAAGTTGCTGCAAACCAAGTGAGCAAGGCAACACAGGGCTGACCCCAACTGGGAAAATACATTTAGGTTGCCTGTTAGTTACACGATCTGGACACAACAGAAATCAATACCCCTCTGGGGAAAGGACAGAAGAAGCACGCTGATATACACCTGTTATTTAAAGGGCCATAAACGACACCCCCGTGCCACACCAGGACAAAATTTGATATTGGCGGCTCGCATTAACACAGTGTCTCCGCTGGTGGCATTGAAGTACCCATTGGTTAGACTGGTAATGTCCATTAAGCACTACCGAATTCAAAAACAAAGCAGTGATGTCATCCCTGTCCCACAGTAAATACAGGGCAGCAGCATGATCTGGCCAGGGCCCTATCAGCGTGGCTGTGCCATGACCTCATGCAGATTCCCGTCATGTTCAATTAACATAGCGCTCAGCGCATACCGCTGGCCCTCGCCTCGGTCCGGCCGGAATGCATGTCCACTCTCCTCCAATCCCGTCGGCGCCTCACTGGTTCCGGAATATTCATTCATTAATTCAACAGTCATTGCAACTCAATGACAAAGGAAGAAGATATCCTGAATATGGATTCATATCTGCTCATGGTCAATATCAATTATGTAATATCAGCACATTAATAATACACCACTGAACAGAACCCAACATGCTGAATGTAAGATATTCTCCTAATCTTTCATATGACTCCCTTCACACAAAGAATTTGAGATATTTTCTCAGGGATGGGGCTGTCTTTACTTAATGTGTTGTTGTTCATATTTTATAAAATACTTTTAGGATTTGACTTTCAATTATATAAACACGTGGAGCAATGCTGCCCCCTGGCTTATTAGACGTGCGTTGCCTCTTGTAGAATTTATAGGTTTGTGTCAAACCTGTAGTCCTCGATCATGGTACTGGACAGTCACGGGGCACGCTGGTTTTTGTTACTCAGCACCTAATTGATGGAATAAAGTAGCTGATCACACATTCTACTCACGTCACCTGGTTTCTTGGGTCTGAACTGGTTGCGGAATTTAAGGTGGAAAAAAAAACAGCACGCCTTGCGGCTCCCCAGGACACACGGTTGAGGACCACTGGTGTATAATAAAGGTTGGCATGTTGCTGTGTCCACACGTGGTAAGCCATTGAACAGCTGACCTACACTGGAACCATGTGTGCATGAGCCAAGTCAGTAGGTGACTTGCAGTAATTCCAAGGATAGCTAGACTTTCCATGGTGGCAATCAACACTTTTGTTCCATCTGTTCATTTTCAGCTTGTTTGTGAACAGTGGCATAAACTTGGGGAAGTGCACATCAAAAATGTTTCCTATAAAAGGTTGTTGTTTCATGCACTGATCCGAGAAGATTAAATATGCCCAGGCAATTGAGTGCCAGATTTATCCCATACAAAAAAGAAATGAGTGTGGCTTTCTCATTACATCTCCATCAGGGCTAGCATTTACAACAGCACTGGAAGACGGAAGTATTGCCGTCGAAACATGTCAGGTAGGAAAATATAACTTGTGTCTGATATAGAAGAAAACTATGATCTAAGTAAATATAGACACTATGAACTTATTTGAACTAGCACTGGAACAAAACAAAGAACACAAAGTCGAAACTGGGACTATAGATAATAACTGTAACAGATTATACATCTAGATATATCTTGTGATTTGGAATCTGAATAACCCTAGTAGAAAATGTGTATAAGAACAATTCACCATATAACAACCTAATTGTGCAAGAAAGAGTACAGCAGGTAGGAATGTTGAGATGTTGTTCTGAAACGAGAAGATTACCTAATGTAATCTTACATAATGTAATTCTGGGGGGAATGATTCAGTTGAATGTCAAAATTCAGAATTCAAAACTGAGCAAAGGGGTGAAAGATTCTAAACCATATTCTAGTCTTAGCAGACAACAACTGAGTTCACAAATGAATTTGAGTATTTCAGCCAGCTTTAATGAATTACATTTGCCATGGAATACATAAATTGGAAAATATGCTAATTTCATAAATATCCTCCATCCTCACCCAAAATTATGTCACCTGCTCTGTGGCCTGCAACTGGCAACTATGAACATAGGGCGTTATTGGTTTAACTAGATCTGAACAGATTATGTTATTGATTGAATGGTGAAAAACATACTTGTCTGTTCAGATAGCGTCAGGGTTCTTTACGTGACGTCACAGTGCATGTGCGCTATTCTGTGTGATTGTTATTTTCCTATAAAGGTCTGACACAACCAATAGTTCCAAAGAACAAAGGAAATAAACATTGTCATAAGACGTGAAGGCCAACATCAATCGCCCATCTGTAATGCATGTTTAACCAAAGGTACAGATACCCATGTTTTCTTTATGTTTAAAATTACAACGGTAGGCCTACACATTGTACAGGTGGATAGGCCTACATTTAAAAAACGTGTCACCATTAACTAGCTATATCGTTAATTTGTCGCTATTAGTAAAATAGCTGGCTTGTAAGTAAATAGGTAAAGCTGGTTATCAAGATATCTAATACATTTTGACGTACTGAAATTCAACTTGCCTTGGCTGTAGCTGTGGTATTTTAGCCCCATCTGCTGGAAGATCTCCGGTGCTCCATTACCGTGTCGTGGGTATTAGAAAGTGGCCATTGCAAGGGTACGGTTGCATACTTTGTGGCTACAAGTTTCCCCTGTATTCATAAAACAATATAGAACATAAATGGGCATACCAGACAGATTTAGAAAGTATTTTCTACATTTATGGGAGAAAACCCCCACGGAGAAAGTGTAAGGGGGGTCATTGTGGGAGTGAAGTATTATTGCTGTCAGCTGAAGATGGGGAATTTAAGTCTTTAGTAGAAAATAGCATCTGGAAACGGAACATAAAACTAAAACTAAAAACAGGATATTCCGCTCACTGTCAATTGTTAATCGCCTGCAATCGAGAGCGAATATCGGTACTTGCAACTTGCAATTATTTAAGTTAAAATAATTTGACTAAAAGTTTAGTAACAGCCGTATGCCATAGGGTGAAAGAACACTGACGTGTTTAGCTAACTAGTTCCCTATATGCTATACCACAGTCTATACAGAAATATAGGCTACCACATTTTGTTTTGATTTTAATAGCAAACTCAGCTTAATAAAACAAAAAATACAGATAGCTAGCCACTGCTGCTAGTTTGGCCTACTAGACAACTAACTATATAACTGATTGTGGCTAATTGAAAATCTGCAAGCTAGTGTTTCTAAAGATATCCAATTAGTAATTCCACTTACGCAATTAGCCATGTCTGCAATTATTTCCTGAGTGGAAATGGATAAAACGGTTCAGTTTAAATATTTTTTGACATATCAGAAAAAATAAGAACACCACGGAATGACAACATACTATTTTAACTGGTGTTTTTAATGTAATGTATTTTTGACATTTGAACTAATTGCCTTTTATATTATGTAACAACTAACAATAGTTTTCGCCACAAAAAAACGGACCACGGACACCCAGAAGCTGTCGAGCAAGGTAACCATGCCCAAGACCAAAGAGCAGAAGGGAGAAATGGATCCGTTTTTTGATTGCAAGGAAGAAAATAGCAGACAAGATGACAATGAAAAAACGGAAGAACCAAAGCCCGAGAGTGAAGGCAAGAGGTCGCGACGCCAACCCCAGCCCTGCAACACCTCCACCCGCCTGTATCACAGCGCTCTCAACAGGAAGCGCGAGGCGGAGAGAATCGACAGGGAGAACCAGGTGAGGCTCAGGATTATTACGATATGTTTAAGACCACTGGGTGCCAAACTAGAATTAAGCAGCTCCGTTTATTCGCGTGGATGTTTTACTTCTGGTTTTGCACCAATGTGTGAATATGTCACAGTCGGTCTTTTTTTAAAAATACATGTATTTTTCAGATTTTACCCCCAATTTGGTAGCCAATTACTCCTGCTGTGCTTAGTTCAATCCCCTCCCTCGTAATTCGCTGCCGTAGCCCTGTGACCGGCAGTGACAATGGCGAAGCGCTGGCTCCTCGACTGCTGTCGACTGTAATTCCGGCACCTCAGAACCACTCCTGTGCGCAGCGAACTGTCGGCTTCCCTCCCTCCCCCCTCCCTGGGGCGGACAGCCAATTTACGGCCCGGTGGCACTCCCGGCCAGAGCCAGCTCTGGAACCCCGGTCGCGTGGCCAGGTCGGACGTTGAAACCACTAACAGTCTGTCTTTTAACCATTTACCCAGCAGTGGCAAAGAAGAAAGAACCACACAGGAGAGGATATTTAAAATGTAATACATTTGAAAAGATGTGATTGACAACCAATAACCTATCAAGAGCCAGATGAAGTAGGGTGGCACCCAGAGTGGCCAACCAAATTTCTGTGGGGGCAGGTCCCCCCAGGCCGCTCCCTGGACATTGTGAATTGACAAATTGAACGTTAACCAAGATGTATTTTTCTTGTTTTGCTTTTGTTCATTTTTCACTGAAAGGAACCAGTAGTATACAAAAACAAAAAAACTGAGGGGAAAGTATCTTTAATTTTAACATTCTGTGTGTATGAGCACAAGGCTCATGCTTTCTAAAGTGCCCATCAGCCATCTTGGGGTTTGGATTGCAGATTTGATTCCCAGGTGGGGGGCACTGCCATTGTACCCTTGAGTAAGGTACTTAAACACAATTCCTGCAGTAAATATCCAGCTGTGTAAGTATAATGTAAGTTATGAATAATCAAATTAATTACAATTATAATCTATCTAAAAACATTCCTGTGGTTCTCTGTGGCTCAGTTGGTAGAGCACAGCATTGGCAACGCTTAGGTTGTGGGTTCAATCCCCACTGGGGCCACATATACTGAAAATGTATGCATTCACTACTGTAAGTCGCTTTGGATAAATGGCGTATATTATTCCCCTGGGGGTTATGTTTTGATGGAACTACCGTAAAGCGCCTGCAGAGGAATGAATTCTGAGTGACTAATGGGCATCTCTCCTCAGGCTCTTGTGAAGCGACTATACACCACAAAGCCCTCACGGGGAATGGGCAGAGATGAGCAGCTGAAAGATTATGATCGGCAGGCCTCTTACAGGGGACTACCCGCCCCTGGCCCCTCAAATTTGACCCCCTCAACAGGTATTTGTTCTCATAGTACCCACGTAATCCTACCTGCAGACATACATGTTTTTCTGCCCCCATCGACAAGATTCATAATGACACTTTTGCTTGCTGGTTCAGTGATAAATATATATTTTTTAAATGAAGTTTAGTATTTTTACTTTCCAATTTTTCCTTCTAATAATCCTTTTGTTTTTATGTTCTTCCCTCAGAAGACCACTTTAAGCTGATTCAGAAAACTCACCAGTCCCAGACAAAGTTGTCTACATTCATGCAGTGATTACCTTCTGTGTCATTTCTGGCATCACAATAGGCTTCTCCGGAGGGGCCAAATTTGCCAAACAGATTAGCTGATTATCATTTATTTTGAGCACTGTATTGATGTTTGTCAATAAAACTGCTTGTTAAATAAAATCTTTTGTTTTCAGTTTCAAACAGTAATGTCCCCTACAAGTAGCATTGGTCCTGTAAGTGCTTTAGTTCCCACTGCATGCTGGGTTCATTCCAGGCCAACTCTGTTCCAAACTGGAACATAGAACACATGGAGCAAAGGTAGACCATCATCGGCGGTCACTCTAGTATGACTGTCCTCCCTCTTGGTCCCTGTGGGTCTTCAGGTGGGCAAAGAGGCCAATCCTGGAGCCGCATATTTTGGTGCAGTGTGGGCAGGGGTGGGTGGTGGTGGTCGTGGGTTGGGATTGGGTCTTTTTGGTGGAAATTCTCTCCTTTCTGAGTTTGCGCTTGTCTTCTGCAGCACGGCGGAGATCGTTATTATGTAGTGCAGCACCTTCACTGACAAGTTTTCTCCAGGTCGCCCTGTTAGTTGCTGTGTCCTCCCAGGTCTTACGGTCTATGTGGCATTTTTTTATGTTCGCTTTGATGTTGTCCTTATACCTTTTCTTTTGACCTCCCGGGGCATGTTGTCCTGTGAGAAGCTGGGAGTATAGGACTTGTTTTGAGAGTCGGCGAGAGTCAGGCATACGGATGACATGGCCACTCCATCTGAGCTGGTGTTGGGCGATGGCAGTGAAAGCGGGAATGCTAGCCTCCTCCAGGATGCTGGTGTTGGTGCGTCTATCTTCCCAGGTGATCTTGAGGATTTTTCGGAGGCACCTCTGATAATGTGCCTCTAGTGCCTTCAGGTGCCTGCTGTATGTGGTCCAGGATTCTGATCCATACAGTAGGGTGGGCAACACTACCGCTCTGTAGATCAGAATTTTAGTCCTGGCCTGGAGGTTGTGGTTTTCAAATACCCTTTTTCTCAGTCTAGAGAAAGCCCCACTGGCACAGCTGAGGCGTATTTCCTCATCAATGTTGGCTTTGGAGGATAGGAGGCTACCGAGATATGTAAAGTTGTCCACATTTTCCAGTCTGGTTTTGTCAACAGAGATAGTTGGGGGTGGAGCAGGGGTATTTGTGTTGGGTGGTGGCTGGTAGAGGATCTGGGTATTTTTTATGTTAAGGGCCAGACCAAGCTGTTTGTATGCCTTGTAGGTCCTCTTCTGAATGGGCCACGAGGGCGTTGTCGTTGGCATACTGCAGCTCCATGATGGATAGGGTGGTGGTTCTGCTTTTAGCCCTGAATCTGTTGATGTTCAGGAGTTGTCTGTCGGTCCTGTACATGATTCTGACTCCTTGAGGCAGGTGTTTACCCGTAAGATGGAGTATAGCAGAAATGAAAATGGAGAACAGGGTAGGAGCAATAACACAGCCCTGCTTAACTCCAGTGTCAACCCTGAAGGGTTCCGTTTCATCTCCACTGCCACTGAGTACTGTGGCTGACATATTGTCATGCAGCAGTCTCAGTATCCAGATGTACTTGTCTGGGCAGCCAATTTTTGCCAGAACCAGCCAGAGAGCCTGACGGTTCACAGAGTCAAAAGCTATGGTGAGGTCTATGAAGGCCATGTATAGTGGCTGATTTTGTTCCCGGCATTCTTCTTGTAGTTGGCGAGCAATGAAAATCATGTATGTTTGGGCGAAATCCACTCTGAGACTCAGGGAGAATGTTTTCTGACAGGGGGAGGAGTCTATTAGCCAAAACCCGAGCAAGAGTTTTCCCAGTGGTGGACAGGAGGGAAACGCCATGGTAATTTCTGCAGTCTGCCTTGTCTCCCTTCTCGATACAATTAGGGCATCCCTAAGTTGTGCAGGAATTTCCTCCTTTTCCCATATTTTGAGGAGCAGGGCATGGATGTGGCCAAGGAGATCTGGCCCACCATCCTTCAGGATTTCAGCTGGAATGCCATCAGGTCCAGCGGCCTTGTTGTTCTTCATCTTCCTTATACATCCTGCACCTCGTTCCGACTGGGTGGTGCTCCCATATTCTCATTGATGGGTTGTTGAGGGAGTTGGTCAAGGGCCTCCATCTCAGGAGTGGTGCCCCTGTTCAGTAGCTCCTCATAATGCTCTTTCCATCTGTTTGCCATTGACTCATTATCTTTCAGCAGCATTAGCCCATCTTTGGAGCGAAGGCCGACTTAGGCAACGGTGGCTGGGGCCGTATACCACTCTTGTGGCATCAAAGAAACCTCTGGTATCCCCACAGTCAGCAAGCTGCTGGATTTCCAGAGCCTTCCTTGTCCACCACTGGTTCTTCAGTTGCCTAACCTGAGATTGAACGGCTGCCTTTGCTTTGGCATGGGCTGCTCTTTTGGGCTTGCAGTTGATGTCGTTTTGCCAGGCAATAAAGGTTTGCCACTTGATGTCAATGAGCTGTTGGATTTCATTGTCATTCTCATCGTACCAGTCTTGATGCTTCCGGGTTTTGTAGCCAAGGGTGCTTTCGCTGGTGTCCATGGTGATAGACTTAAGCAGGTCCCAGTGTGTTTCAATATCTTCTGAGTATTGCTTGGGCAGATCAGCGCTGAGAGTAGCCTGGAGCTGTTGTCGAAAGGTGGTGTCACCCAGCCGTTCGATGTTGAGCTTTGGCCGGCACTGTCTTTTTTGCACCCTTCTTTTCCACATGAGACTGATGGACATGATGGAGCAGATGAGGTGGTGGTCTGTCCAGCAGTCATCCGCACTGGTCATCGCTCTGGTGTTGAGCACATCATGGCAGTCTGCTGCGGACGACTACGTAATCGATGAAGTGCCAGAGCTTAGAGCGAGGATGCATCCAAGATGTTTTGAGTTTATTCTTTTGGCGGAAAAGTGTGTTGGTGATGACCAGGCTGTGTTCTGAGCACTTTGATAGCAGTAATATGCCGTTGGAGTTTGTGTTGCCAACTCCTTCCTTCCCTATTGTGCCTCTCCATAGATTGTGGTTTCGTCCCACCCTGGCATTGAAATCTCCTAGCAGGATTAGCTTGTCCTCCTTGGGGACTTTGGTTAGGATATTGTCCAGGTCAGCAGAGAAGGCCTCCTTCACTTCATCCTGTACATCAAGTGTTGGAGCGTAGGCACTAACAACAGTGGCCTTTAGGCCGCCTGCAAGCGTCAGGCGTATGGTCATTAGGCGTTCATTGATGCCCACAGGGAGTTCGGAGAGGTGGCTGATGAGGCTGTTCTTAATAGCAAAACCCACACCGTGGATCCTTTGCTCATCCGCAGGTTTTCCTTTCCAGAAGAAAGTATACCCACCTTTCTCCTCCTTCAGCTGCCCTTCATCAGCTAGTCGGGTTTCGGAGAGTGCTGCAATATCGATCCGGAATCTCTTTAGCTCCCTGGCGATGATCACTGTGTTTATTGTCCATAATGGTCCGCACGTTCCAGGTTCCAATATAAATCTTCCGTTTATGTTTCTGACCGCGTAGTGGTGATCCCTTCTGGGTGCGGTAGCCCAGACAGGAGTTTACGAGGCAGGCTATGTTTAGGGCACCTTTTCTAGCCCCTTCCCCTACTGGGGTGAGCAGAGTGGATCCTATATAGGACTGCTCAGTCGTGGGTGCAGCTGCCGAAAAGCTCTTTCTGCCTCAGTCCAAGAGCTTAACGACTGATTCAAACACCCACCGCCTGTGTGTCAGGTTGTGGCTAGGAGCTTCCAGACTTCACGGTCCTGCCCCGTCACCACTTCCTGATCGCCACAGGACTTTGAAAATCCAGGATGTTGAATGGTCTGATTCCCTTTCGAGAGGACGCCTGTGCGTGGAATCTTTTAATGTGGGGAGACTGATGCACAGGCAGCCTCCACACAGTCCTTGGCATAGAACGGGCCAGGATCCAGTGGCATGGAAACCAAGACAACTGGGGGCCCTTCTTGTGGCCGTTGTGGTGCTCCTCACAGCCACCATCTTCCGCCCGCTCTGACGTTGAGGATTTAGTTGCTATTAGCCCGTAGCTGGGGCAGTGGTTGAGAGGCGCCAGGGCGTGTCCACACACCGGTGGACCTGCATGCCTTCTCTCTGGGGCCCACTGCTGCTCCGAGATCCCCTACAGTTTGGCCTGGAACTGCAAAGTACCCAGTTACCGTGTGTGGCCACGAGGAGGCACTGCAGGAGTCTTGGCGGTAGAGAGGCTATGTACTGGCAGGAGGAGACTTACGCACTCGGCTCCTCTTTTCACCCCCTGCAAGAAGGCTAGCCGGTGGCAGTAGCTGAAAGCAGAAAGTAGCAAGCAGAAGCAGCATGCAGCATGCACTATCTACAGGCACTACTACCCCAGTAATACTGCACTGACGTGTCACACACGCCCTGTGTGCTGGAAACACACACACACACATAAGTAAGTGCTTTAGTTCCCACTGCATGCTGGGTTCATTCCAGGCCAACTCTGTTCCAAACTGAAACATAGAACACATGGAGCAAATGTAGACCATAACATGCCAACAGCAATACTAACAGTTGTCGAAGCATCATGTGTCCTCAGTCTCACCAATGGCCTTCTCTCTGTTCATGAGAACAAATACTAGATAAATGGGCTTACCAGAATGGGGCAATTACCTCAAATGTTATCGAAACATGATTAGGTAAAACCAATTCTTTCATTTTCGGTTCGAAACCTGGTTTCTGGCTGAGAGCCTCGTTGGGGGCGGCGATTGGCTTGCCTCCAAGGATGAGCGGCAGGCTCGTGGGGGCGGGTAAATTGAAAAATAGAGGGTATAATTGGCTACCAAAATGGGAAAAAAATAAAAAGATAAGAGTTAGAGTGCAATATGTTGGTTTCAACGTCACCCATGAATGATGTTGCCTCAAATTGACACTGGAGTGAACAAGGATGTCTGAATTCGTACGAGCGCACTCTCATTTCATTGTCTCCTCTCATTCCCTTCCTTATTCCCTTGTACATTTAACATTTAACATTTTAAGCATTTAGCAGACGCTCTTATCCAGAGCGACTTACAAGATGTGCATTAATACATGGTAGAAACAATCATAGTTAGCGCACGAGATCAGTGCAGGAATACAGCAATAGACATCATTGCAGGCATCTGCGTACCATACCTGTAACACCGGGAAGGAAAAGGTTAGTGAATTTTTTTTTTTTTGGGGGAGTATAGTGTTGAACAAGTAAACAGCGGTGAAGACAATTTAGCTAGATGGACAGAGTTCAGTGGTAGTGGAGTCTGAAGAGGTGGGTTTTGAGTCTCTTGCGGAAGATCGTAAGTGATTCCGCGGTCCTGACCGATTGCGGAAGGTCGTTCCACCAGCGAGGGATCAGGACAGAGAAGAGGCGAGACTCGCGAGGACCGCGAGACTGCCAGGCGCCCGGAGGGAAGGGACAGTCAGTTTACCAGAGGAGGCGGAGCGGAGGGGTCTGGGAGGTGTGTAGGGAGTGATGAGTGACTGGAGGTATGGGGGAGCAGTACCTCTGGCCGCTTGAAAAGCAAGCACCAGTGACTTGAATCTGATGCGTGCTGCGATGGGGAGCCAGTGCAGAGAGGAGAGTAGAGGGGTGACGTGGGTGAACTTCGGCTGGTTGAACACCAGACGAGCGGCAGCGTTCTGGACTAGTTGCAGTGGCTTGATGGCGCAGGCCGGAAGGCCTGCCAGCAAGGAATTGCAGTAGTCCAGACGTGAGATCACCAGGGCCTGGACCAGGAGTTGAGTAGCCTCTTGGGTGAGGAACGGTCGGATCCTCCGGATGTTGTGGAGGGAGAAACGGCAGGTCCGAGTGATCGCTGCAATATGGCTCGAGAAGCACAGCTGGTTGTCCAGGGTTACCCCAAGACTCCTGGCAGACTGGGACGGAGACACTATGCAGCCTTCCACGGTGATTGACGCATCAATCATTGGGGAGCCCTTCGCTGGGAGGAAGAGCAGCTCTGTCTTCCCCAGGTTCAGCTTCAGGTGGTGGGTGGACATCCATGCGGAGATGTCAGCCAGGCATGCAGAGATCTGTGCCGAGATCTGGGTATCAGATGGAGAGAAGGAGAAGAACAGTTGTGTGTCATCAGCATAACAGTGATAGGAAAAACCATGAGCAGAAATAACAGAGCCAAGTGACTTGGTGTACAGAGAAAATAGGACGGGGCCTAGCACCGAGCCCTGCGGGACTCCGGTAGAGAGGGTGTGGGGAGAGGAGAGGGATCCTCTCCAGGCCACCTGGTAGGACCGGTCAGCCAGGTAGGACTCGAACCATGTCAACGCAGATCCAGAGATTCCCATCTCGACGAGAGATGAGAGCAGGATCCGGTGGTCCACGGTGTCGAATGCCGCCGACAGGTCGAGGAGGAGGAGGGCAGAGCTAAGGGATTGGGACTTAGCCCCGTGAAGAGCCTCAGTGACAGCAAGGAGAGCAGTCTCTGTTGAGTGGCCTGCTCTGAACCCAGATTGGTTGGGATCAAGCAGGTCATTCTGTAAGAGATGAGCAGACAGTTGGTTATAGACAGCCCGCTTGTCAATGTTTTGGAAAGGAATGGGAGGAGAGAGACAGGTCGGTAGTTTGAAATAACAGCAGGATTCAGAGAGGGTTTTTTGAGGAGGGGGACAACATGAGCACATTTGAGGGAAGAGGGGACAGAGCCAGAGGAAAGAGAGGAGTTAATGACATTGGAGACAAAGGGGAGGATGTCCATAGCAATGGACTGGAAGAGGGGGGAAGGAATGGGATCAAGAGGGCAGGTGGTGGGACGGTGGGAGAGGACAAGTTGAAGGATGTCTGAGTCAGGGAGGGGCGAGAAGGAGGACAGAGGGGTGAGAGGTTTAGGTAGCGAGATGGGTGAGGGAGAGGTTGGGGGAAGGAGTTGCGAATGACATTGACCTTCTCGTGAAAGAAGGATGCGAAGTCATCCGCGGTTAGAGAGGAGGGGGGTGGGGGAGGAGGAGGGGTGAGGAGAGAGGAAAACGTAGAGTAGAGTTTACGAGGGTTAGAAACTGAAGATTGAATTTTGGAAAGGAAAAATGCAGACATAGCAGAGGAGAGGTTAGAGGAGAAGGAAGCCAGGAGTGTGTGGAAATCAGTCAGAGCTACAGGGGATTTGGATTTTCTCCATTTCCTTTCTGCCGCTCGCAGTTTCAGTCTGTTAGCCCGAATAGAGTTGGTTAGCCAGGGGGCGGGGGGTCGGAGGCGTGCAGGTTTAGCGGATAGAGGACAGTGTGAGTCAAAGGAGGAGGAGAGAGAGGAAAGTAGGGTGGACGATGCTTCCTCAGCAGGTAGCTGAGAGAAGGAATCAGTAGGGGGAAGGGAAGATAGAACAGTAGCCGACAGGGCAGCAGGGGAGAGAGAGCGAGGTTGCGACGGACAAGGACAGTGGGAGCAGGTGAGGATGGTTTAGGCACAGAGGGGAGGGGGAGAGAGAAAGACAGAAAGCAATGGTCAGACACATGTAGGGGAGATACCGTAATGTTGGGTAATGTGCAGTTCCTAGTGAAGATCAGGTCCAGTTGGTTACCGGCCTTGTGGGTGGATGAGGATTCAGCCAGGGTGAAGTCGAAGGACTGAAGCAGGGGGAGGAATGCAGAGGCCTGACAGGTCTCCAGCGGCAGGTTGAAGTCACCGAGGAGTAAGACGGGAGTGCCATCCTCAGGGAAAGCGCTGAGTAGGGCATCCATCTCATCTAGGAAACTCCCCAGTGGACCTGGAGGGCGATAAAGAACAATGATGTGCAGTTTACATGGCACAGTGACAGTGACAGCATGAAATTCAAAGGAGGAGGGTGAAAAGTGAGGAAGAGGAACAATACCAAATCTCCACAGGGGGGAGATCAGTATACCTGTCCTTCCACCTCTACCTGAGGGTCATGGAGTGTGGGAGAAGGTGTAGGCAGCGGAGAGAGCAGCAGGGGTGGCCGTGTTTTGTGGAGTGATCCACGTCTCCGTGAGCGCCAGGAACTGCAGGGAGAGTAGGGAGGCCTGGGCCGAGATTAAATCAGCCTCCGGGAGCGGACTGGCAGTTCCATAGTCCGCCTACTACCACCACGTCAACACCGGGGGATCTAGGAGGGTGGATGAGATTGGAGAGGTTTCGGGTGTGAGTAGAATCTCTCCTTCTAGGCAATCTAGAAGAGGAGACATGGACTGGGATAGGGAGGTAGCATGTAGTGTTAGATGCAGAGGAAGTAGAACAGGGAGATACAAAACTATGATACTTACCGTGCGGCGAGCACTCCCTAGCTGGCCCCCCTCCCATCTCAATTATCCACTCCCATCTGCTTCTTGTCTCTCTTCGGGTTCTGCTGGTCCTGACAAAGTGAGGGAAACTAAAAGTAGTTCAAGTTCAAGTTTATTGTCATATGTATTAAATACAATGAAATGCTTGTGCTCTACCTTGAACAGACAAAGTACCAGTGGCGGGCCGTGCATTTCACACCTAGGCCTTCAGTAGTGCTCCGTCTGAATCAATCCACCCCTCAATAACTATTTTATGGCTATAAAAGCCATCTTATTGTTATGTTTTGAGTGTCTGTTCGGTTTGTTTTTGCACTTTGTTTATTTATCTTTCTTCAGTCATGTTTCATTCTCGTTCTGTCATGCACTTCGGGAAATTCTATGTTTCGGTTTTTCCGTCTTCGTTTCTAATCTCGTTTTACTTCCTTCTTACTTTCTAATTACACTTTGTATATATTAGTTAGATGTATATAGTACTAACCAACTAATCTACTAACATTAGGGATTTAGATTAAGTTACTAACACTACTAATCACTAATTATCTCACGCTTCTAACTATCGCTGTCATTCTCTCTCGTCCTATCTCTGTACGCTTCTCACGTGCCCGCTTTATTCGCACGCAGATTTCTTTATGCGTTCCTCCTCCTCCCTAAAAAGCCGAAACATAGAATTTCCCGAAGTGCATGACAAGACAAGGAGAGGAACGCGAACAGGAACAATGACAGACGGGGAACAGAACGAGAATGAAACATGACTGAAGAAAGATAAATAAACAAAGTGCAAAAACAAACCGAACAGACACCCGTTGCCGTTGCATCGCAGATAGATAACTCGTGTATCCAGAATAAATGCCTTTACTGAAGAAACAAACCCGGGGTGCTACAGCTGCGACACACATATCAATAATAACCTCATAAAATTGCAATAGTATTTAGGAAAATAGCAACATTTTACTCACCAAAAATCCTTATTATTTGTACACAAAATCCATCCTCCTTTCTTTCCTCAAAAAGAGTTCAATTACTCTGTCGTACAGATTATCCGTGTGTTTCAGTTCCATCAAGAAGTCCTTTTCTATCGCCATCGAAGCTAATGCTGAAAGTCGAGCCTGCCCTGTCGTATTTCTGGCATAAGTTTGAATTTGCTTTAGGGCTGAAAATGTCCGCTCAAATGTCTGAATCACATGTATTTTCATATTAAAGCATTTAACCAATCACATTACATCATAGTCAGACACTCTCTGACTATCCAATCAAAGGGTGTGAATACGCTGACGTTACCTAGGCCTTCTAGAAGGCCTTCGTGTCCCCAACTCAAAATCTGATTGGTTGAAGCAACAGTTTGATCAACACTTATTTTATGCTACAGGGCCTGCAGAACTGATTGTGAAGGCCTCCAGGCAGATTTATTTGACCCTGGCAACAAATGATGGCTGAAATGTGATTGGTTAAATGCTTTAATATGAAAATACACGTCTGGAAGCAGCGCAACCAGGGGAAAAGCTATGAAAGGAAGCAGACAGACCATTTGGAATTATTTAATAAGTATTCATGGAAAAAATATAATTAACATCAGTCTGTGATTCAGATATTTTTTAGGCCAGCAGAGAAGGCCTTGCAGGCCCTGACGGCCCACCACTGCAAAGTACACACCATCCCAAAAAAACAATAGACACTACAGTAGAGATGCACCGATCGATCGGCCTCTGACCGGAAATGGCCGATTTTCAGCTGATCGGCCTCAATCGGTGACTTGATCCCGATCACTCCACATAGCCGATTCTGTGCGCCGGTTGGCTCCTCGCCCCCTCTTTTCACGTGACGTGCGCGCACCCGTGAGCCAATGCAAACAGATCAGATGAGCGCAGCGCTGAAAACGCCTCAACATGTCCTTAGTATGGGCGTTTTCACAGTCAGTGAAGACGACTTAAAGCTTGCAGTTTGTCATACATGTCAATCGAAAATAAGCCGCGGAGGAACAACCTCGAAAACGTTCGAACGACCAACCTAATCAGACACTTGAAAAGTCATCACCCAGGTACCAAGTCGATGCCCAAATTCTGACGGTAGTCGCTTTTTCTACAGTACCGTAGGTACCGGGGTTAATTAACAATTAACTTCGTTGCGCTAGTTCGGTTCCTCTGAACCATTTTCCATTAATAGAACATAGTGGTAGTGCATAAACCTGACGTAGGCTAATAATGCCCTGCTGAAGCACTGAATTGCACTGAAATCATTATGTTCGCTAATGAGTGACGTTATGAAACAGTGCTATTCACTCATACAAATCGAACTTATTAGACCTAATGATAAATTCATCTAACGATTTCTAGCTAAACCACAAATTGTGTATTAACTGTGTTGTGCATGAAGGTGCCAGCTGTGCGTTTCCACTATCAAACAAACTCAGAAACAGCAGCATCGCCTCTTTTCCAATTACTCCTAGTTTGAAACATTTTTATCTAAGCTTTGAAGCTAGTTAAAGTCGTAGTCGTTAGGCTACCTGACTCACGCAAATAACGAAATTCTGCTGAAGAGCGGCTTGTTTCAATGCCTTTGACAAGCTCCGCAACTGAAACATCCGCCCTTATATCGCTACAAGTGTTTTCCATTGCACTATATAGAATTGGGATCTACTCTAATCCACCTCTAGCAAACAAATTAGTCTAGCGCATCATAGGTTCGAACTAACCTGTTTTCCATTAGCATTGTCGCAATAACTTTCTGATGCACGTCAAGTTGAAGCCATATAATTATTTAATGGAAAAAGGGCTTGTGTCATCTGTCATCAGAATATAACGTTAGTGTTTTAAAAAATATTTCCGGACTAATGGTCTGTCACCATGTCAGTAAATTTAAACTACTCTTGTTTCTTTTTATTTATTACTTAAAGGCTACATGCCACTGTTGTTGGATTCTCTTTATTCATCATTGAATTTAATTTGCACAAAAAAGAAAAGCTCTGTCCAGTAACCTGGAACACTTTTTTATTTTGAAATGTGTTTTAGTGAGACCTACCTCATGCTTCTGACCTACCTCAGAATTGTCAATCTTAATTTTCTATTAAAGCAAAGTTACAAAAATGTTTGTGTAAGTTGTCAATTATTGTTTTTAGGAAAAAAAATCGAATCGCCAAAATCGGTATCGGCAGGTCAGACTAATCAAAAATTGGAAATCGGAATCGGCCAAGAAAATCGCAATCGGTGCATCTCTACACTACAGGCCTACATATACTAGGTACACAATGTACACATATGTATACATACACAACATACAGTACACAATACACAATATACAGTATGTGAAGTGCATATGTAGCAACAGATACCTTGAAGACTTGTTTGTGAGTTCAGTCTAAATTAAGTGGCATAAGAAATATGCATGTGAATAAACCTACATGTACAATATGCAAGGAATATTTATTTATTATTTTATGTAAAGCAATTATGTATAGATATCTTGTGTATGTCGTGTCCAAGTTCACTGTAGAAATGTTTAAGCTGTACTGTCACTTGGATGGGTCCATCTGAGTTTAATGTTTTTAGCTGCACTATTATGGTCTATATGTCTTTAATCTTGCACAATCTTGACAATAAAGTCATAAAGCACCACTGCCATGCATGCCATGCTTTCACATAAGGAAATGATAGAAAACACACTTAATAGAGAGAACACAGAATGGAAAACTGGCACATTAGGCAACATTTCCTAATGTATATAGTTATCAACAGCAACAGAATATTATTGAAATGTGAACAAAAATCTATTTCACAGCAGTGGGGAAAAATAGAAATGATAAGAAACATTATCACTGTCCAAGATTAAGTAGCTAGACATGATAGCTTATTAGGGTGCTGATTCTTTTTTTAAATACCTTATAACAGCTAGATAGCCATTGAGCATTCATTTCCACATAAAACATCACAGTAAGTAGGTTAACTAGCTAACATTAGCTATATACAGTATATTTTTCCTTGAATCCCTGGATTATAAAGGAACTCTACCAAGTGAGATAGCTAATTTGACAGCATAATTTATATCACAGTTTAAGTTGAATTAAGTTGAATATGTTTAAGTATAAGTTGGATATATTAAGTTTAATATAAGCAGTTTGTGCAGTACAATGTGCAGAAATGGAAATGGAAGATTCATAAAATAGTTCATAGACCAATATATCAATGGGGCATGGACCTGTCAATTTCAGGATGGATGCGACAGACATTGAAGCAGTCATGCTTGTCTACTGAGAAAAGTGGTGCTCTGCCTCTCTAATCCCTGACTAAGTGCAAATGTTCTTGATAAATTTAGCACATTGGTTCCTTTCTGTGTTGCTATCGTTTTTTCACCGCGAGTGACATTTAACAAGTTAAATCATTACCTGTGCCAATCACCTGACTGATGAAATGCTTTTGCAACAGTGAAAGTCTCTTCAGTGTACAGCACTTAGTTATAATTAGCAATTAATCAAACTGACACCAAAAATGTTTCCTGAATGTGCCAATATGCAAGATCATTGTAATATTTTACACCCTTATTTATTCATTCTATTTAATCTTACTGACAATTATACTGCCCATGGTATGGTGCAGCGCCATTAAAACAGACTATTGCATCTTAAACTGTTCTTGTTATTATTGTTGTTGTCATTATTACAACAACTACTACGACTACTACTACTACTACTACTACTACTACTACTACTACTACTACTACTACTAATAATAATAATAATAATAATAATGATGATAATTAAACTGTTTCGTAGAGCATCTTTCATACAACTCATCGCAGCTCAAAGTGCTTCACAAAGAACATTAAATAATAATATCAATTAAAAAAGAGAAAGATAGTCTTGGAGAATGACTACAAAATGTTGGACCGACAAGAGACAATTAATTTATTCAATTTTAAGAGCAGGGGTTCCCAGCTCAGAGAACCAATCATACGCTCGCTCACTTGTATTGCTTATGCCGGTGCTCATTTGAGCTCTGTGCTACACACGGTTTTCAATTAGGCCTAGCAAATGTTAATTTACAGTGGGTGATAAATGCTGATCGTCATTATTTTCTCCATACCAAATAGGCAATCTGATGTAGGGTATGTTGTCAGTAGTAGTACAATATATCTGCCACACAAAGAGTGTAGTCGGTGATGCATGTTTAGATATGGTAATACAACTCCTGTAGCTTTAACACATTATGAGCGACAAATCACAGATTCACGTGCCGGTATTAGCGCAGATGGTGCCTATGGCACGCAGTTTTAACATACTGGCATTTTCCGTTTTTGAACACCGGAGTGAACGATCTAACTATCTACAATCTTTGGAATTACCATGAAAAGTCTGGTAATATCACTCTTGCTTACTGATCAAATTTGTAAGAAGACGGAAGGAGGAGCGTTGACCGACGTAGCTAGGTGTTGACGCAGTAGTGGGAATTCTACGTCTGGTCGGTGTTTCCCATTTCTCCCCGCCCATCTAGCGTTAACAACGATGGGAAGGAAGCGGTGTGTCGGTGCAGATTGTTCAAAGATGGCGGCCGGGTGCTGCGGGGTGAAGAAACAGAAGCTGTCGGGGTCCTCCGGGTCAGGGGGCCCTGGCGGGGCGGGGAGTGGGGTACCAGGGACTGGACATTGCGGATCGGACTTGGGGATTGGTCCTCCCTCGGCTGTGGTGGTAGGGAGCGTGAATCGGGCGAATGGCCTTGGGGGTCCTGGGGGTAGCAGTAGCAGCAACACCAACTCCCTGTCCCCAACTCCGGGAGGCTACAACTCAACTGCACTCTCTTCAAATCACAGCCCCGGACCAGGCTCGTGTAGCGGGGGCAGGAAGATGGTTGTTTCGGCAGAGATGTGCTGCTTTTGTTTCGACGTACTTTATTGCCATCTGTATGGATACCAGCCCCCGCGAACACCCAGGTTTACAAACGACCCTTAGTAAGTGTGTTAGCTATACTAGCTAGCTTATTATCTATTGTTGTCGTTCGTTATTGGTAACTTGCTGGCTATTTAAACGTGAACGTTTTGTGACAATCACCTTAATTACATAACCAACAATAACAAATGTTAGTTTTGTGGTCAACCATAGTAACAATGGTAACGCTATGGCTTGGTCGCTTGCAAGCTAATGTTAACGTTAGCTGGCTAAGTTAACTCTTACAGCACATCACATACGAAACCTGCTTGGCTCCTAGCAAGACGACCAATGCTATTAATTAAAAAAAGACATCCTAACGTTAACCTGCAAAAAGTTCAGTTTGCTGAAAGAGAACCAAAGAACTTAGACGGCCAGTACTAAGGTTAGTGATGCTGATGGAGTAAGCTAGTAGCTAACTTAGCTAGCTAGACTGAATGTTTTGTTACTCGTATTGGTCCTCTTGGTATCAAATAAAAACGTTGGCTAGAGCTAGCTAACGTTTGCTAGCTATGTTAGCCAGATGTTACTATTTTGTTTCGGGCAAACGCAGAGATTATCATAGCTAGCTAACTTATCAGCTATTCCTAGAGGTTCCTGTCATTGTTACTGTACTTTAAGTGTGTCTCGAGGCTAAGCTGCACTTGTATCTAGCTCACGGGATGCTTTAACTGTCTCGACAATGCCAGTTTTGTTGATATCATGGAAGAAACCACTCCCATAAGATAGAGATGCTTCATCCTAATCACTCAGAATCGCTTCAGTTAACACTCAAAATGACTGTATTTATTTGCGTTTACCCTGCACGCTAAGGCGTTGAGTAGACCTAAAAAAGTTGTTGTTTGGCATGACAAAAAAGGCACCCCATACTATAACAGAGCCACCAGAACATTACTCAAGTGTTCCTTTATTTTGTCAGTTAACTTCTCTGTGTACAGTACCACCAGGAAAGTTATATTTCCCCTTCAAAGTCGCATGATTTTACATGGGTTTCAATGGCCATCCACAATGTTTTGCGCTCACGGCATGACATGTGCAGTACGCGCTTTACTTCCGGATCTTCACTTCTTGGGCTGGCTCAGGGCTAGACTCGGCCCCTGTCTGTCTTACACTGATAGACTGAGGACAAGCATGGCTAGAGCTGATCTTCGGGTGGGTGGAAACCATGAGAGCGAGTGAGAGAAACCCTAAATTCCAAAAGCAATCCAATGTCTCTGAGGGCATAGCTCCAAGTTGGGCTGCCACACACAGACAGTATATTTAATGGACTATGCGAGCGCTATTTCACAGCATTATGCGTTTTGAAGCAAACGTGGAGCAATTTATTTCCGGGGTTTGCGCAGCACCCTCTAACAGTACAGGTGTGCAGTACAATTTCTGTGTTTATCAAAGTCAGTGCGAAAGTAGGGGACTTTTGCGTTAATTATATACCTCTCTTTTTCAGATACCAAATGTCACTAATGCAAATGACGTCTGTAACATCTCATAGAACACACTTTTTCCGTTTTGTTGTTTCACTTTAGTCGAGATCTATATTATGTTGATTTTTGGTGTAAACTGTCAAAACTTGTCTGAGTTTTTCAAGCGAAAACTTACGGTTACGTCAATTAGGGCTGCGCGTTTAATCAAATTAAAATTGATATTGCGATTTGAACATGCACGATTTCTAAACTGCAGAAGGCTGCGATTTAGGCTTTTGTTATTTTTTTTACACGCCATCAAAAAATACTATGGACACGTGTCTGTTGGAGAGATGCTGTGAATGGTCACAGCAAATGCTGACTGGACTCTTCTTTGGTTGTGGTGTACGTAGTCGTTTATTAATTCCCTTAAATTGGAGCCGCTAGCAACATTGCTCATATTGATCTGGGGCAATTCGTTTAAACAACTGGCGATAGCATCGCTATCGGAAAAGGCAGCTATCTATCTGAAGTTACTGTACCAACTGCGGTAAAGGGGCGTGTGCAGCACGAGTGGTTTTGGATGACAACTTTCAGGTTTACAGCAGACATTCTTACCTGGCCAGACATTGATTTCACTCCTGTTGGAAGTAGCCTAATTGGTTTCAGTTATTATGATACGCGTATATTCATTGCTATGATCTGTCTCAGGAGTAGGCTACATGTACATGTGTACATTCAAGGAAATGTGAAGTGTTGCCCCAAATGTTTATCATATTGCAAATCAAATCGCAGGCACAATATCTAGAAAAATGTCCTTAATATGATTTTTTTTGTCCGTACAGTGTAGCACTAACGTCAATCTCCATAGGGACTACATGATACAAAAACACAGTTCCTTGCAAAAGTACTCAGGCCCTTGTACTTTCACATGTTCACATGTTGTTGCTTTCATTTATGCCACTTTCACTTAGGAACTAATATATTATAAATAAAACATACTCCACACATTTGTAAAAAAAAAAAGCATATAGATACTTAAAATGAAATAAAAATGGAAAAATGTTGATTGCATAAGTATTTAAACTCTGTGCTCTTGCAATTGTAAGATAATGGAAGTGGAACCTGCATCAAACCATCCAGACTCTGCCTAGAAAAGGCCGTCCCTCCAAACTCAGTGACCAAACAGAGAGGAGACTTGTGAGAGAAGTCACTGAGGCTAACAATTATTCTAAAAGAGCTACAGAGTTCAGTGGCTGAGAGTGGAGTAATAGTGCATCAGTCAACAATATCAAGAGCACTGCATAATACTGGCCTGTATGTCAGGCTGGCAAGAAAAAAGCCATTACTTAAAACAAAATATCTCAAAGCCCACCTGGAGTTTGCTAGACAGCGTGTGAGTGATCCAGCTAAGACGTGGGAAAATGTTTTGTGGTCAGATGAGGCTAAAGTAGAGCTTTTTTGGCTAAAATGCAAAGTGTAATGTATGGAGCAAACCTAATACTGCCTATTCCCCACATAACACCATCCCTACAATGAAGCATGGTGGTGGCAATATCATGCTATGGGGATGCCTCTCTTCAGCAGGGACTGGGAAACATGTCAGAATATAAGGAATAATGGACAGAGCAAAGTACAGGCATTTACTGGAAGAAAAATATTTCTGCCAAAAAACTGAAGCTGGGGAAAAAATTCACCTTTCACAGGACTACAATCCAAAGCACAGGGCCAAAGCTACATTGGAGTGGCTCAAGAATAAAAAGTTAAATGTTCTTGTGTAGTCCAGTCAAAGTCCTAACCAGAACCCCATCAAGAATCTGTGGCACAACTTGAAAATTGCTGTCCATAGGTGATGTCCAAGCAACTTGAGAGAGCTGCAGCAATTCTGCCTGTATGGGTGAAAATCACCTCCAACTAGAGTGCGAAGTGGGTAGAAACGTACCAAAAAAGACTTAAAAAGCTGTTATTGCATCGAAAGGTTTTTCCACCAAATATTAATGTGAGGGGTCTGAATACTTATACAAACAGCATATTTCTTTTTTTCTCTTTAAAATATTTGCCGACATAATTAATTTCTTCTTCATAAAAATGTAAGTTTTAATGTGAGTTTTGAATTAAAAAAATATGAAATGGGAAAATAAAATTTGAATATCATTTGTAGTCCAGCCACATTTGAAAACTTTCCAAGGACCTGAGTACTTTTGCAAGGCACTATAAATCAGTTTCACACATTTCTGAAGAGGTTTTGAACTATGTTCCAGACCATATCATAGGCTTGATACTACGATTGATCTTTCCCAACAAGCAAACATTTGGAACAAAATTGTACTGCACACCTACCAGTAGAGGGCAGATGTCCATGCTATCTTCATTCAATATCCCATAGTGTTGCTCCTTGGTGCCACATAATGCAGTGGCGCATGCATAAACATTGTATTACCAACAGCCGTGCAGCATGAGGCAGTGTGTTCCTTTGTACTGGCACAGCGGTCCCCTAGGATGACCCCTTCAAAGTTTGCAGATGTGTCACATTTGCTGTGAAAATGACTCTTTGGTAATAAAAATAAAATTTGCTAGGCAAAGATTTCTCCGTACGACCGGACTACACTATTGCGTTGGAGGAGATAACGGGACTGATGATGTTAGGAGATGGTTACTGGAAGTGGCTTGTTGAACTTGTCGGCCACTTTTGAGACCATATAGCCAAAGTAAATCCAATGTTGAACGAATTGGTTGTTTCACTTGCGAAGAGACAAACGTATATCCAGGATTTTTGTAGGTTTTGGGGCAAGGCCACCTTGACCTTTGGTGAATGGTAATTTGTTAGGGCACCAAGGCCAAAGAGGAAAAAAATGCTAAATTTGTTAGGTTTTGAAGCTAGTCTAGTACAGCATCATACAAATAATCCATAAAAAAAAAAGAAGAAAAAAAAAAAAAGAGATCAACTCAGTGGATTTTTTAGAGGTAGGCCTAGCGTTTCTCAAGTGGATTTGTGAGTCTACTTGATATAAATGGATATTTCTGCACTTTGTTGTTAAGATGTTCCTCCATTTTGGTTAATGAAATATTCAATGTGCCTCTTCAAGGAAGTGCGTTATCATTTTTGAAGTTTTGAAGGTGATCTCGTGATTCAACTCCACACGGTGTGGAGTGGAGTGGAGTTACAATGCCGAAACCCAATTCAAACCAGATTTTATGGTCAAGTGATACCAAAACCGTTTCTTTGGAGGATGTGGCCACCTGTGTGCCCTGCGGCTCATCGGTCCCCCCACTCTCAGGGCCTGGGGCCAGACCCTCTTCCTGCTAGGACTGGAATCGGTTGGACACCACAAACTCTGGAGATGCCGCCACTGTATAATGCTTGCTTCCATTTCTACGCTTACATCCTATCGTCACCTAACTCTCTGATTCAAACTGCCGCCAAGACAGAGGCACAAAGTCTTGTGCAAATTGTGCAAACTGTGCAAACATTGTGCTGGCTCCGTTAGGAGGTGAAACTAGGAACGATGAGAAACCCTTCTGTATAACTATCCAGTTATTTGTAGAAAGTGAAAATACCTGCAAGCAGCCATAGCACAGAATCAGATTATATTGAATTAACACTCACTTTAGGATAATAAAAAGCAAGCTAGCTAACTAAGGAATAGTTATACTGCTCTAAGATTTGCTCCTGGGAAGGGAAAAAGGACAAAAAAACCTTTCGTCAGCGAAATAACATGCCACATTTTCCAACCAGCTAGCTAGTTCGCTAACTAGCTGTTCACTTAACAAGGAGGAAAAATGTGGAACATTCCCTCTCTGTCACCCAAAGGCAACAAAAGACTGAACCTTAAGCGCAAATCAAGTTTACCTTCTTATAAATCGTATAAATAAAAGTTAAAGTACCCAATTAATATGAACTTGAATTAATTAATTCACAATGAATAAAGTACAACACAGATAAACTCCAACAGGCAAGTATCAGCACCAATAGCAAACAGGAAGTCTGAGTCCAGTAAGAGCAATCGAGCAAGAGGGACCCACATTCTTATGTTCTAACTTGCACAAGATGAAAGTTGCACAGAAATCATGCAAGCCACTGAGCCATATCTGTAATCAGCGTTCTGAGAAAAAAAAAAAAATTGAATTGGCCCATTCGACTGTATTCTGCAATCTTCCTGTATGCGTAATACACAGGAAAGACTGGATTACAAATTACCTTGGTAGGTTAATGGTGAACAATTTATCACCTGGATATTATTAGCATGCCGTTTTAATATAATGCTCAGGTTTATGGCCATAAAAAAATATCTGAAAACATGATTTGTCATTTAAAAATATTTTCAAGTCTTACTTTAGCAATAAACGAGTGCTTAATGTTAAGCACTGTACCAAAATGATATGCTGTAGAATGCCCTTCTATTCACGGTCACTGAGACCTACTTTCTTACTTTCCAAATATTACAGCCACCACTACCAAAAGAAGAATATGACAATAGCCTCCAATATTTGATTTTTCCATCAATGACCACTCCCAGTCCCATTTTTCCCCATATGCATGCAACTGTTTTGACTGCTTTTAATTCCTGGCCCTGGTGACTTTAATCCTGAGGTGGGTGGTGGGTGGGGGGTGGGGGTGGGGGTATGATCTGTTGTGTTGTGAGCTATGCTTAGCGGCCGAGGGCCTTGAGTTCGTGTGGGGGAGGGAGTGGGAGCACTGCGGGAGAGTGGCCAGTGTCAGAAAAGCCAGTCCAGATGGTTCACAGTGAGTGTAGTAGACTAGTCCCTGCAGCTGTTGTGGTAGTACTTGTTAGTGTAGATGGCTCGGTATTAATGCTCTTCATTTTTATGCAAAACGTCAAAGTGTAGTACGAGAAGGTTTTTTTTTTTGTTTGTTTGTTTTTTTAAAGATAAGGCTATCACCGTCAATTAGTCAAGAACGACATTCTCAATGAATTCTATTTTTGTTATTTATTTGCTGTTAAGACACCCTGGGGTATCACTTTATGTTCAACTAGAAATAAACCTGGATCGGTGTTGGTCACGCGTGGAAGTTCTTTCATTAGGAGTGAGCCCAGTCTACTTCAGCCACAATTCAAAATAATACTCCCTGACAATAAAAATCTCCATATTGACTGTTCTGAAGATCCAAGCCTATTTTCAATCTTGACTAAATGTCTAATTTAAATTAAAGTCCGAGGGCTGTTGCTAGGGTCTGTACCTATAAGAGAAGTAGGAGAATAGTGCAGCACAGTATTAATGAGTGGTGCTTTCATGCCTTGCTTGTTTTACATTCGATTTATAGCTACCGTTGTAATCATGACTTTTTTTTTTGCCAGTGGTTCCTTCTGCAAGATTAAAGCTATTAATCTTAAAAATGGCATGGCAGTTCTCTTGGATTTCACCTCTTCAACCAAGTGCCGGGTTTAATTTTGTGCCAGAAATCACAGACGTCTGACAGCTGCAAAGGTCAGATTGAATGCCTTTTTGCTGATGGAGTGCAAAAACTACTGTGCCCTCGTCTCCCAGCCTACACTTTGTTTTTTTACAAACTCAGGCTCTTGGAATGGAAGGTGTTTTTTTTTTGTGTGTCACTGCCTTGAGATAAGTGAAGCCCTTCAGGAATGCCAGGCTCCTGACATGGTCCAAGAGAGTGGCGTTCACCACGGGGCTGCACGTGTTGATGAATGTACTCTCCGATGGGATGTCCGCCAAGATGCCCCAATGAAGGCGCAAAATTAAAAAAACACTTCCAGAAGTAGGAGGGTGCTTTGCTCCAGGTGACCAGTAACTCAAACAGTATCGTGTAGGTAGTTGCAGAATCTTTCATTGGGATGAATGCGATTTCAATGTCTGTTTGTTTTACTAAGTGGTATACATGGATATACGATGTGACATTTCAATTTGTCGTGACACTTTTTGCTTTTCCTAGCACCTTGGTTGACATTTATTTAGACACAGGACAGGCCAATGAAGTCACGATCTTTCCTACACATAAGCTACCTTGCACACATGCTGCCAATCAGTAAAAAAAAAAAAAGTTATTAATGTGCCGTAACCTATTTCAATTATGCTTTCTACAGAGACACTGTAGGTGCATTTAAAGCATTGTTTACATTTACATTACACATTTAACACTGCAGTATACAGATAATGCACTTAAGAAGGGAGAAAGTACACCAGCCTGTGGGATGGGAATACTACAGCAAAGAAGAAATACTGTAGTACAGCTTTCGCGCACTCAAACTGACCTACAATATAGATGAGAGAAGTCATGCTTATATTTCCATGTGTAGGAATTATGAAAAATATTTTGCAGCCTTAAGACATCGGCACATCTTCCCATGTTATGCTGGACTGACGCGCGGGATTGACAGTGGCGCTGGTGCGATGTAGATCAACTTATTTTCCTCACTCTCCCTTTAGTTTGGTACCATCTTTACCGCTAATCTAAATTTATATGACAAAGGTCATCAGCAGTAAACTTGCTCCTCTTCACTTTGAAAATGAGCCTCTGGTTTTTGTGAAATATGGTGTGGGGCCGAGTCATCCTCTAGACTTGTGACTGAATTATTACAGCCTGGAGTACGCAAATAACACGTTTTGGTGTTCCTCTGCATTTTCTGTGAAAACATCATCTCACGTGGATAACAACTTATCCGTCTGTGTTGTAAAAATCGGAATATCGTGGAATACCTTTCTTTTTGTGGTTCTGTGTGGCTCAGTAGGTAGCATGGTGCTGAAAATGCATAGGTTGGGGGTTCGATTCCCATTGGGACCACATATCCTGCAAAATCTATGCATTCGCTACTGTATGTCGCTTTGGATAAAAGCGTCTGCTAAATCGCATATTATAATTTTTTTCTGGGTGGCTATTTGGTTCCCTATTTGATATTTTTAATGTAAAAGTAAAATAGCTTAAGAGACCCCTTTGGTGAGAAAATAGAATTCAGTGTTTAATGTCCAGTAAATGCAATGAAAGATGTTTTCTCCCCCCCGCCCTCCAATTAAATTGTGCAAATTCACATAAGCTGATTTCAATCATGAAAGAAGGATGAGGCAGAGGCTTTCACGTTCATTGGAAAGTGTGAAGTCTGTGCTTATCTGCATGTGGGTGTCAGTTGTATAACCACCGGAAAAGGCACATCTGATTATTTTTTCAACGATGCATTTATTCAAATAAAAATAAACTCCATCCCGACAGCTCTACGACTGAAATTTTGGTTCCAGAAATTCACACCGATTGAGATTTGGACATAATCGTGTAGATTTTTATACCAAAGTCAGCCAAAGTAATACAGGTTTTCAGAACGGACACATTTTCAGTATTAATCCAGCTAACTGAAGTAATTCCACACTTCACACAAAAAATGTGCATATTGTGAATGTTACTGCTGAAATGTTATTGCTATGACATATTCGCTAAGAAGAATGCCATGCCTTGTGGCTCAAGCCTCTTTTGCCATGCAGAATGCACCAGAACGAAATAATGTAATTGTGTTTATCAAGCTGAAACAAGTAGATTTTATCTATGTAAAGCGTTGATATGTAAAGCGTTGATATGTTCAGCGACTGCTACACAAGCCAAGAATCTTCAGCGCGGTGCAGTAGTCTCAAAGACGCTTACTCATTTGTGTTTCTTTCATTTCTTTCTGCAGCCCACTGTTTGTCACGTGGAAAATAGGACGGGACAAGCGGTTAAGGGGTTGTATAGGTACATTTTCAGCCATGAACCTCCATTCAGGACTCAGGGAATATACCCTTACCAGGTAAGTTATTTAATATATTCATTGTTTAAAAAAAAATTGTATTATTGCTTACACTCCCCTCCGTGTACCTGGGCAGTAATGATCAGGTGGTTGGCAATGGCTTTCTCTGCCTCAATACCATCCAAACTCGCAAGGTGCTCTGTGAAGCCAGTGCAAGGTCAAGCAATGGCTGGAATTCAATGAAGTGCGCTTGACCTCTGTAAGGGGCAAACCCTATTCAAACTACCCGGACAAAACCTTCTCTGGTTATTCCAGAGCCACATCTCAAAGACCGTTTAATGCACTGTAGCTCACGGCAGCAGGCTGCGTCTGATTGGTCATGCATTTGTACAAATGACTGAACTTTTCTTGCTAACGTCTTCGCTTGGATTGACAATCTTCCAAAACGCTAAATCCAGCTTTATGTTTACATCCCCCTTGTGCAGCATTAGGAAGATATCACACCGTGGGAAAGTAGGTTATTGCTACTTCGAAATGATTTTCAGCCGTTCTGGTAATAATGTAATAAAAATGAATGAAATGCATAAATAAAATAATAAAAATAAACATTATTTTAAAATAAGTTTGTATAAGTTGTATTGCTATGTCTCAGAGGGAACATTGATCCATTAATGAGTCATTACCCCTCACTATAAGTGGACTGAGGGAGGCATTAATGTTGAGTTTATGTGCTACTAGAGAAGCTTGCAGTTTTCAGAGAGGGAGTCAAAACAAAGAAAGGGCCTTTTATTGCAGTAAAAAATGCAGATACGGTGGTATAAAAATGCAGCAGATCGTGGCCACTTCTGCTGATTATCGCTGAAATTCAAGTCTGGAAAAAGCCTTTGTCTATAATATTTCTATTTTCAGTTATCCTTACAATGCCAAGTCTGCCACCCAAATCATAAGATTAGTCATTGTATTTAATGTTTCAGGGATACACGATTGATACATAAAGGCAGAGCAAAAATGTTAATTATCTTAGTAACTCATTGGCAGCATATTTTTCTGTCTATTTAGTAGCACATTTAGTTTGACATTTAAATGAGCAGTGAGCATCTAAAATTAAAATTCCAACCCAAAGTCTTTATTCTTTGGGCTAGGACTTTAAAAAACGGCTTGCGACCACCTGGGTGGTTTAGCGGTAGAGTGTCTGACGGTGCCCAGTGCGACCGGGGTTCGATTCCACCAGATCGCGCCAGTTTCGGCTCTGGCCAGGCATGCCACTAGGGGGTGGCAATTGGCTGTCTGCCCCAGGGAGGCGGAGGGAAGCCGATATGAGCTTGCTGTGTATATGAGTGGTCCTGTGTATTACGGTGACCGTGGCGGGTGCCAGCTTGGAGGAGGCGGTGCAGCGCTCTCTACCAGTCTCAGGACTACGGCAACGAGTTCTCATATGAGGGAGGGGATAATTGACATGGAAAAAGAGAGGGTATAATTGGATACTAAATTGGGAGAAAGAAAGGGAATAAACAGCAAAAATAGAAAATTTTTTTTTTTTTTTTTTTTAAAGAAGCTGCTTGCGACTATTTTGGCTAAACAGCTTGCATCATTTTATGAGCAGTATTGCCTTGACAGAAATCATGAATTTCTCTAAATTGTGAACACAGAAGAATGAAGACCTACCCACTCGTCTTTATTGTCCCTTATTCCAGTACCATGTAGCTGTACGTATTTGATATAAGTTGTAGGCTATTTATAGGCATATTTGTAAGAAATTCCCTGGTGAAACTTGTTATATTATAGATAAGTTATAGGTGTATTATATCTGTTTTTACCCTAATCAAAATAATTTGCTTCATCATGTGTTGAAGCTCTAAGTTAACATGACATAACATTTCTAAAATGTCAAAGAAATTCCTTTATTTCTTGCAAATTTGTTCTTTTATGTTTTATGTCACATAATCGACAGTGTGAATGACTGAATTGTAATTTTGCCTCAAACACTGCCAATTGCTTCTTTTTTTTGCCTTAAGTGAGAAGCCTTTAATCCTTTTCATATCAGTATACATGTACTGTTTGTATCGAATTACTTATGAGGTTTAGGGTTTTAATTTTAAAGGCTTGTTCAAAGAGCTGGAACTTGATAACTTTGACCTTCTCTACAATCCTAGTTTTTTTTTGCTGTGCCTTTAGTTGGGAAAAATATTTCCAAATAAAAAGCACAATATTACGTTTGTAATATCGTTCAAGGTACCTGAAGGTATCTTTTTGTATTAATAAAGACAGGAAGATAATTCCTGGAGGAGGCCAAGACATTTTGCCACTGTTGTTGAAGGCTACGTCTGTTTGAAACGTGCCTGTGTATTAGCCAAGCAAATACTTTGATCTAGATGGCACATGGAGGCCACATAGTTGTTGTCAAGAGTGGCAGAAAATAAAGAATTGCCTAATCGATGAGGAGAAGTCGTGAGCACGTGACGAAGCGCGTGACTTCTATGAGTACTGTTGCATGAGATGCTCTGGCCAGGGGCGTATCCACAGGGACAACACGCGCCCTCGTTCTTCTTTCACTGTATGACTTAATAAAACAGCAGTGCATGTGAACACTGCATTATTGTAATACTAAGATCCCCACTCACAAACGACAATAAGATGTGTTTATATGATCGTGCCTTTTATTGAGAAAGTGTCCCTATATTTTATGCAGGGATGTTAATCGTTTATCGTTTAAAACGCTTAACAATTAAAATGTTTAGAATTATCCCTAAGCAGTTAACCATTAATGTGACACATAATTATTGCATGACACCTCCCAATGTTTTTGTGCTAAATTAAAATGCTAGATTGCTTGTGTTATTGTTATCTTACTAAACAGGTAGCAAGCTTTTCAGATTTTTTAAAAACATTGCCTTGTAGGAAAGTATCGGGAGGTATAACCCTGCATTTGCCACTCCAAACAAAACATTCTGGACATGCCACTCTCTGGTGGCTCAAAATTGTAAGAATATGAGCCTGCTAGCGTTGGAGAGAGGACTGGAGCCCTGTTCATGGCCAGATGGCATGGATATGAGCCTAGAGCTTGAGATTGGAATTCGCTGGGAAGTGTAGTTGTCTGCCTGTGACAAATTGCAGATGGGAAGAGAGAGAACACACCGCAGCATCTGTATTGCTGGCAGTTCATTTGCGGCTTTGTTGATTGCGGCAGGCGTGCACCGTTACCAGACGCCGAGGCCCATTTTACACCTGATTTAGATTTATGAAATTGATTACCTATGTCTGGCTCCGCCTCAAGTATATTCATTGAATGGAAAAAGACACAAAACTTTAGTTTTTCAGACTGGCTTGCCCCATCCCTGTGCGTTGTCGGCCCCAATGCGCTTCTGCCCGGTGGCGGCTGAGCCCGCTGGGGTCTTAAGGGCAGGAGAAATCAACGTCCCATACTTGCAGGCGTGGTGGGTTGCCCTGAAGGAAACCAGTGCCCCCATTTTGCCGCCCAGCACACGCCACGTTTTACTGAACTCATGAAAATGCATCTCCTCTACGCCTACCAGCTGGCGATTTCCCAGTCCAGCGCTTATGTCATCGGCATTCCTTGCCACATGGTGTGCAAGACAGTTCTCGAGCCTTATACCAGACCAATCAGGATTGTATAGAAATGTCGGTCTAAAGCTCAAGGCATGCCAGGGAGCAAACTTTGCCTAAAAGGACTACAGCCAGTGAAAATCAACCATCATCTCAATTAAAGTGAATGAGGGAAGATGACACCTGCAAATGAACAGGAAAAACTGCAAGTTTCTGTCATGGAGCCCAAGAGCCTATTTTTTCATGTGTAATGGGTAGAAATGAGATCATACAATGGCCTTAAACAGGCTATGCTTGCTTGCTTGCTTGTTTTATGTCTTGTTTTATGTTTACTGTTTATCTTTCTCCACCCCTCATAGTATTTCGTATTGCTACTGCTCTTTCACCATGTAAAGCACTTTGTAACTTTGTTTAGAAAGGTGCTATACGAATAAAGTTGATTGATTGATTGATGGAAGTTGCCTACTGTCGAAACCCGACCGGCTCTGGCCCGGAGCCCCGATTGGCTGTCCGCCTCAGGGGAGGATGTGCCAGCATGAGCTCACCGAGAAGCTCAAAGGGTGTCTCTAGAAAGTAGGTGGATGAGTTCTGTTTCGGAGGAGGCGGATCATCGCCAGCCTCGGGCAATTGGCTAGCCCCGTAGTGACTGGCGGGAAGGCGAATCGAAAGAAATAGAGGGTATAATTGGCTACCAAATTGGGAGAAAAACTGAGGAAAAAAATCTGAAACCAAAAAAACCCAAATCAGTACATTTAATGGCCATATATATATACAGTATATATAATTGTGGAATCATTCGAATGTTGAACTTTGGATTCAAATCCCTAACCAACTAACAAAGCTCAGAAGGATTCAGTGGACCCAAATGGAACCATACTGTGAAGCCTATGATTGTTAAAACTTCTTAGTTGTAAACAGGTTATTACAGGTTTATAGGTAATGTGTTTATTTACATCATTACAACTACACCGAGCCTAATATCTAAAAGCAAGGTGTTTACTCTAGTTGTTGAGCTTTATAGTTCTTTATAGCGTCAAATAAGCAGAACAGTTTACACCAAGGAGTGTGTCAGTGTTGAATATAAATGTCTTATACGCCGATTCCTACGACGTGTGGAATGGTTATTATAGGCCGATTACACCCGTCATCCCCTAGTAGAGACTGCTGCCATATGCGCTTCAAATTTCAAATACAGAACTGCTTCTGAGTTCATGCTCACTTGAGAAAAATACCCCAGGGCCCGGCATCAGCCCTCTTCGTAAGGCATCACCGTTACCATCCTTGGCCATTAGAAAAAAAAATGGACACTGCCTTGCGTTCTCCAATTCACTGTGCAAGTCAGGCGTGATCATGCTACATCTGGGAGGCAGGGACGTCGCATGAAAATTCAAAAGTGTAAAAATAGCAGGCAGCCGCTGCCCATTGTCGCTGGGGAGACGGGAGAGAGGTTTGAGAGCAGAAATTGAGCAGCAGCTGTGAGCAAATCCTGCCTCCCGTTTTTTTGCAGGGGTGCTTGATGCTTGTGTCCTCGAGTGTCTGTCCAAGAAGTGTCGTGGGCGGTGGGCTCGTGAAACCATCTCGCATTAGTTGTTCCCATTGCTTGAAGTGATTTCATCTTGAGGTCTGTCCCTGTTTGTCCCTGTCTGCCCCTGCACAAGGTGCGCTGGGTTTCTCAGGTGACTCTGCGAATTGAGCCAGAGCCGAGGCTCTTCACAAAATGAAGGGCACTGTGCACCTCAGTCGCAAGAAGGAAGCCAGCTTGTCCCTCGAGGTGCAGCAAGGACACAAACACTGCCTGTGCTTACTTTACAACATCATTGCCTAGTACTCATCCAACAGCAAACTCTGCCTCTGGTTACTGTACAGTGTCAGCATTACTTGGTGGTAATTTATTTAGGAAGTCTGTCAGCAAGCACGGTCTGCTTTCTGTACAACTTCAGCATCACCTCATCCAGTGAGGCGTAGCCTATCAGCCAAGGCACTGCCGAGCTCGGTTTAATTTATGATGTCTCATTGGCAACCTCACAAAATATTCCGATATAAATACTAGCCTACACACAGTAGTGATCCATCTCCAAGGTCTGGATCGGACCGGGACAAAATCACGTTCCAGCATGAAATCTTACTGCAATGAGTCATCGTTCACACAAATAACTTTCTTTGTTTTTTGCCATTTGAGAACAAAGTGGGAGGTTGTTCATGTGTAAATTCACCATCCGTATTAAATACATATTTGAATATGCTCACCTTTTTAATGTCAGCCGTTTGGCCTTGCTCTCGCTTCACGCAGCAGGCATCCCAGGCAGCCAGTCCAATCCAAATTTTGCCCTGAACTAATTTAGTAATAGTGGATATTGTTCAAAGAAATGTGTATCAGCAGGTATTGTTGTCTTGAAACTGGATTCAGATTGGCTTCCTCAAAGGTGATCTGTTTGTGTTACAGGTCTAAAAGTGTCTGTTTTGCCTCCTTGTGTCTGCAGTGCCCTTAAAGACAGCCGCTTTCCCCCCATGACCAGAGACGAGCTGCCGCGGCTCTTCTGCTCCGTCTCTCTGCTCACCAACTTCGAGGATGTTGGTGATTACCTAGATTGGGAGGTAAGAGGAGATCAGAGGGCTGTGGTGTAGCAAACAAATAAAATACTTTTGCTTTCAATACAAAAAAAAAGGCCAATAATTTATAATTACTACTATTACTATTACCGGAACCGCAAATTCAAAAAGTGAAACAGTGGATAACTAAAGAGGGTCACGGTTTGGGGGGAGCCAAGGTGCAGTCTGAAGATGTGTGTCATCAGTCTGTGTGAAAAGTTTGCAGCTTCTCAGTCTTGGCTGGGTCGAGCTTCAGCGATGGAGAGTCCACAGTGTTGCACTCGTAAAGTCAAATGTTTTATCGCATCGCTTGCACAATTTAGACTCATGGATTGCAATGTAATACTATCTATTTCCTTCCCTGGAAAGTGTGTCTTCAGTGTCTCAGGGTGTATTCACATATAGAATGTAGTCATGCTGTAAATTGTGAAACCGCAGTATTGAGTTTGAGCTTTAGTCAGACAGCTTCTATTTTGGGAGGGCTGACTTTTAAGAGACAGCGCTCTGGCTTGGAATTGCACAGTAATGTTCTGTGCTACCAGATAATGTGTACCATCCAATAGTTACTTGCTTGTAAAATTGACCTTTATCGTCACATAATATTATCAGGATTTGCATAGCTTTAATTGAAAGGAAATACTGGTGTTTCTAAATGCAGATTTGCTTTCTGGGGTGCAGAAAGGTGTATTCTGTAATCTGTCGCCCAAAGGGAATGCAATCTAGTTGTGAACATTGTCCCTTTTGTCGAATTAGTCTCCAATCTGTCCCAAAAATATTCACAGGAAAGCAAATAGAATTTGCTTGTTTTTACCTTTCTATTTCAAGCATGAATGGTTTTCAGCGTGAGGTGGTTGTAGGGTTGTTCTTTGCAGTATTCTTTTGCGATGGTGGAAGATAAAGTTGTCCGTGTGTGTGCAGAGCTGCAGTGCCTACAGCACCCACGAGTTGCACAAAACTGCCATTTTTTGTGGTTCTAAAATCCCCAAATTGCTTGCACTTCTTGACGTTATTGCAGTGATTACACAGGCCACATTTGGAAAAAAACCTTTGATGGTTCACTTTGTTAATCTCTTTTATGAATTTAAAAACCTCAATCAAATCCCCTTAGTCTCATTTTGCTAAGCTTGAATAGATGAAGTGTCCTTGTAACTTTTACCTTTCCTACCAGGAACCAATTTAGTTGCCCTCCTTCATACGTTTTCCAAGAGCTTCTATATATTTCCCTTATCTCAATGTCCTCTAAAACATTCTGTACATTGGATGTACTTGTAGGCACCTTTATAACCTCTTCTCTGGCAAAGCTCTCAACAAAATAGGCTAACTCTTCTAACAGCAATATCCTTAGTGTTATAGATCAAAGCTCCTTCCTGATTCTCAATGCACTTAACGTCTTCTTTAACCTTACTTTTTATACAGCAATATTTATAAAACCGCTTAGTACTACTTTTTGCGTCTTGGGAAATTTTCATTTCAAAGAGCCTTTTAGCTGCTTTATTACTTTTTTTAGCCTACATATTACAATAGCCTACATTGTTTCTCTCCAAATGTTCTTCTTTTATATACTCTATACAGTCTCTTGTCTCAAAATCTCCCATCAAGAATGGTTCATCCACTAAAGAGACTGCCTTTTCAGCTTATTTATTCCAAGTTTCACTTTGCATCAAGAATAACCCTTTCAAGACTGAATTTTGTATTCATCATTTTGTAATCTAGACATTTTACCCAATCTATATTACTTAAATTATCTCTTTTTAAAATAAATTTGGCTCATCTTAAGAGTTAGGGGAGGTGGTCTTGACTTGAAAATATATAAAAAATGACTGCACTGTGATCACTTGTCCCAAGTGGCTCCACTACCTCTGAGCTACAAATTCTGTCAGGATTATTAAAAAAACATCCAGAATTGATTTCCCTCTTGTAGGCAGACTAACAGACTGTACCAAAAATATTTACCACACCAAAAACTCCTTATTTGCAAGTCATATCCTTCACATTTACCCTGTCCTGATACTACTTCCTCGTGAATAGAGGGGTAATTTAAGTCACCCATTATTAACGTCTCCCCTTCCTAGGAAGCTTGTTTTATGTCTCCATAGCGAATAGTAATTCGAATTCTGTCTGTAGCTGGTGGCATACAGCATACTCCTATATTAAGGCCCTTCTCATGTTATCCCAGTAGTCTAACCCAGATGTCCTCACAAGAGATGAGTGTCATTTCCTGGAATTTCCTGTACATTTATTTTAGATTTTCCACACCCCCACCTCTTTCATTGGTTCTATCCTTCCTGATCAGTTTGTACCCGTCCACATTGTATTCGTCCCCGTTCACTGCACCAAGCCATGTTTCAATAATCCCAACAATGTCATAGCCACCATTGATCATGAGCCCCCAGTTCCAAACATGTATTTTGTATGCTTCTTGCATTTAAATGAAGGAAGTTCAAAGTCGTAGGGCTACTTGTTTATTACGTATCTCCCTCTCCCATTCCTGAGGTACCAAATTACCTCTAATAACATTAGACCCTAATAGGTCTATTTATGATATCCTCACTGGTGTTATACTGTAATACTAATATTGCCTCGCTACCCCCCCAGGTCTCTAGTTCCTACTGTAGGAAGTAAGGAAGTGTACACAATTACAACCTGTAGTCTTTTTTTTTAACCAAGTCTGAACGTTTACACCCATAAGCTTTTTTGTAAGCGTTGTTTACAACACAAGACTTAACTCGTAATTTCACCCAGACCTCAGTGGATATGTTCTGTGCTGTCACAAATCTGACAATGATGTTGAAATTGACCATACAGGATATTTCCTTTGAGCCAGTTTGGATGGAAACTGTCTGCTCTCAACAGTGTTTCTGTCCGTCTTTCTATATATAAAAGTATAAACAGTGTCATCAGTGTTTTTAGAAATGGTAAAATCAAGGAAATTGGTTTCAATCATTCAATGGACAGTTTTATGTTTCCTTTAGTCCTATTTACGTCATCATAAAAGAGGAGCAATTCATTCTCAAAGTACCTTAGCAATTGTAATTTCATTTTATAACACTTTGAGCGCTCAGGGTCTTCTGTATATCTTCTGTATCATTGTTAATATTTCCTGCTTGGCTCTTTATTTTTTATATTGTATTTGCTTCTCCATATAACCTAGTTTTTTTCCAGTCCCCCTAGTGAATTAATGTGTTTATCTACAAATATATTCCTCCTAGCACTGTGGGAGGGGGATTGCACTGTTTTGTGTAATTTCTGTTAAATTTATTTTATTTTCCATTCAAATAAAAAATCTGACATATTTTTATTAGGTAAACAGAGCAATACCAATATGTATGATCCAGCACTACTGTTTATTTTCAACTGTAAAAATGGTAATTACATTAGTTTGATATCATCAGTGGTGCTGTGCTGGCTGGACATCGCAGATTAGCTGGAGATGGTGGGATTCGGTGGGCAGCAGACATCTTACTGAGTCACTGCTTAAAAATGGCATAAGTTGCCAGCACAGGGTATTTCTGTTGTTATTCTAATAATGACAAGAAATGTAGCCTGGTTAGAAAATCCACAATGGACGGTTTCTGTACCCACAGGTATTAGTCTTTTGAGATTAATATTTAAGAATTAACCCATTAATAATGTTTATTAGAATTTTCTCATGAATATTGTACTAAACTGAACTGCTGTTTAGAGACAGGGCAAGTGTAACTGACCGAATTGAAAATAGGGTGTACTTGCAAAATGATGAATAATAATACAAAAATAATAGGCTAGTTGTTGTTGTGCTTTCGCAAATTGCTGGAGGACATTGCAGGGATGAGATGCGATTTGGCATCCATTGTTGCATTCTTGCCACTGTTACCCTTGGATTGTGTTTGAAAACCACATAATGATTTTAAATTTAGCAAACAGTGGAACATACATTTCATTGACTATTTCCTTTGTTGTGGTTCGGCACAAGCGCTGAAAATGCATTGCCTCGTGGTGAAGGCATGTTTGCATCTGTTCAAATGGAATTTCACATTGAGACATCCAACAGTCATCTCGTTACACTTCATTTACCTATTATGTGTAAATAGTCTAGCTTGATTGGGTGGTGGTGGTTATGGTTTTTTACCTTCAAACTTTCTTTTGCTCTTTTGAAGAGGAGTGTAGCTTGCATGTTGATACAATATATGGGTACAATAAAAAAAATTAAGAGACCACTGCAAAATTATCAGTTTCTCTGGTTTTACTATTTATAGGTATGTGTTTGAGGAAAAATGAACATTTTTGTTTTATTCTGTAAACTACTGGCAACATTTCTCCCAAATTCCAAATACAAATATTGTCATTTAAAGCATTTATTTGCAGAAAATGACAACTGGTCAAAATAACAAAAAATATGCAGTGTTTTCAGACCTTTAATAATGCAAAGAAAACAAGTTCATATTCATTTTTAAACAACACAATACTAATGTTTTAACTTAGGAAGAGTTCAGAAATCAATATTTGGTGGAATAACCCTGCATTTGCAATCACAGCTTTCATGCGTCTTGGCATGCTCTCCACCAGTCTTTCACATTGCTGTTGGGTGACTTTATGCCACTCCTGGCACATCAATTCAAGCAGCTCAGCTTTGTTTGATGGCTTGTGACCATCCATCTTCCTCTTGATCACATTCCAGAGGTTTTCAATGGGGTTCAGGTCTGGAGATTGGGCTGGCCATGACAGGGTCTTGATCTGGTGGTCCTCCATCCACACCTTGGTTGACCTGGCTGTGTGGCATGGAGCATTGTCCTGCTGAAAAAACCAATCCTCAGAGTTGGGGAACATTGTCAGAGCAGAAGGAAGCAAGTTTTCTTTCAGGATAACCTTTTACGTGGCTTGATTCATGCGTCCTTCACAAAGACAAATCTGCCCAATTCCAGCCTTGGTGAAGCACCCCTAGATCATCACCGATCCTCCACCAAATTTCACAGTGGGTGCGAGACACTGTGGCTTGTAGGCCTCTCCAGGTCTCCGTCTAACCATTAGACGACCATGTGTTGGGCAAAGCTGAAAATTGGACTTTCTTTTGGCATGGTCAATAGTTATTTTTTGATTCCAATTACTTTTGAGGTACTACTAGCACTAGTTTTTTGCCATCCAGCTGGTCCTATTGCAAGAGGATAGTGATGACCACAGCAGTGTTTTTTTAATACATTTATTTCAATGTATAAATTTGGTTGCCAATTATACCCTCTATTTATTTCAATTCCCCACCCCCATGAGTCTACCGCCCGTCCTCCGGGAGTGAGACACTCATTCCGGGCCGATTGTTCCCACCTCTTCCGAGACGGAAATTCTTCCACGGACGCCTTTTACCTTCTCCTCGACGGACTCGTGCCGGCTCACCCAACCCCCTCCCCCGGAGGCGGACAGCCAAATGCCGCCTCCGATCGGGGCTGACGACCAGGGCCGGTCTGGTAGAGACGCGGGTTTCGAACCGCGTCCCTGACAGGCAGTGCAGACCACACCAAAGTGTGGCACGTTAGACCGCTACGCCATCCACCGCCTACAGCAGTGGTTTTTATACTTTTCCTTGTTAAATAAGATTTGATTTAGGTGATCACCTAATCAGTACTTCATTAAATAGAATCAGGTGTGCTTGTGTTGGAATTCAACAGACACTGGAATGGAATGGCTGCCATACATGCTGATTTAAGAACAATTTGGAGTGGTCTCTTAATTTTTTCCAGAGCTGTATATATACTGTATATATATATTAGGGCTGTCAACCGATTTAAAAAATGTAATCTAATTAATTACATCATATGCTGATTAATTAATCAAATGAATTGCAAATATTCGCATATATCAATATTTGCTGGGAAAAGCCCCCAAATGTAGATATTTCAATTCAAAGACATTACATTATTGTGGCAGATGAGTAAAGCTTTGAATAGACATTACAAAAGGTGGCTGTAGAAGTCAATATATTGTTTTATTTCCATATCTTTTTCTCACACATACATGTTTTTTTCATTGAGCCTATCACTTAGCCTAAAATGTGCCCATAACAGTTATTTTAATTTAGCATAAGCCTGGTGGCCATCTTCAGCACGGTTAACGCGAAGGACTGAAGTTTCCAATCACTGTCGATGAGGTATGCCGTTACACCTGGGTAGTTGTGATCCCCGGTCAGGGCAACATATTCGGCTTGCTCCAATACTTCCTCTTTCGTTTTCTTTTCGTTGTCATACAGCTGGTGGATTTTCAAAACTATTGTGCCTCTTGATGGTGGCTTGTAAGCTGCATCGGAGGATGAAATTTGAAACGCTTCCATTAACTCCTTATCTTCCACCATAGCAATTGGCCTGCAGTCCACATCCATTTTGCAAGCGAGTTTGTCAATCAGTCCGAGGTAGACTTACTCATTCTGTGATGCCTGCTCTCGGTAAGTGCGATTTGCCTGTAATAGCAGCTGGGGCTGGGCTCACTGCAGAACTCGCAAAAACATGCTTTGCATTGAGGTGATACTTCAAGCTTGAATTGCTCCGATGGTACGAAAATTCCTTCTTGCAGAGAACGCATATGCCTGTGTTCTTATCAATGGTTTCATTTGGGCGTTTTTTGTAGGTAAATTTTACATTCAGAGGGCCAAGCAGAGTTCGGTCATCCGCTTCCATCATGTTCGCAGCCAGGCAATGATGCGCCGACCGCCAATTATGGTTGGAATTGTGCGACGTATGGGGTCAGGGCGAAATTTATTAAATGTGTTATTTGCGTTTATTGCATTTTTTTGGGTATAATTAATTGCACTAAATTAACGCCCTAATATATATATATTTATAACCCTACTGGTGGTTTAGAGAAAAGTGCTGACAGTCTGTCTCAGTCCAAATGTGTGGTGGTTACAGCACCGCTAAATGTTATGTCTGCCTCTTTCAGGTGGGTGTTCATGGCATTAGGATAGAATTTTTCAATGAAAAAGGCTCTAAGCGCACAGCCACCTACCTTCCAGAAGTTGCAAAGGAGCAAGGTGAGTATTTTGTTTGTGCTCCTCCAACCAAAGAAAAAACAGTCATATAAATGAGTAAATAACAGAAATTACTTGTATATCTAGCAGCCAAACCACCTTGTAGCCTTCTCATGTCGAAGTGATTAAGCTAAGCAGGGCTTGGGCATTGGTTAGTTTTTAGATATGAGACCTTCTGGGAACCAAAGTGGTAGGGAAGCTGAAGGGGGAACAACAGGCTTGGACCATCTAAACCACTGGTGTTAGACTCATTCGATTGAGGGCCGAGTGTACGCAGGTTTTTATTGCGACCGACGCACTGCGCCAGGTGATTTCAATTAGTGAAAATTCCTGGTGACTGGTCATTGGTGTGTAGATGTGCGATTGAAATGACCAATGAACAGTCACCAGGTGATTTCACAAATTAGCTCCCTTCTTCAACCAAGGTGGGGGTAACTAATTGAAATCACCCGATGCAGCGTGCAGTACATCGGTCGCAACAAAAACCTGCGTACCTCAATGGAATGGGTTTGACACCCCTGATCTAAAACAAAAGAGTGAAGTTACATGACAGGATGTTTTGGCTCTTAGGAGTGATGGACCAGTCAGGCTGTTTTGAGTGGGGATGACAGAGTCTTTCTTCTGCAGGATGGGACCACATTCAGACCATAGATTCCTTACTACGAAAGGGAGGCTACAAAGCCCCCATCACAAATGATTTCAGGAAGACCATTAAGTTGACCAGGTAAGAGAGAAGACCTCGTTCACAGACCCATCTTGTCAGAGGTGGGTGTCTGCGTTATTGATTGCGCTGACCCCAGTAACTGCATCAGGGTACTTGAACATGGGCAGCCACTGTTTTGGTGCTCAAACATCTGATTAAAATAAGATTCTGAAAGTCTTTCTGGTTTATAGCTCATGCATCAAACTGGGTACATTTACTTCTGAATTCTGAATCTGAATCTGTATCTGAATAACTGCCCAAATGCTCAATTTGGATTTATTATTTTTATTTATTTTCCATATATTTTCTTTTTGTCAGACTGCTCATGCTGACCTTTACACGTGACCCATATCTGATACCTGCATTTGTGAAATAACACACGTGTGCAATTGAAGAGCAACGTAGACATCAGCTAGTATCTAGCATTTAGTGTTTATAGGTTACCACCAATTGGTGATGTCAATTTCAAATGCACGGAGAGTGACATCTGGAACAAGTCCGCATGCTGTCTATAGGAATTTAATGCCACGTAGGAGCGTGGTATAAATATGAATTGAAAAGATCAGATTCCATGTGTTTTTGCTGTTTACACCTTGGGGGGAATCTCAACTGTATTAGATATGCAAACAATTCTGAATTTAGTTTCCTGATACTGTAAATGTTTTCATTTTTTATTTATATTTTTAACACTGCTTGTAATAGTAATATAATATAATATGCCATTTAGCAGACACATTTATCCAAAGTGAGTTGCAGTGGTTAGTGCGTACATTTTTCAGTGTATGTGGTCCCGATGGCAATCGAACCCACAACGTAAGCGTTGTCAACGCCATGCTCTACCCACTGAGCTACACAGAACCACTGTGCATACTGTGCATACCACTTGTATGTATGATTTAGCAAAAAAACTTGTCCCCATGGGGGAAAATAAAGCATTAATTCAAGCCTGGGCTGCCAGCCACCGTTATTAATTAAGACTGTTGCATTTCAGCACCCCTGATGCCAGGCTAGATTCAGCACACAGGCAGGTAGATGTAAAAAATAAGCTAAAAATGGAGATTGTGAACAATGATACAAATTTGGCCCAATCTTGATTTGCAGGAACATCTGGTAGCCCGTCACCAGATTTGTTTATTTCAAGCACCATAAAACACTTCCACTATGAACATAGGAAAATACCTAAATAAAATAAGTGTAAGTCTTACTGGGAGTACTGTAAATAAACATTTACAGTAATTTATAGGCCACCTGGTGACACCAACATCCTGGCTCCTGGACAAATTTTAGTGCCAGAATTTATAAACGCTAAACTGTGTCTATTTTAAATAATGTTAACTAACAGGCTAATTTATTAGTGCCATTTAGCCAGTGCTAGAATGGATGAATTACAACTGGACAATATATTCAGTACAAAACATTCACAGACATTTTACATTTACATTTTAGGCCCAACCAAAGAGTTAAAATTTAAATACAATCCATTTATACAGCAAAGGTTAAATTACAACAGCAGTGCCCCACCAAAACATCTGAGTTCAAGCCCAGAGATTTTATTTTCTTGGTTCCTTGGTTGAACTAATTTGATTTGTGCACTAATTAGTGTTGTTTGGTCTTGGTCTTGGTCTCTACCCAAATTTTGCCGTATTTCAATGGTGGGGAAATGTGCATGGCTGTGCTGCTCGCCGACCGGCTTAGCTGTTTTACTGAGTTACACAGGTGTAGGAGCGCAGTACCATCTGCTGCAGTGGGTGGCAGCAGTGGGCTATCAGTGAAATTCAAATATAGACATTTCTGCAGGCCAATCGGCCAGACAGAGACAAAATGTGAGACCAGCAATTTCTGTTGTCTAAAGGGGAGGTTTGTGGGGGGGGTTGTTGTCCATTTAGATGGGTAAAGATTACGTCAGATCTTTTTAAATGCAAATTTAATTTGTCCCAGACGGGTCAGATGAGCATTAATATCTAACCATGCCTGTGCCATTCCAGACCCCGCAGATGGCAAGCAAACTGCTAATGGTCACGATTCTCCTCCACTGCCTCTTTAACTGTAATCCAGCTGCTCCACGGCTGGCAGAGGCTTCTGGGAACTCATCTGCCCCAAGAATCGCATTGATGGGGTTCTTACAGACACACAGACACACAGACACACAGACACATGTACGGACACAAACACAGTGCAGTTGTGTTGCTGACAGGACATTCTTTGTGCTCCTTCAGAGCTGTCATTGCCACTCTATCAGCGCTAATGTGGAAACCACAGTCCAGAGTACAAATAATAATACATGCCATTTAGCAGATGCTTTTATCCAAAGAGACTTACAGTAGTGAATGCATACAATTTTCAGTATATGTGGCCCCAATGGGAATCGAACCCACAACCTAAGCGTTGACAGCGCCATGCTCTTCGTACTATGCCACACAGTGGGCATTGCTGTTGGTATTTGAGAAATGTGACATTTTGAGGAACAGTGTTATGTGTTAAAATATCTCAACCTCTCTCAGTGAACTGCTAGAGGTTAAAAAAAAAGGTTAGGTTACCAAAAACTAAAAAATGATGTAAATGTTTTGGCAGTGAGTAGTTTCCTACACCATCAAAATGCAGTTGGAAACTGACAGGAAGAGGTCTGGCAGACCCAAAGCCACAACAAAATCAGAAGACAAGTTTCTGAGAGTCAACAGCTTGCGTGATAGGTGGCTCACAGGACAACAGCTTCAAGCACAGCTTAACACTGGCCGAAGCAAGGAAGTCTGTTTCAACTGTGAAGAGAAGACTTCGAGCTGCAGGTTTGACAGGTCGAGTGGCAGTAAGAAAGCCATTGCTAAGATGGCAAAATAAGAAAGAGGCTTGGGCCATGAAGCACTGCTAATGGACTACTGAAGACTGGAAGAAGGTCCGATGAATCAACATTTTTAATCTTTGGTTCATCACGCAGGGTTTTTGTAGGCCGTCGAGTAGGTGAAAGGATGTGTGAGTGTGTGACACCAACTGTCAAACATGGAGGAGGAAGCGTGATGGTCTGGGGCTCTTTTGCTGGATCCAGAGTCGGCGACTTGCACAGAGTGACTGTTAACCCACGTTAACCCATTACTTGTTCCCTGAAAAGAGAACAAGTAATATAACTCTGAAATGTACATTATTTTTCAGTTAGGTAACCTTTTTTTTTTTTTTTTTTTAAACCTCTGGCAGTTTACCACTTACTTTTGTACCATTTCAGGTTATTCACTGGACTTGAATTGCTTAAATTTCTGTAAAAACTGGAAAAATGGGGGTGTTATAAAACCTTTGACCGGTAGTGTACATTTAACTGTCCAGTAAAGGAAATGTGTGTCTATACTCTATGTTTTAACTCATTGTGAGTCCTGAGCGCTGACCTTATCTTGTCCCCATTTGTCTGCCCTGGACAGGTATCGTAGTGAAAAGGTGACGATGAGTTACGCAGATTACATTGCCCATCGCCAGCATCATCACTACCAGAATGGCATCGGGCACCCTCTCCCACCCTACAACCATTATTCCTGACACAGAGCCGCATGACCAGTCACTGGACATTTATGCTGACCTCTTACCAGGGGAACCCACTCCTTCCTGGTCTAGCTATATCTACTACTGTACCATTTTATGATGATTGTTTCCGTTGCCGTGCCAATGTTCTCCGGGTGGCATGGCAGCGGGCAGCAGTGGCATCATTTCATTACAAATTCATTTATTCTTTTATTGTTACTTTTTTAAGATTTTGCAGCATATATGGTCCACTTTTCCATTTTATTTAATACATAAATTCAAGGTATTTTTCATTTTTTTAAATTTTAGTTTTCAAATTCTGATCAGGTTTATCGTCTGTGGATGGAACGAAGCCAAATGTATGATGGGTAAGTTTTATGTGAACATTTTGCCTTCGTGTACACTGAGCTTCGTAGCATATCTGTACGGGAAAGGTAGGTCTTCTTTATCGGTTTTTCTTTTTGTTCTTTCACTGCAGACGGCTTGACTAGGGTTTGTACGTAAGTCCAGAGGTTGGATGCAATCCTGTTTATTTTCTTTATAAAATGTTGATTTCTGTGAAGTGTCTTGTTGTAAAGTGCTGTGAGGTCTGTGAGACTTGATGTTTAGTGTATACTGTGTCTAGTTAGGATCGTGGTACTGTATGGTCTCAGTTGTTTCTTTTGCTTCCCAGTAATCGGGTGTTGGCTTCTCTGAGTAATAATTATAAGGTAATCCATAATTAATGGAAACCTGGTAAAGATTAACTGTGATGGATACTACCAAAATATTTCACATTTTTAGAAAATCTGTAAACTTGACCGTAGTGTTTTTTTCTCATTATTCTGACCTGGTCAAGATTTGTGAATCTAATATTATTTTGGTGGTGCTGAGGGCACTTTGTTACCAGCTGACAGTTATCCGGAAAGATGGTGGGATCACTGTGTTCTCTGATGAGGTCTTCTTCTTAATTCTCTGTTCAGCCAGTTGGAGAACAGGGACAAGCTTAAATGTACTTAAAAAGCCATATTCTCTCCTAATGCGTGCTTTTTTTTGTCAATGGTTGCTCAGTTGATTCAGGGTGTTTTTCGATTTCGAGATCAGTCTATCTGTTTACTGGGAGAGGACAATGGGCACAGATTAATTCTGCCTCTTGTTGTCTTGTGGTAGATTGGTTTGTTAGTTCCCTGGAGCAAGTGACTTTTTGGAAAACGTTGGTGGGTTGTTGACTCAGCATCTCTTTTAGGTTGTGTCTTCTGGCCTCTAATTCTCAAGATTTTCTCGCTAATCTCTATCTACACTTCATCTCTTCAGGTGAACTATTTGCAGGGTGTGTCATTCTAGCACCTAGCTCTTGGTTCTTGGCTCTCCGTTACAGATTGAGACCGTGTTTGTGTTTATAGACTAGATGCACCTGAAAATGGGAGTGTAAGGCCGACTGGCAGAATCAAAAGGCCACCGCTTTATTTATTGATGAAATGTTTTTCAATATGAAACTATTTTGTCCATTTTAAACCTTTACATTTTCAATATCGTTACCAGCAAATAAGGCAGTCCATTTTTTGTATTTGTAACTGTCCATCTTGTGTAAATCAACCTTCTTCTTTTCGTACGTGTGGCATTTTGATCATATCAAAATGAAGGAACGTGAGTGGTTCCACTACGCTCAAGCTATGTCTGTTTTTCATCTCACTATTTACTTTTGAGATGAAAAAATGGAGTCCTTGAAATTTCTGTGACCGCCTGTTCACCCCAGAAGAGCGTGTTTCTTTTCAAAGGTTTAAGGGCTTTTGGTATTCCATCCACAGCAGCCAGACATAAAAAATAAAAAAAATTCTATATATATATATCAAGAACTGTTTCAGTTGTGTTGCCTTAATGATTTAACCCGGACCCGGAAATGAATGTCATGGGCGCTCAAGTGTGATCCGCCGACAAAGGGAAATAAGCAGCGCAGATTAACGCTTAAATAAACTTTTATTTTATTTATTCTCATAAACTGTCCGGTAAAGCTTTTGCCGGATTCAACGCAGTAGCAGATTAACAGCGTTTTCTTGTTCGTTCATTACCAGACAAGTGTAACTGATTACCTGGCCCATGTCTGCTGTGGTTGACGGTTTGACTGACACTCCGGTGGATCAATGCCTGTCAAACTCGCACTTAGTCAGGGTCTGTGCAGCTTTGCTGCTGTGCTCGTCTCAAATATTGAATTCCCTTTGTACTGAGTACAGCTTTCACAAGTGAAAATGGGCTTTGCGTCCTTACGGAAGCACTGTTAAGTACCTCTACAGCGATAGGTCAAGCACCTTAGACGAAATTCTCCACGTGAACGAAGCACACAGCAACTCAGCCTTTTTCATTTTTGCGGTACGTTTCACAACTGAGCGCGCAGGCAACATTTTCCGGCCCATTCTTGAAATAGAGCACAAACGGAGTATTTTCTGCTGCAAAACCAAGTCTTATCAGATTGTGGAATATATATACACACACTACAGTATGTACATGGTATGCATATATGCAATACATATCTTGTGTATGTAAAAAAAAAAAAAAACCCCTAAAAAATCCCCCCCCTAAATCTTATTGTGTTTCCTCAGCATGCTTGTTCTATTACTAGATTATAGAAATTCAACATTTTTAAAAAAATGGTGCTAATGCAATGGGCCTCATATTGAGCAGGTCACATGACTGGTCATGCGGACTCATGAATCATATCAACATTATCCTTGATATATGCAGATCTGTTTTACAGGTGTTTCTTACCAGTATAACGATGAAATCACATCCCTGCAGGTTTTGAAAGGACAAGGACAGCAAACCCCCTTCTCCCTTAACCCGCTCCCATGGCTTGGGGGATAACAGGCACAGCTTTTGGGCAGCCTGCTGTAACAGTAGATAACTGTATTGAAAGAACATTCATTCCAGACCAGGACTGAACGTAAGAGCAAGAGGGTGCCAGTCTATTTTCCTTCTTGTCAACACAGATTGATTTCTCCTATGTAAGAAAAAGGTATGGAGAGGCCAGTTGCTTGGTGTTCTTGGGGCATTTCATAATTTATTTTAATTTAATTTTAAAAAATCTTGGTTTGAGAAGGGCAATGAACTATTTCTAGCTGAACACAGGTCAGCTGTGCACCTAGTGCGTTTCAGTATTGTAAATAATGTAGGTGAAGACTTGAGAAACTGGAGCAAATGACATGGTTATACCTCTCGCTGTAGGGCCTTAACAAATGCCCCCCTACTCCCCCAAGGGCTTCAGTGAGGTGCAGCTTTGGTCCTCTTTTAAATATCCCAAAATGCAGTCCCTTTATTTTTATTTTTTATTTTTTAATTTTTTTAAATAATCTATTGTTTCAGATTTACCCCCCCCCATTTTTCTCCCAATTTAGTGGCCAAATATACCCTCTATTTATTTCGATTTTCCCTCCCCACACGAGTTTGCCACTCGTCTCTATGAGGCAAGCTAATTCTCAGAGGGCAGCAAACTCTGCTTACTTCGAGATGGAATTCACCCCACATTCTGGAGTCACACTTACACACTCAGCGAGTTCGTGCCAGCTCATCCTCCCCCCTTCCCCCTGGGACGGACAGCCAAACACCACCCCCGATCGGGGCTTCCCACCAGGGCCAGTCTGGTACAGTCGGGTTTCGAACCGCGACCGTGATAGGCAGCTCGCACTCAAGCACTCAACGAGTGCGTTAGACTGCTACGCTATTGGAGGCCCCTGCCTGCAGATCTTTAAAGCGGACTGCATTCCTCAGCTCTTGCTCTAAGACTTGTTCTGATCAAGTGTGAGCCCAGTGAATGCTCTCTCTTTAGCCATATTTTTAAATTAATGTAAATCAACAAGAGGTTTTTATTTGCTACATCATGTGCAAAGAATGTGGCCAAGTCATCTTAAGGACTCGCACAGTATTCAAGTAGGAACTCTCAAACCAAAACGATAGTGCTAGTGCTAATGAGATGCCATACGAAAGAACCAGATGCTGCTAAAGTACTGTCAAGTGCCAGCACTTGATGGACAGAGTGGAAACGTGTGTTTGTTTTTTTCCCCCTGTAGTTTTAATTTTTATATGTAGGCCCAACTTTTTCAGTCACGCTCTGCTCAGTCGATTAAATGCTGAGCACTCTTTGGGAACGCTGGTTTACTTGTAGCCTCTTGTTTTGCCCTGTCATGTAGGAGAATGATTTTTATGGGATGGTGGTTAGTGGTAGGGGGAAAATGCGCGCAGCTTGTTTCCACAGTACAGGTTGTTGTATCACACTTTAATCCATCCTGGCACTGGCCAGAGGATGTGTGCAGCGGTATGCTAACATGAATTTCACTGCACAAAAACATTGGGCCATGAAATGATCCGCCACACTTTTTCTAACTGATGCAATATGGATCAAATGCAAGAAGGCCAGTATCAGATGGATTTTAGTTTTGGTTCTAATCCAAACACACAAGGGTTAAGTTCTTATTTCCTCCTGACCAGTTTGTCTGGAATGAGTAGGGTGATATTACCTTTGTTTGTTAGAACGAACCAAAGATGCCTCAAGCCATGTCCAAATGCTGCTCTTCAAAACTGCCTTCCTTTGTCCTTTCAAACACACCCCTGTAGGACAAACCTGAATTGTCCTTTGTCCATTTGAGTTATTTTTAAGTTTTTTTTTTTTTTTTGTACGATGTCTTTTTTTGTTTGTTTGTTTCTCACCACCTCTATTGAATGAATTGTCATTATTGTGGTTTGAGTATTCTTACATAGTGTCAGGCAATACTTAACTGTTGTTGACATGTTTTGTTGTTTTTGTTTTTGTTTTTTTACTTTTTTTAAACAAAACCCCATAGTGTGCCTCTTAGTTTTATGTGTTTGTTATTGTTGTTTTTTTCTCCTAAAAACCAGCAGTGATACTTTGTAAAAGAAAATGTGTTTATCATTATTCTTTATTTTTTATTTTTATTGTCCTTTAATAATAAAAAAAACCTTTTCTTTACTCTGAATCCAGTAGCTGCACTGGTATACAATCGCACTGATAGTTATATGAAACAACAACAACAATAATAAATGAAGTAACTACAATAAACTTTAGAACTTTTGTAAAAAAAAAAAAAGAAAAAAAAAAAGGTTTTGTATATCAAAGTTGATTCTTTAAAAAAATATGTGTATATATATATATAATATATAATATGTATATATATATATATATATATTGGATCTAGTTTCTGTATTATTTTAAAGGTTTTCTATGTTCTATAACTCCCAACAATGATTTTGAATGTGTCACCAGCTGATTGGTCTAGCACTGGTGATGTGATGGGCTAGGGGGCTGCCTGGTGTAGCCTTTCTCATGCCCACCTTTTTATTTCTCATTTTCATTTTTCTGCTTAATATCTTTATAATGTCAGTAGTGACAAATGTACCTGGAACAAGACCTCCCTTTTACAACTAGATCCTCCTTCCTTCAAAATGTAATTGCTTTTAGTGTGACGGGACTGAAAGTGGGCATTTATGATTGTATGGCTCTGGAAAATCTGAGGGTGGGGGGGAGTTTATATCCTCTTCAAAGATTGGTTGGTAGTGGTTATGTGAGCAGTGACAATGGCAATTATATTATACTTTTTAGCACTATTGTTATTTCCTGTCAAATCATTTATCCAATAAATTAAAGAGAAAAGTGTTGCCTTATGACGTTCTTGTCTCATGAACCCTTTTTCTTTTAAGCATCTTTCTTATTAGCAGCTTCCATTGAGAACGACAGCTCAAACGTCATGTTTTCAACACAACACCCACTGTAGACGCTACTGCTCCTACTAAACTAAACTTCCTATTGTAGCTGTGGACGCCACAGAATCAAGAGTCATGAGACTTTGCTTTTCCATTTTTAGTACTACTTCTTTATTACAATAAAGCATGTACAAAGCACAAGCACAGATTCACACGGGGCACACTCACAACCCATTTGCACACAATGATGGTTGGTCAGCACATATACACGGTGGCGATTTTACCACAGGTGCAGGGGGTGCATTTGCATAAGAGTGGCCCTGTAGTACCGGGTCGACGGCCTGGTGAGTGCCGTCTCGGAGGAGACGTTACTTCACCTTCGTCACTACCGGTCGCAGGACTACGGCAGGGAATTCACATTACTATTGACATAAAATTAACGGGTCTAATTGACTACCAAAATGGGATAAAATCAGAAAAAATCGTAAAGGTTTTTTTTTTTAAAAAAGGCCTAGTGTGCACAGCAAAATAAAAACGTTTAAAAACAAATACAAAAAAAACATTTAAAGGAAAATTATGCCCATTGCACACAATTGTGCCCATTGTTTTAAAACCCTAAAATCGCCACTGCATATTCACATTCACACATCATTCTCAACAGGGTAAAAGAGGCTTTCATTCCAGACGTGGTCCTTTACATCAGAACGTGTACACATTTATTAACATAGCTAGCTAGTAATGTTACGCTTAGCTGGCCGCAAGGGCCTCTGGGTCATGTTACAGTTTCCTAGGTTACTATTAGCCACCTAGCATGCTAATCTCTACGTACAATGGAGGTCAGCTAGCATTTCCGTAGCTAGGCTAGCTGACCCCCGTCACACTAACCCCCATAAAATAAAATAAATAGCAGTGTCCTCGCTGCATCTAACCTGGTCTACTGGAACAAAGTCACTGAACCATGTTGGCGGTCTCCTGCTTCTCCCCCCCTGTCATCTGGGCGGTGATGTCGAGCCGGCTGCAGGCTAGGTGAGCAGTGCTAGTTGCATGGTGAGGGTCTGATTAAAATGCACCACCAGTCTGTCGCTTTGTGGGTGGAGCAGGGTGGTGCGAGTTCCTTATGGCAAGCCTGCGACACACCTCACTGAATACTTGACTTTACTTGACTGTCAGGACATAGGACTCGGACACCGGAAATGGACCCAGCACGTCAATCGCCACCCTCTCCATTGGGGCACCGCATGCCGCTTGTTGCAGGGGAGCGTGTGAGCGGCCCGTTGGACCTTTCTTCGCGGTGCAGGCGTCGCACCGACGGGAGTGTGAGACTACATCGCGACGGCAACGTCCCCAGTAGAACATTTACATTTTTAATTTTTAGCATTTAGCTGTGTGGAAGTCAGTCAGAGCCATGGGGGATTTTGATTTTTCTCCATTTCCTTGCTGCCGTTCTCAGTTTGAGTCGGTTAGCCCGAATGGAGTCTGTTAGCCAGGGGGTGGGGGGTCGGGGACGAGCAGGTTTAGTGGAGAGAGGACAAGGTGAATCAAAGGAGGAGGAGAGGGAGGACAGTAGAGGAGAGGGAGGACAGTAGGGTAGATGAGGCTACCTCAGCAGGTAGATGAGAGAAGGCATCAGTAGGGGGAAGGGAGCATAGAACAGTAGCTGACAGGGCAGCGGGGGAGGGAGAGCGGAGGCTGCGACGGACAAAGACAGTGAGGCCTGGGCTGAGATGAAATCGCCCTTCCGGACTGGCAGTTCCATAGTCCGCCTGCTACCACTACGTCGACACTAGAAGATCTAGGGTGGATGAGATTGGATGGGTTGCGGGTGTGAGTAGAATCTCCTAGGAAATCTAGGAGACATGGACTGGAATAGGGAGGTTGCATGTAGTGTTAGATGCAGAGGAAGACCAGGGAGAGACAAAACTATGATGCTTACCGTGCGGCGAGCACTCCCTAGCTGGCCTCCCTCGGTGGACTCCTGCAGGTAGAACTGCTCTCGGAGGCGGTGCAGCGTTTTGTTTACGCCGTAGTGCTTGGATCCGGCAGTGCCGTGGACCAGGCGTAGTACGGTGGGCCATAGCTGAAGCGGTGTCATGAGCTGCAGGTGAATGACGCCCCGGGCCGGGTCTGACCAACGGCGGTACAGCATGTCATTGTGCAGTTGTAGCGAGCCCCACTGAGCCTCCAGCTGTTTGACTGCTGGGGAGAGGGGGGGAGTGTAGAGCAAACAGATCTCACCCCTGTTCTGAACCACTGCAGCACCAAGCCGACCTCTTCGTCTCCTTCTTGGGCTGCATGCACTTGAGGAGGCGCTAGGTCGCCTATCGCCATCGGGGAGGGGTTGGGGTTGGGCACGGCAGCCGCCGCACAGCTTCGGCCTCTCTTTGCGTCTCTCCCTTCTGCCAGCTCACTGTGATGGCAGCTTTCTGCACCACATGGGTGACGGGACAGTGCATCTGCGTTCAGGTGTTTCGTTCCTGCCCGATGCTCGGTTTCGAAGTTGAACTCTTGGAGAGCTTCTAGCCAGAGGGCTACTTGTCCCTCTGGGTCTTTAAAACGCAATAGCCATTGAAGGGAGGCGTGGTCGGTCCGGAGCATGAAGCGCTTCCCGGTGAGGTATGCCCTGAAGTGCTTTGTGGCTGCGACGACTGCCAGCAGCTCCTGCCTTGTGACACAGTAGTTGCGCTCTGCTTTGTGCAGTGCATGGCTGCAGTAGGCCACGACTCTTTCGCCGTCTTTGCTTGCTTGTGAGAGGAGAGCTCCTACGCCATCGTTACTGGCGTCAGTGACCCAGAAGGGAAGGGCTTTGTCGTATCCGGAATCGCTAGGATGGGAGCAGTGATGAGAGCCTTGCATAGGTGGTCGAAGGCGTTTTGGCTAGCTGGTGAACACGTGAATTGTTGCCCTTTTTCAGTGAGCTGGTGCAGGGGACTGGGCCATTTTTCCAGTGCCTCCACTTTCGCTGGGTCTGTCGACACTCCCCTCACTCACGACATGTCCCAGGAAGCTGGTCTGTCGTCGAAAGAGGCTGCACTTTGCCGGGTTCAGGCGTAGGTTTGCTTTGGCAATGAGTTGAAACACAGTGCGCAGGTTGGTTAACGCAACTGCGTATGTCATCTAGGTACACCATGCATGCTGACGCAGGGACTGGCTGTAGTATTTTTTCCATTAGCCGTTCAAACGTGGCTGGACTGTTGCACAGACCGAACGGCATAACGTTGAATTCCCATAATCCCCTGCCGATAGTGAAGGCTGTTTTTGGTCGTGCTGACGGGGAAGAGGGACCTGCTAATAGTTGCTGTGGAGATCCAGCGCGCTAAACCATGTGGAGCCGGACACATGGTTGAGGGCGTCATCAATCCGCGGCAACAGATACGAGTCCTTTTAGCCAGGGGCAGCCGCGTCGCTCTCTGTTGGATGGGGGCCGCTGCACCGGTCTCGATGTGGTGCTGAGTGACGGTGGTGCGCGTGCAGTCTCTGTCCTTTGCAGTGAATAGATAGCGGAACTCAGTTTGAAGAGCACGGAGCTGTTCACACTCTCGTTCGATGAGTCCCTCACTGCTGTGCTGGCACAGCTGTTCCACTGCGTCATCAGTCTCGCCGTCTTGCATCGGTGCTGCTTTGGGTCGTGGAAGCACCCTTCGGACTTTGTGGCTGTTTTCTTTGTTTAGTTGGCGTAATGGTCGCCTGTTGACCAAAACGCGATGAGCTGCCATGTCGATGAAGGCTCCCGCAGCCACGAGAGCATTGAGGCCCAGGATGCAGGGGTCGGCGATGTTAGCCTGGAAGAAGTTGTGCGTTATTTGTTTCCCGCCTAGCTGTAACAACAGCTTTTTGTCGCCCATCATGTCAGCTGTTTGTCCCGTGACCGTCTCGAGCCTGGTGCTGGTGTGTGCCCAGTCCGTCACTTGGGGCAGCACGTCTTTCCGGATCAGGCTGATGGTGGAGCCTGTGTCGATTAGCGCGTCGACTTGCTCCCCCTCGATGTAGCACAGCACAAACATGCTTCCCAGGGGGCCCACTCTTGATGCTGCGGGGCTTGGTGATGTACAGGCTGGGGTCACCCTGGCTACACCAGCCTGCTCTCATTTCCCGCCGTTTGTCAGTTTGCCTCATGCTGCATCTTCCTCCTGCAGTCCCTTGCGAAGTGGCCTGGCTTGCCACAGTACGAGCAGGAGGTGTTGGAGCGGTGTGCTACTGCTCAGGCTGACGCGGTGTCATTGTCACTTTCATTTTTTCCACTGGGTCTTGTATGCTTCCCAGTCGCCTTTCCCATTGTAGCGGCTTACTTTGAGCCCCGGCGGAACACACTCCCACCACCTGAGGTGGTCTTGGGGAGCTCCAAGCGATCGTTCGGCCGCCAGAACTAGATCCGCCTGCCGCGGGTGCTATCGGGTCGATAGCTCTCAATGGGAAAACGGTGACTGTCGGGCAAGCAGTAGCCTGGCGACCACTCGCTCTGGACCCACTACCCACGGCTACCTCGCTAGCACTCGCGCAAACGCCACGAGTCAGCCACGAGTCAGCATGTCGTCAGCGTAGCCGAGATCCTCCATACGCAGGAGAAACTCCCTCAGCGACCCATGGAGTGGGTTTTTTTTTCCTCCACGCCATGGTCTTCCCATCCGGACCTCTCTCTTCCTCCATCCTCCTGATCTCGGCGTCGATTCGTTTCACTCTGACACCAATGTAGCGGTGGATGCCATGGAATCAAGAGTCATGAGACTTTGCTTTTCCATTTTAGTGCTACTTCTTTATTACAATAAAGCGTGTAGCACAGGGAAGTACAAAACACAAGCACAGATTCACACAGGGCACACTCACAACCCATTCGCACACAATGATGGTTGGTCGGCACATATACACATTCTCAGCAGGGTAAAAGGGGCTTTCATTCCAGACATGTGGTACTTTACATCAGAACGTGTACACATTTATTAACATAGCTAGCTAGTAATGTTATGCTTAGCTGGCCACAAGGGCCTCTGGGACATGTCACAGTTTCCTAGGTTACTATTAATCACCTAGCATGATAATCTCTACGTGCAATGGAGGTAGCTAGGCTAGCTGACCCCCGTTACAATATTTTCTCTACTCGTTTAATCAGGGGACTGTTTTCTATTTATTTTATGTTATTTGCTGCCGCTAAAATGAACAGTTAGATGTAATTTTGTAGAAAATGTCAGCAATACCTAGGCTAGAACTGGTGCAGAGGGTAGTTGAATTCGAGGCCCGCATCCCGACATTGTATCAGCAGGTTTGTGGAGTAACAGAATGTATGTAACGGCGTTGCGTATTCAAAAATAACTAATCCGTTAGTTTCAGAAAAAAGCTGATGATTTCTTGCAGATTAGTTAAAAAATTTAGAATGAAACCTCAACTAGAGCAATAATTATTTGTGAGTGATAACACTCCCCCATCCCACAATACATGTCAAAAGACAAGCGAAACTTGATTAAAGCATGCATTCTGTATCTAAATGCATTCACTGTGTGGAAATTCAGCCAACATTCTATTTTAAAATATGAAAAAGGAAAGAACATTACCGTGCAATGCAAGTTATGCTTTCCTGCTGTGAAACTACCATCAGCTTCAAAGGATTCTACATCCAATTTAAGAAAACATTTGGAGGTAAGATGTCTTGACTGCTACCGTAAACGTACCCAACCGTGACTTCAAAACCGAGGTATGTACCGAACCGTGATTTCTGTGTACTGTTACACCCCTGCTATCTACCCTGATGTTTTTACTCCTCGTAAAATGGTCGGACTACCATTTGACTTTGCAAAATAATGATAACTAGGCCTATGCAATGTTTTTATGTTGCCTTGTTTAATAGTAGGCCTAGTATGGAAAATATTAAGTGATAAAAACAGCGTGCATTTTTGCTGGACCCACTAACTCACTCACTGACGTCACAGTTGATCCAGAGAGCAAGAAAGTGTCCAGCTTGACCAGGCAAACCAATCCTGTTTATTTATATTATTATTTATACGATTTTACTTCTGTTCACTGCCCAAAGGCAAATACGTTACTGAGATTGAGTAATCCGTTAGATTATGTTACTGATTGCAATTTTAATGAGGTAATCAGTCATTTGTAATGGAATACATTTTAAAAGTAACCTTCCCAAACCCTGTGTATTAGATACAGGTGAGTGAGACTGCTAGATTCCCTTTTACCTTATCCGGATGCTAGCATCCCCCACCAGCATCCTTGTGGCAGGAGGATAGTTGATGGCCTAGGGCCGCTGAGATCACGCACAACTCGAGTAGCAATTTTTTTTTCTCCACCAGTCAGTAACACACCTACTGAGAAAGCCTTGATCATAGGAGATCACTGTGTAACGTGAGAATAGAGTCACCAGCGACCATAGTGCAGTGTCTGCCTGGCACCAGAGCGTCCAAGATTGAGGCTAATCTGAGGGTGCTGCCTAAATGTCACCGTAAATTCTAAAAAATTGTTATTCTACTTGGTGCCAACGACATCCGATTGAAACAATCTGAGGTCACTAAGAGTATTTGAATCGGGTGTGTAAGCTGGCAAAAGGATGTGTTGGGAAGTAATGCTCTGGCCTGCTTCCAATGCATAAGAGTGACTAGATCTACAGTAGACTTGCGTTGCTAAATTGCTGATTGGCAGAGTGGTGCTAATCTAACGATACAGGTTTTGTGAATAATTGGGTATCTTTTTGGGGAAGGCCTAGTTTACTAAAGAGAGACGGACTCCATCTGAGCTGGCGAGGTGCTCTTGTCCTTTCTAGGAACTTTGATACTAGTATGAATGACAACAGGTCCTGACACTTCATCAGGGTGCTGGCCAGGCTGCAGATGGTCCTATACCTTTGTCTGCACGCTTCTTGAAGCATGTGACACACACATATGGCCCTATGTCAGCAAGGTGTATTTCAGAACTAGTGATAAGCAGTTTTTACCCCAAGCCTCCCATAGCTAGCTTACTTGAGCCAGAAACTATATAAGATGTTTGTTTAACACCATAGACAAATTACCTAAAACTTTTTTTTTTTTTTTTTAAGCTATGGAAGCTATTCCATTAATTTCAGAATTAGTTTAATGAAAAGACTGAAACCATTAGAGCCCAGCCGTCCACTTCTGGCATCACTCACACAAGAGGGTACCGACAGTAGCACTAAAATGTTTTGCTCCCAATGAGATTGCAGAGCTGAACTGGTTATGTCCTTGAAAACAATCACCTTTCTACTTGACCCAATACCAACACAATTGGTTAAAGAACTACTCCTCTGTGCTAGGCCAGCAAATGCTCAAAATCTAGCCAAGAAATCGGAGATGCCGGCTAAGTCTATAGGCCTACTTGCTTCTGGTATCAATATTTGGTCCTGTCGATGTGACTAACTGTGGTTTGATACCATTGACTAGGAGGCTAGTTTAACACTTAGGCAGCCTAACTGTTTCACCAACTACTCGCTTCGGTTACCATCCATAACATTTGTTGGGTAACATTTAATGGAGTTATGTTCGTTTTTCATTCATGTTCATTTATAAACCAATTTTCTCCCATTTTTTTAAAGATTCAAATTAAACCCAGATACATTTAAGATTAAAAACTGAAAATCATGGGCCCAAATATAACAGTTTTTTCATACAGATGTAATGCTGCATTTGGCCTCTGCATGGCAGAAAACAAACATAACGAGGGGGGAAAAACACCACTTTTAATTTTTGTGACCGCACAGTACAGACTCACTCACAAAGTACAATCAGTTCAAATAGCCTACCTCTGCATGTTTTTGGCATAACATGCTTCCACTAACAAACTGGCATTCCCTTTACACCACAGCAATATTACAGTCCTGGCTATACTGAGCTAGACTGGTGGGGTCTGCATAGTGGGGTTGACAATCACACAGGATTCCCATCAGTGTCATCCCCAAGCAAGTCCCCTCACTGTCTTCCTCCTCATCTTGTTGTAGGGCAATGTAGTCACAGTGTAACAGGGCTGTTTAGCCCCCTCTTGGAAAGGGAACTATTTGAGATTGAGTAGGTATTCAGCACTATTGCAGAAACTGGGTGGTTGCATACCACGAACAGGCTTTTGCTTTTATATCAACTGAAAGAATGGCTATGTTCCATTTTGGCAGTAACAGAGTGCACACAGTAAACAGCTTAATCACAGCTCAACTGTCAGGTAAAAGTACCTAAAGAAAGCTTCCTTAGAAAATCATTGTCCTTGAGTTCCCCATAACCATTGTGAGAAAAACAAACCAAATTATGCAGCTTTATGCTGAACACCCAAACCCCAAAATATGTTAAATTGTTCCATATTTATCATTTATCAACCCCCTGCAGATTGATAAATGTACTTGCACTGAAATTAATGAAAAAACAAAACAGAAAACAGAATGTAAAAACAATAAGTCTGCTGATACTAATGTTAAAAGAGGACAGGGGCCTCCCAGGTGGTGTAGCGGTAAGAACGTCCGACGTTGCCCACTGTGACCGGGGTTCGATTCCACCAGGAATCTGGCCGGGAGTGCCACTAGGGGGCCGCAATTGGCTGTCCGCCCCAGGGAGGGGGGAAGGAAAGCCGATATGAACAAAGGAGGCGGTGCAGCACCCACTACCAGTCTCAGGACTACGGCAGCGAGCTCTCCTATGAGGGGGGCGGTTAATTGACATGAAAAAGAGGGTATAGTTGACACACACAAAAAAATTGGGAGAAAAAAATGGGGAATAAAAAGCAAAAGGAAAAAAATATATTGCTCAGTCTGTCTTTTTGCTGCGCAGCCTGGCCGAGTCTCGCAGGTGTCTGCAGGCGGGCCCGGAGGAGTTAAACAGCACAGTCAGCACCTTGCCGTGGACCAGGGTAAGCGCAGTCTGGTGGCCGGTGGCCCACACCCGGTACCAAGGCCCATAGAAGGGGTCTGACACAGCGGGACACAGCATGTTGTTGAGATTTACTTCTGTCACCTGATGGAGAGACAGACACAGATGGAGGCACTACACCTGAGCCAATGCCAAGGAGAACGGAGAGAATTATATTTAATTTAGGAGTTCAACTTTCTGATTTCTACTCAAAACACCCATAGTAGTATATTTTCACATTGCACAAAAAAGTTATCAAACAATTGTTCTGATTTGGGAGTCGAAATGAAATGCTACATTTCAAATGCTATGGCATACGGGATCATTTAGGTAACTTCAATGACCTTGTTCATTGTTTATCAGCACAAAAAATATCTAGTTTATTTCAATAGGAGACAGTTGTGCTTAAATGGGGATGTGTGTCATTTGACAAGCAACATTTATTCCCTGGAAAATTAAGAAAATTCTGCTAATCGAGGCTAATGGACATCACAAGCACTCAAACGCAGTCAAACAGTCAATTGCTCAGTGATGCATCATTACAGCACAAGTCTCATCAAATAGCGGTTTGGTCTGTGTGTCTGTCTGTCTGTCTGTCTGTCTTACCAGCCCTAGGCCTTGCAGGAAGATGAAATGGTACAGGAACAAGATCCCGGTTGAGAGAACAGCCCACCACACACACGCAAATGGCTCTGGTTTATATATCCCTGTAAGACGAGTAAGAAGGGCGTTATGACACTGGGAAACTGCCCTTTATTTACAGAGAAAAGAGAATCCATATACTGTTAAAGATCTATGAAACATCAAATGGTATCAACGTGTATACTTCATATGAAGTGACACAGCAGCCTGGTTTCAAAATGGGGCATAAATATCTACAATAAATGTAGCATAACTACTGTGAGTAGTGATATAAATCAGTCACCAAAAGGTGATTTACACTAACACAGACGCAGTGCATTTCAGCCCATAGAAAATAGATAGCATTAAAACTAATTCAATCTGCAGATGACTGAGGGTGTTATGTACTCTTGAGTACATGAAATGCACGCAGGGGTTTTGTGACACAAGGAGTGTGATCAAAAGCATGCAATGTCCAAGGAGAGGAAAGATATCCTATTGTATCTCTCCCTGTATTGCTTCTGGTTAGAAAACAGTGGATCAAGTGGTGGCTTTTGTCCCTGCAGCTCAGAACATAGTAAGCCATAGCCAGAACAAAGCATCTGTTGATCCCAGACACTTTAAACTCTTGTGCTTCTGCCGCAATATAGAGAGGCTCCTTCTGTCATCAAACTATCACCACACTTCAACGAAAGGGTTTTTATTTTCTTCTATTTTTTTATACAACACTTCAGAAAGAACTGCACTCAAAATAAACCAAACTGCTGTGTGACTTTCTTATACTTTCTGTTGTTATCATTTTTTTTGCACAAGTATTGACACAGATGTATCATCATCATCATCATCAGTGTTTTAAGGGAGTTTTTATTATTCCTCTGTGAGTATTGAATGGCAGTGGTGAGTACTGGTTTGGTCACTGAGCTCGTGATCAGAGGGCTATGGTTTCAAATTCCCACTAGGACTACTCTTTCAATAAGAACAGTCGTTAACAGTTACTAGCTTTTGTATCAATAACCATTAAACCAGTTCATTTTGTTACACACAAAAATGCTGCATTGACCCTCTTTGTATTTTTATGCAGCAGTTTTAAGTTGACTTCACGAGACAGGTGATACGTTGTGAGAGCACAGTGAACCGCATAATATTTTTCCACAGCGGTCATGGCATTAAAATGCCCTCAATCACTGACTTGGCAGAAACCCCCTCCTCAGGGGAGAATCGCAGAACAAGGAACTGGATTACAAAAACATGGAGTGGACTAGAGAATTTTAATTCACATTGAAAACTGACATATGCACTGCACCCTGCCCTTAATAGAATAACACCACAAATCTCACTCGTTTTTCTCTTTCAGTTACAGCAGATTTCGTCACTAAGTAAAGATCACTGAGCACTTGTGAAGCCTCATCTTTCCAACTAGCTATAATTAACCTCTAACTGCCACTGATATGGCCTCAGCTGTAGATGGCATCATCTACTCCACGTCTCTTACCATTTCCATTTTCACTGCATTGCGATGCACTGTTTTTGCCCCGACCCTGTTATGTTACTTCTCTAACTGTGGTTTTGCTCATACTTGTCTGCATCTAATTTGACCAAATACAGGCCGTACTCCCTACTCCCAGGTGTAGGCACCTGCCCAAATACGCATATCCAAATGAGATCCAAACATGACTTTGGCTAACAATAAAATAAATGAACTAGTACCACCATTCATTTTTTAAAACTGGTAAAGACCTACCACCTTTCCTGAAGAGGTAGATAGGGACCAGGTACAGCATGCAGTGTTGAATGTAGTATACTTGCTTTTCAAATGGGAGCTGTGAGAAGAGAAATGAACAGTGTTTATTCAGCACACAAATCACATAATTATAGAATATCACTGCATCTGACATGGTATTGAAGGGCAAAACAATAAGTATAGGAGTAGCAGGAATGGGCATTTGGGGCATGTTTACTGTTTGGAATGTTTGGTTATTAAATGTTTAAATGTGGCTGTCACATGCCACGTGACAAACCCTGGACTGGAACAGAGCAGCCAGGAGACACGGAGTGGAGTTTTCAGTCTACAGACCGGATTTATTTTTTTTTTCTGTCTCTCCCCCCAGACATGGGAGAGAGACAGTGGGAATAGCAGGTTAACATATAACAAAGACCAACACAAACACACACAAAATCTTCACCCTACTCGCCGCGAAGCTTTCGGGTAAAAACAACAAACTAAAATAACAAGCTAAAATAATTATAACTTACGGGACACCACGCCTCCTCCTCCGGAGTTCCCTTGGAACCTCCCCAGGCACACACATATCCAGTGACCTTTCAAGTGCTTCCCACCCATTCATACTGAGACACTCAAACTTTTCAGTTTGAGTTCTCTTACCCATTCATACAGACTCTCGCCACTCCCCACAGTGAGAGTTCTGGCAACCAGCCCCAAGACACTCCACTCTTTCAGTGAGTTCTTGGGCTGTTGCCCAGAAACACTCTCCACTGTCGAGTGCGAGCTCTCTTTCACTAAAACCGAGGGCGAGAGGCGGACCCTCTTCCAGGGCACCCTCTCGCTCCTCCACAGTCACACCGAGGGAGAGGCGGACACTCTTAGTGCACCCCCTCTCCCTCTTCCCCACTCACACATGAAGCACTCTACTCAGTCACTTTCGACAAACGCACACAAAACTCCACAAACATCAAACACCCAACATTCAACATCAAAAAATCCACAATTCACAATCCAACATCAAACATTCAACTTTTAACAACATACGTGCACGTGCACGAGACCGACGTCCTCCACAGTGGCGTTATGTAGTAATTCTTACTATTAATCAATTACAATAAAAACAATAAATACAGAATTCAAGGTTTTTATTGCTTCTATTTTATGTTTAAAGTACAACAGATTGTGTCTTTGAGCAGTAACTGTCATCTAGCTTGATTTAAAAAAAATATATACTAAATCTAATTTTAATGACATCATTGCCATTATTATTTATTTTATTTGTAATCACACAGTAGGCCTACTTGCAGAGACCAATAGCCAACTGACAGTGTACATCTTTAAGCAGTCTGCTGAAAACTTTAATTCCTGCCATTCATGCCTTGAGCACGGTTAAACATGTAAATGAGGGTGTCACAAAGAATGCCTACTATACTCCTTCATTTCTGTCAAAACCACAAGTTAAATATGGAATATATTAAAGGATGTGAATATTTTCACTGGAGAACAGCGCCTTGCTGTTACTACGTGCAAAAAAACTAATTTATCTTTAAGATACACAGGAAAATAGCAGCTTCAAGAATGAAGTTTTGCCTGAACATGGACAAAATGAGTCATTTTAAAAACTAAAAAAAGTTACATTTCAGTAATAGATTGAAACAAACTTTTCTCTTTTTCTTATGCTACGAGTTTGGTGATTGATAAAAGTTATGTATAATGTTGAGTGCACCTAACTCAAATAGTTAATGGCTCTCTGGGACAAAAGTTAAAAGGGATATATTAACGTAATATTCTAATGCTTAATATTTTCTTCATTTAAGAGCCAAAGAAAGAATAACAAAGGCAATATGTTTATGATGCGATCAGTACACTGGGAGCTGCCAGTTCTTTGGTGTTGTCAAAATGTAATAAAGCATGTTTGGCAGAGCCAAGGGGATTTCAGTGTGCATGGACGAAGCCTAAATAAGGAGACGGGCTGTCTGTCTCCACTGTGTCAGAACCACTTTCCTTTAATCTTAATTCTACTGACAGCTTAACTGGAACACAAACCTCAGCTTTTTTTCAACAAACAAACAACAAACACTTCTGATAGTGTTGTGATAGGCTCTCACTAGGACAAAGACCCTTTTTCTCCAGATGGTGAATTCAGCTTAAGCACTCACTGGTTGTTAATGCAGTGATGCAACACATTGGTCAGAAATCAAATCCTGACCATGCCAGTGCTGTTCTCCAGCTTTCTTCCTCCTGAGACAGGATGTTCCCTTGCACGTGGGCACATGGTAACATTATTTGTCCCAAACATCCCCGATTTGAAGTTTTTCTGCAGATTTGGGGGGGCCAGCCAATGGGGAGCGATTTCAAAGCGGACTTCCTTGTTCACGTTTGGCCACGACTACTCTAAGAGTATTTCCAATGTCATGGTTCAGGGGCACTTTTGGGAGGCAGTGGGGAGGGCAGCTGTCCTGTGGATGTCACAGTAGACCGCTACAGCTGGGAATGTTGGGAATGTTGCATGGGCCTTTTCCACAGACAGTTTACAAAAAATGTCATCCTGCTCATTGCCGTCCTCCTGGGTGGTATAGCGGTAAGAACGTCTACGTTGCCCAGTGCAACCGGCGATCGATTCCACCAGGTCGCGCCAGCTTAGCTCTGGCCGGGAGCGCCACTAGGGGGCGGCAATTGGCTGTCCGCCCCAGGGAGGGGGGAGGGAAAGCCGATATGAGCTCGCTGCATATAAGAGTGGTCCTGTGTGTTACGCCGACAGCTTGGGAGGTGCCAGTTCGGAGGAGGCGGTGCAGCGCTCACTACCGGTCTCAGGACTACGGCAGCAAACTCTCATACGAGGGGGGGATGATTGACTACTTAAAAAATTGGGAGAAAAATGGGGGATGTGTTCATTGCCAAAAAGCTCTGTGTACATTTACATTTTAAGCATTTAGCAGACGCTCTTATCCAGAGCGACTTACAAGATGTGCATTAATACAAGGTAGGAACAACCATAGTTAGCGCACGAGATCAGTGCAGTAATACAGCAATAGACATCATTGCAGGCATCTGCGTACCATACCTGTAATACTGGGAAGGAAAAGGTTAGTGTGTGTTTTTTTTTTTTTTTTTTTTTTTTGGGATGGGGTAAGGGGTATATAGTGTTGAACAAGTAAACAGTGGTGAAGACATTTTAGCTAGATGGACAGAGTTCAGTGGTAGTGGAGTCTGAAAAGGTGGGTTTTGAGTCTCTTGCGGAAGATCGCAAGTGATTCCGCGGTCCTGACCGATTGCGGAAGGTCGTTCCACCAGGGATCAGGACAGAGAAGAGGTGAGACCGCGAGGAGCGGCTGCCAGGCGCCCGGAGGGATGGGGCAGTCAGTTTGCCAGAGGAGGTGGAGTGGAGGGGTCTGGGAGGGGTGTAGGGAGTGATGAGTGACTGGAGGTATGGGGGAGCAGTACCTCTGGCCGCTTGAAAAGCAAGCACCAGTGATTTGAATCTGATGCGTGCTGCGATGGGGAGCCAGTTTAGAGAGGAGAGTAGAGGGGTGACGTGGGTGAACTTCGGTTGGTTGAACACCAGACGAGCGGCAGCGTTCTGGACTAGTTGCAGTGGTTTGACGGCACAGGCTGGAAGGCCTGCCAGCAAGGAATTGCAGTAGTCCAGACGTGAGATCACCAGGGCCTGGACCAGGAGTTGAGTGTCCTCTTGGGTGAGGAACGGAGAATCGGCAGGTCCGAGTGATCCAACTCTCCTAATTCTTCAGAGTATTTCCTGGTAAGGACCGATAAGTCACCCTGGTAAGGATTCCTCTTATATATAATGATCCCGCTTGTTGAGCTCTAATTCTGCAGTCAACAGGAAGAGGATTCTGTTGTGCTACAAAAGAGGGTGGGACTGGAGAAGACTGTGCCACACCAATTTAATCATCTCTAACATAGTGCAAGAATAATCCTATTAGGAAAAAAAGGGCTCATGTTTTGTGACTGTCATATTCAATAACTTTCAATGCTGCAGAGTAAAAGATTTATCTTCTGTTCTTCCGGTCTTAGATGGGTTACCATGGTCACAGCAGAATACATTTTGAGGCATTATTGATTTTTCAGTGCCTCGCCCCTTTTAGTTCTGTTGTTTTTATTGTGTCTGGAACTTAACACGGCAAGTAGATAAACTTCAGTATACTTCAGTTACTTCAGTATAACACTGTAGTTTTCAACATATACAGTATATGTAATAAAAACAAAAAACGTACAACGTTTCAAAGCTACTTTTGAAGCTAATGCTAATTTATTTAACGTTTTGTGTTTATTATCTAGCTAGTTCAACTTTGTACTTAAAAAAGCACACCTTTATACAGCAGCAACAGTATGTTCTGAACATAAATAAACAAAGCATCTATTAGTTCAAGCAACATGACTGTCCAGGGGACATACGGTATGACTGCCTGTAACAGAATTTAGTTTTAAGCTTAGTTGAACTGCATTCATATATAGTTATAGAATGTGACTAATGGATTGTTTGATGCACACACAGTATGCATTTTGGCTATCTTTAGAGTACATTTTCCACTCTGACATTTGTTAAAACATTCTCACTGCTTGAGGGAGAAGCAAATCATATTAAATGAGTAGATCGTACCTATGCAGATTCCAGTGGCTACAGTAAATCCATTCATAAGACAGTTTTCAATAACTATTTGTTTAAAGCAACATTCTTGCAAAGTATGAATATAGAACTGAGCCTCGTGCTTTTGAACAATACGCTTAACATGCTTATTTGTCTTCACCTTCTTGATCTTGCGAAAAAATGCTCTTCATCATAAATCCTTTATGATGAGCTGAAAGCAGACGAGATGCGCCACATGTTTTAGATGTTGCATGCAAGCCAATGGTTAAAGCACCATTCTACAGGCTGGACTGCGTATTGTGAAGTGATGAAGTGATGGGGGGTGCTCACCAGCCTGGTGTTGACAACGGGAAATAGGAGAGCTAGTAGGGCGCCATTCAACATGTGGACCTGGAGCCTGGAAAGAGGAGAGACAAAACAGATGCAACACCACTGCCATCATTCCTCAGTATGGACGCAACATCATTGACCTCTACTGGTATGACAGAAATCTCTCACCTCTAGATACAGTGCTGAAACAGTCATCAACCATCTGCCTCCCTGGACTTTCGAGATTGAATAATAACTTTAAGGAAACTGATACTGAACTTCCTACAGTTCTAGTTATGTCCATTTTTTTAAATTCATCCATGAAAAATATGCATAAGCAAAATAAAATTAAAATAATCTAAAGATCCAAGCTCTTTTGCAACCTTGATTATGCCACACTTGAATTAAAGCATCTTCAAGATTTTCAAGGCCTTGTGGGAACATTACATTACACCTGAATGACCTCTTCCTTTCTACCCCTTTGGCTACTTTTCAGTCAAGTTTAGTGCAGGTTTCCCCAGACTTTTTTCACCCATGATCATAAACGCACAAAAAAGTGGCAATGGCTACAATCACATCCATATTTGTACATCTGCAAATCATTCTACCATGCATTGTGTGTTACAAATATGCAAGTTACTAGGATTAGGTTGTCAAGTTTAGTCAATTGTTTGGAAATTCGGTGAACTAAATTAATTTGTGAACGTATAGTTCTGCTGTTCAAAATCATCTCAACATATACTATATTCTGTTCCCGGCAGAACTCATTGCCACAGAACAGCCATCCATTACTACACTCTCTAGATGACCTACATGTTGGTAGCTCCAAAAGAGGTTTAGACCTAATCCATTTAGCACTCACACAAAGCCATGAGGTCAGGGTCCAAATGTGGAATGTGTCAGTCACCCCGGACATCTCTCACAGTCGGTATGTGAAGTTGAGAGACAATGGCTCTCAGACTCAAGCCAGAGTGATGCTGCTACTGAGCTCATTTATACAATTAGCTAACATGATCGTATACATAAATATACAATAAAATAAACATTACTTCCCATTTTAAAACATGTGAACAGACTAAGCATGCCAATGTATGCGATAAAAACCTACAGTACCTTCTGAGGTATAGGTACCTTTTAATAGGCTGTCAGCCCTTTAAAACATTCAAGTAACATGAATGTGACATGTTGCGCATGCGCTGCATTGCATTTGACTGTTGATAAAATGTCCAGATTAAGTGTGTTTGTTGCCTTGATAAGGCGACGTGTGAACGCCAGCGTGTGCACCACTATATGAACCGGAGGAGGGGCAATTTGGGAATTTTGGTGAGGGAGTAAAGAGGTCATGTGAGCAACGGCAATGTTTTACTCACCGAAAAACAACCAGCGCTGTCTTACAGGGCGGACAGGCCAGCAAGAAGATCTGTAGGGGTTAAAAAGAGGAACTTCATTTGTTTATTCGGATCCCCATTAGCTATTAACTATTCTTCATTCAGACGATGTCACTGTGACTTGTTACCCAATGCAGAGCTGTGAATTTCCACAATGAACTCGGACTAGACTCCTCACCTATGCAACTGTGCACAATTGTACTTCCAATCAACAACAGTGCTCAAAATATACAACATCAATTGATATACAAGGCATTTCATCATTTGTGCCAGGTCTAAACGACTTGAGGGATACACAACAATCCAGCTGAGGCCTCTCGCGTTCTCACCACTGTGCTTTAATTTAAGGACCTGTAGGGAGTTTCTTGCCACTCTTGAGGATGTGTCTGTGTGTAACAATCCAGTGACCCAAAAAGCAAACTTCAAATAAGGGACAAAACAACCTAGGTAGTTACCAACATTTCAGTCAGTCAGTTTGCTGCACCACAATGTGATGCAACCTCTGCCATGACTTTCAAGAGGACAAAGAGGACTCCTGAAAGTTGCCACAAGAGATGTGGAGAAGCCACATGGTAATTGATTTGCTTTCATACCCACACTTGTCCACCGTCTTGGAACAGACCATTCATGACTCAATTTGTGATCATGAAAGAGGTAACAGGCAAAACATCTTGGTTGTATTTTTGTTTAAAAAAAAAAAAGTAAACACTGAGGGACCAGTTAAAATATTAATTTAAAAAAGAGGACATAAATAACTTTGACTAGGGCCTCCCGCGTGATCCAGGGGTTACAATATTCGACGATGGCCATGGCAACCGGGGTTTGATTCCCTGTCATGCCAGAGTCGGCTCTGGCCGGGAGTGTCACCGGGGGCGGCGATTGGCTGTCCGCCCCAGGAAGGGGGGAGGGAAGCCGATAGGACGTTTGCTGCACACAGGAGTGGCCCTGTAGTACCGTGTTACGGTCGGAGGAGACGATGCTTCCCCTTCGTCACTACCGGTCGCAGGACTACGGCAGCAAACTCACATTACTAGGGGGGGATTGACATAAAAATTGTGGGTGTAATTGGCTACTAAATTGGGAGAAAAATGGGAGAAAATCAGAACCAAAAAATTTATTAACCATACGTTACAAATATATATATATATTTTTAAATGTTTTAAAAAAGAAATAACTGTGACTGGTTAAGAAACGTTTAATGCATGTTTAATGCATCCATCAGGCAAACAACAGAATAAAATAATCTGCAAGTCTAAATGTATGCTTATTTTAGGGCTGAGCTCCGATACTTTTCTTATTTGTAATTAATACAAATAATTATTAACATTCATTAACATTATAGAGTATTTTGTGTTGAAATGAATAAAGGTTAGATTTCTCTCATATTTTGGGTGGCTATAGGTAGCCTCTTTGGCACAATGCACAAGAGGTTTTGGTCTTAAGATCTGCATTACACCCCCTTCCCTGTTTTGTCCCCTGAGTGCATTCCTCCTTATACATGTTTGATGCTAATGACTTCACATAACAAAACCATTTCAGTGAAGGGAGCTGATACTTTGGTTGAATTTCTAATGTATTCATGGTGCTTTAATGGTGAATTTCTAATGTATTTCATGCAGTTTAGAGGCAGACTATTGTACTTGGAGAAGAATACTACATTATCCCCAGTGAGGAAAATCATAGCACTACATTACATTTATGTCCAAACTGCAAAGGGGAATTCTGTGGAACTCTGTATTTGCAAGTCGCCATGGTAGTATAAAAAAATATCAACACATTTGCCTTGGCAAATCCTAGCCTTCGGAAAATAAGGCAGTAGCAAATGCTAAGAAAAAAAACAGGTGAGAAGTGTGTGTCAAAAGTCATTATTGTTATTAGTAGGCTAAGTGTATTTTTATGTATTATTATTTATGTCAGGGACAGTATCAACAAGGCAATACCACAATTGACTATAACAATGACAATAGTATACACAACCTTAATAAACCTTTACATTAATGCTTCTAAATCAGTTTAGTACAGTATTGAAAGTAAAAGTACACATAAACATAAAAGTACATGTCTCTACTGAAGGTATTGCTCTCCAATATTACTTATGTATGTTCCTTGCAATACAGTACTCAAACATATCTGTAATGTTTATCCCATGCTGCTGTATTGTAATGATGTGGCTTTTGCAAATGTTCCCATTGTTTATTCACTACATGTACACTGCCTGGCCCCAAAAAAAGTCACCACCTGGATTTAACTAAGCAAATGGGTAAGAGCCTTACATTGGATAATTACTGCAGTGATTAATATGTTTTAGCTGGCAACAACCCTAACTGATGCAGTGAGTAGCTTCTCATTTCTTAAACAACCATGTCAGAAGACATATCCTGTGGTCGTGGAAAAGATGTTAATCTGTTTCAGAAGGGTGAAATTATTGGCCTGCATCAAGCAAAGAAAACAACTAAGGAGATTGCTGAAACTACTCAAATTGGGTTAAGAAATGTCCAACACATTATTAAAACCTGGAAGGATATTGGTGAACCATCATCTTCGAGGAAGAAATGTGGTCGGAAAAAAATCTTGAATGATCGTGATCGGCAATCACTTAAACGTTTGGTGAAATCATATCGTAAAAAATCAACAGTGGAACTCACAGCTATGTTTAATAGTGAATGTAAGAGCATTTCCACACGCACAATGCGAAGGGAACTCAAGGGATTGGGACTAAACAGCTGTGTAGCCTTAAGAAAACCACTTGTCAGTGAGGCTAATCGGAAAAAAAGGCTTCAATTTGCTAGGGAGCATAAAGATTGGACTCTGGAGCAATGGAACAAGGTCATGTGGTCTGATGAGTCCAGATTTACCCTGTTCCAGAGTGATGGGCGCATCAGAGTAAGAAGAGAGGTGGATGAAGTGATGCACCCATCATGCCTAGTGCCTACCGTACAAGCCTGTGGGGGCAGTGTTATGATCTGGGGTTGCTGCAGTTGGTCAGGTCTAGGTTCAGCAATGTTATGTGCCCAAAGAATGAGGTCAGCTGACTACCTGAATATACTGAACGACCAGGTTTTTCCATCAATGGATTTTTTCTTCCCTGATGGCACGAGCATATTACAAGATGACAATGCCACGATTCATCGGGCTAAAATTGTGAAAGAGTGGTTCAGGGAGCATGAGACATCATTTTCACACATGGATTGGCCACCACAGAGTCCAGACCTTAACCCCATTGAGAATCTTTGGGATGTGCTGGAGAAGACTTTGCGCAGCGGTCCGACTCTCCCATCATCAATACAAGATCTTGTCAAAAAATTAATGCAACTCTGGACGGAAATAAATGTTGTGACATTGCAGAAGCTTATCGAAACGATGCCATGGCGAATGCGTGCCGTAATCAAAGCTAAAGGCGGTCCAATATTAGAGTGTGTTACTTTTTTTGGACAGGCAGTGTATAAAAACAGTATTAGATGTATCCTTTTTTTTTTCACACCCTTAAAGGCAAACAGAATGGTATGATATTGGCCAAGTTGAAGCTGCAGCCTCAAACCTGTCTTCCAGGGAAGCTGGAATATTACTCTATTATAATTTAGTACCATTACATTAACTCATATATTGTTCAGTCAAATATTCTGTTTTACCAGTGAGCAGGTCCTGCATGTCTCATTTAATATTTCAACTACCACTATCCTATCCACCATGGTTGCTGGGCTACAGTTACTTTATGATTGCTGCATGTACCCTAGTATTTCCCAAAGGTACCAATATGGTACACAAAGCCACCTACCAAAGACTAAACAGACGACCCATTCATCAGGGAAAATGTCACTTTTAGTATAATTTAGGACGGACCTATTACATTTACCAGTACAGCCCTACTGGGTCCACCCACTGAGTGTATGTGAGAAGAACAGAATTAACACTCCAGAATTTACACTTAGTCAAAGGCTACGCTTTTGTTGATGAACAGCAGACAAGGTATAATATAATTAAGACTAATCTCTAGCCAAGCGTGGACAATGTGATTCTGTTCAAACAGCTGTTATTTTCATTATGTTGTATAACATGCATTTCCCTACATCATTCATCCAAATGTTTGTATTTTTAAAACATAACAAAAGTATATAACCAAAATTATGGAACTGATTAAGCAAACACTCCTAATTACAACTGCTGTGTGATCTGCTTCTATTTACCAAGTTACCAGTGTGAAAGAAGTTCAAGTTCAAAGCCGTGGCTCCCATGCACAACACATCATTTACACCCACATCATAGACATAGCCTACTTTGCATCTCTATTCAGCACAGAGATGCCTGACCAGTCGTCTGGATTATAGGCTACATAAAGAATCTTTCCAGATGCGTCCCCTCATTGTCATTATTCTCATACCTTTCCTATTGTATTGTTCAGTCCAGCCCTAAAATAGTCATCAGATCGATGACATGCATTAGAGGCTTTGCTTATAACGTGGACCCACTATACATCTAGTCCTAATCTTTCCCTGCTATGCTATGTTTTTGCATGGTCTGAACTGAGGCTGACGGAATGTAGCTACATAAATTGTATCACAGATGGAAAAATAAATGTCTAGTGTCCAAAAGCCACCATCTCAAATAAAGCACAGAAAGGTGAAATGAGTGTCTTGTCTTCAAACACACTCTCACAGGATAGTAAATCCAATGTGTGATTTACTTAAGACTTGCATAGACTGCATGCAGGAACTTAATCCTAATATCCGATTTCATGAATCTGTTTTTTAAAAATAAGATAGCCTACCATACACATGCTATGGACGAGGGGACGTTTTCTCGTACCTGTATCATCGTTACCACGTGACAGGGATTTAACAGATATATCACTGTCTTTGTCGCAAACTTGAAGCCGACCTCCATCCCAAACGTCAAGCACAATGCCGCAAGCAACAGGTTCTTTCCGAAGCTGTCTTCCTTTGTCTTTCCGTCCTCTTTTGCCATTCCGTCGAGTTCTTTGGAAATACTGATTTTCCTTAGTGCTAGAGCAATCTCTATGATCGATAATAGAATTATGAAAATGGTCTCTCCAATACGTTGTTTTCCAGTGAGAAAGCCCGCACATTCGGGGCCCCCATTACCCTCAAACTTCGGGTCTACCCCACCGTATACCCAGTCTAAAACAACGTAAATATTGCGAGACATGTTCTTCTCGTATCGGGAAAAGTACAAAACAAGAAGGCATGAAGGAAAATAATGCACAAACTTCTAGGCAAAACATCAACGTCCACACGGGCAGAAAGACGTCAAAGAGTGGAAGGCACCGGTTTCAACAAAAAATAGTCTCGACCTCTGGTGCGCTTATGTACCCAATGATGACATCAAAGTCCTGCATCTCTTGTAACCAGCTAGTAAGCAAGTATAGCCTAATAATTAAGTAATTTAAACAACAGATAGCTATATACTTATCTGGTAACTAGCTATAGCGGCAAACAAGTATTGATGATAAAGCAAACACCCGAAAAAGACTGTAGTCTGGCGTTTTGCAAATATTATGGCACCAGTTCCAGGAGACAAATTCCAACATACAGGGAATAATTCCAAAGCCCGTCTGGGCTCGTGAAAGGATCTGTTTTTCATTCTTGAAAATTGTGAGAAAAGGCCCTGCGTTCGAGAGGCATTACACCAGGCAGTGGCGTGTCCGTGGATTGAGAAGTTTGTAATTATAGTTCTCTGGCTTGGTACTGTAGCTATTCCTATCTCTGTAACGTGACGAGCGTGCGTTGGTCCGATAGCTGGAGAGTAGCCTACAGGCTATAATGCAAGTCCATGTGCTCAGTTACAATTATCCGTCTTTGGCTAACTGTGCATGTCCAATGTCTTGTTCAGTGAAACATAGTGAATTTGTAAATAATTCACCGTAAATCAATATTCATGAGAATCGGAATATGCAATAAGAAGCATACGCTATTGGACAGTAGAGGCACTGAAACCGCCTCCAAGACATGTTTCGTTTGTATTAACCCCGTAAGTACTACAGTACTGCGTGCAACCGCAAGTCCAGCGAGAAATTGTCCATCACCTTGTTTCGAATAAACAGTTCAATTGTTTTCAGTGTATTCAATGCATTATACCAGTCTAAGCAGCCCACTAGTTATTGTAAACATAGCGAGGGACTAGATTTGGGCTGAAGACACACTGAATGTGCGTAGGCGGTACACACGGGTATAAATTGTGGTTGTATATCAATGGAGTTTGGACCAAACTGCGCTAGAAGTCGCTCCACTTGCTTGCTTATCGCTATAACACGGGGATTTGCAACAAGAGCGAGGTGGTTGAGTGAGAAGCGGCGGATCTCGACGCTGTTCTGATACTCCTCGACCACTGCAGGGCGACGAAGCGACAGGAATTTCACGCACGTCTTGCAGTGGGTTTCCTATTGACCGCGAGTTTAGCTTTTTTCTTATTTTTTCCGGTGACTCCGCAGGATATCACTTTGTCTTCTAAGGTAAATATTCGATGGCAATGGCTGTGACAGTGACTCCGGCAATTTAAGAAAGGTTTAAACTTAAATCGCGTTATTGTCTGAAAAAGGCTGGGATTCATGTAGGCTAATTGTAGCATCCAACAAAAGCCATGGTTGGGAAGAGGAGAGTAACATTCAGTCGCTTCAAAGGGGTTAATTGTTGAGGGGGAAGAAGGGTCACTACTTTCTAAACCAGTCCGTTTTTTCATGTCTATCAGTGGCCTACCATATTATGTGCCGGGCAGGATTAAATGGATGGACTACACTAGGCAAACCAGTCCCCCCTCCTAAAATATTCTTATTCTTATTAGTTTAGGTAGGTGTATATATTTTACTTGTGTTGTGGTTTATTTTTATTTAGATATTTATACGCAATTTGATACTCGTGTATTTATAGGGGCCATTATGTTTCATTTCTTTAGTTGCATTTTACATTTGATTGTATTATTTATCTTTACTTATTCATAGTTAGGTGTTTAAATGGAAATCGCCAACAACGCAAACGCGTTCAGGTTCGTGTCCTTCACTGTTGATCTCAGGTACGTTTTAACGCGTTTCAATAAAGAAAACGACCTTTCTGAGCAATTTGCAATCGGTAATGCCAGATACATGCGAAGGCATTTTTCCACGTTGGGGAATGCATCGCCCAGGCCTAGCTCTCTGAGCCTTATACATGCCCATTAATGATTGTTCACCTACCATTGAGTTGAACTGGCAAAACTCCCCTTTAAAGTCAAAGATCATTCTCGATTTAGATGCCCGTGGGTGCCGCGCATATTTATTTCAAATCTGTTCTGGCTCCGTGCTGCACGCACGTGGGTGCTCGGGCCCCGGAGCACCCACGGATCGGCGCCTGCCATGTGGGTATATTTATTTCATGGCTGAATGCCCATTTAATGACATTGTTTAAGGAAACCGAATTTTCCCTCCCACCCATTTTTTCGTAGGCGTCGTTGCCTCGTCGTAGTTCACGTGATAGGCAACCACAGATGACAGCCATAGGCTGTCGTTTTCTTTCTTCCTCTTAATTTTTCTTTTGCGTTTTGCTGCACCCGAAAGCACTGCTGAAAGGACACTGCTAACATAGCAAGCGTGATGTGCACTGAACCGGAACGACTTTTCGCGCATATTGCAAGGTGCTTACTTGTGTATGACTTGAAAAATAATACATTGAAATAAAGTTTTAGATTGGAGTTTTTATCCGAAAATATTTCACAATATTTACATTTGAGAAAATATTTATATATATATATATATATAATATATAAAGACACAGATGAATGCCTTTCATACCTAAAATCATTACGTTTCCTTATCTGATATTATCCATGCTGGCATTAATGCTAATATATATTATGCCCAATGCTATACCGTATATATATATAATTTGATTTTTTTGGTTTGTTTTCTTTTGTCCACCTTTTTCATAACGACAATAAAACAATATCTACCATGTCTCAGAGTTGCACCCATGTGCTTTAAGAAAAATAAATAAAGTTGGGCTATTAAGATTCGATCGTCCACATACAGTGAAGGAAATAAGTATTTGATCCCTTGCTGATTTTGTAAGTTTGCCCACTGACAAAGAAATGAACGGTCTATAATTTTAATGGTAGGTTTATTTTAACAATGAGAGACAGAATATCAAAAAAGAAATCCAGAAAATCACATTATATAAAAGATATAAATTGATTTGCATTTGATTAAATATTGAGTGCAACCAGTTAAGCCACAATTGTTACCAATATTGATAAATCACATTTAATGGCTCAAATGCTCTTACATGATCTCCTCCCAAGTTTGTGTGGTACTATATTTGGAACTACTATACCCTATGTGCTATGGTAACAGTTTTCAACTTTAAAACAGTGGGCTTAGGAAAGTTGCTCTTTAAAACCATTTTTCTCAGAGGTCGTTTGAGGTGTTTGAACAATGATTGAAGTCGTCTTTAGTGAAATTTATATGAAAAGGGAAATTTGATTTTTTTTAGTTTTCTATGTATTTTACTTGAACATAACTGACAATTATTACAATTATAAGACAAACATGCAAAAATGTTGCCGCATTTCACCCGTTTAACCACCGCAAAAGTACTTTAGTGGACACCGAATGTCACAATTCTACAGGCAGTAAGAGCTCTGCAAAATCTTGATAAATCTGCCCCTAAAGGATTCAATGAGATTTGAAAGCAAACTTATACTCTGTAGCTTTTCTTGATTACATTGTTAAATGTTTGTACATAATGTGGCTTCTGAGTAGCGCAGTTGGTAAAGGCCCTCCCAGAAAGTGCAGGCTAGGCCCCAGACTTCCGTAGGTTGATTCTGGGCTGTGTGCTTCACCGTCTGTGGCTGGCACGCATTTAGCTTCACCCCGCCAGGAGTTGCTTAAATTAAATTAAACAACTCCCTCTAGGAAAAATGATTGAACCAGAGCAAAAAAAAGCTGATGCGTTTCAGAGGCCAACTCAGTTGTCAGCGTGAAACATGAATGATCTGACCTGGACTGAGGGGAGGGCTGAGCCAGCAGGCCAACCTCTGTGTCTTGTTTTATAGGACACTGTGAATACCCTGCTATATCAGGGGGGTTCCTATTGCCAAAATATATTAAATTTTTTCCCTGAGGTCTCCTGGGAATGCGTGCACAGTAGATTCCAATAAGGCATGTCTCTACTCAGCTTCAGTTCCTGGAATGAACATTAAAGCAGAGGTATTCATTTCAGAGGGGAAATGTGTCCAGTCTTAACCGAGAAGTGCTGGTGTGGGTGCAAATTTAGTTCTGGGCCGGCACTACAACACCTTTTTCAACAAATAAAGCTATTGATTGAAGGCCATGATTGGTTGATTTGTTGAATCAGGTGTTGTGGACACGCCTGGTCTAAAGGGTCCACACACCTTTCTTCCAAGGTCGACATTAGCTACTGATTGAAAGTCAACCAGTAAAAACCTGCAGGCACTGAGGCCCTCCAGGACTGGAGTTAAACCTGCAGACACTGCAGCCCTCCAGGACTGGAGTTAAACCAGCAGGTACTGCAGCCCTCCAGGACTGGAGTTAAACCAGCAGGTACTGCGGCCTTCCAGGACCGGAGTTAAACCTGCAGACAACGCAGCCCTCCAGGACTGGAGTTTGACACCCCTGCCATTTGAGGAAAGCTCATCTTGTGGTTTTCGCTTCTGTTCACTCCAGCCTCAGCCTCAGCATGCTCCCCGACCGTGAAAGTGGCCCGTGGAATGGACACCCTGACCTGGGAGAAAGAAGTTGGTTTGGCGGCCATCCACGCCTTCGATTACGACGCAATGAAAAGGGCCCTTATCGTTGAGCAGGGGGCACTACAACGTCTATCTGCAGATCACATACAGGATACCCAGTGGCTTTGACTGCGGCCTCCCCAGAGAGCAGCTAACCTATATGGTGAGGAGGAGGCTGAGCTACGACTTGGACACAGAACTCATGATGACCCAAGAATCCATGGCCTGCGACGGACATAACATGAAGTCCGTCTTTAGCGATGGCGTGTATGAGCTCAAGGAGGGTATCTGGCTTATGGTGAACATCAGTTGCCCTGACTTGGTTGACAGATGCAATGATATGAAAATGTACAATGGTTTGAGTGCTTTGGGTAGGGAATCTACAGATACGCAAGATATATATTTGCTTGTATTATTATGTTTTTTTGTAGCCTAATCATTATTATTGTTATTGTTTTTGTTCTTATTATGAATTATGATTATTATTATTACTATTGAAGAACCCTTACCTTTCTGTGTTTGCTGAGGGCTGTTACCTCCTCTCTTTAGTGCTCTGCATATGGAACTCATGCCTTCATTTGAAATATATAGTTGTGATCGACAGTGGAAATGTAACAATGTTCTCCCGTGTCCGCCCCCAAATTCCAAAGATTAAATGTACCATCTAATTGGGTCCCTTTCTTCATTTGAAATATATAGTTGTGATAAGAATCTGACTATTTTTATTGAATAATATTCATATAGTTTTGATTTGTGAGGTGTGGGGTTATTATTATTATTATTATTTTAAATTACTAGTAATTATAGCTTACAGGAAGAGGCAGAGCGGGAGTGACATTGCGGTGGATTTTTGGTCTATGAGAACTACAAAATGATGCAGAGGAAGTAGAATTCTGAATGGGAATCAAAGGGACCTTTCCAACCTTGTCACGAGAGAGCACACATTTTGCTCACAGACTAAAGGAAAATGTGACATGTCATCATACTTGATCTTGTGACTTTCTAGCAACATCTGAGTAACGCCAGTATCTTTGGTTGCTAGTAAAGTAACGTAAAACAGACAGCTCTGATGCAACATATGATTTACATTTTATATTTACAGGATTTAGCAGATGCTCTTATCCAGAGCAAGATACAAAAAGTGCATTTATACATGGTAAGATTAATCATGGTTAGTGGAAGAGATCAGTGCTGTAACACTGGAATAGACATCATTGTTGCCAGCTGCACACCCTACCTGTAACACAGGGAAAGAAAAATGCATTATTTTTTAAAAAGAAATGTAATATGTGCAGGCGTTTGGGCATGGGCTCGGTCTGCTGATGCACCCGAGGCATGAAGGAAGGAGAAGACGTTCTCAGGAAAACCTAGGCATTGACGCAAACACCAAAAGTAGGAGTAGAAAAGCAAACATCATTTCCGGGATCGCTATCAGTTGTAACACCTTATTCAGCCACTTCCTCCCTCTGCTCCAGTCTGTTGCAAATAGCAGTAATTCAGACATGTACCTCTATATAATTTAAATTGCGTTTTTAATTTTTTTTTTCTATTTGTGAGAATGTGTGGGAGAATAGCCGATAATCACTTTCACACATTTTTGATAACATTCTCAAGGGACACAAATTGTATGTTACATTATGTGTCAGCAAGTATACCATGATATACGTAGTAACAGGAGTTGGTATTAATGGTATAAAAGGAAGCAATATATGGGCATTCAGTAACCAGCTCTGATGTCGTCGAGGATCATACAAAGCAAAGGTATAAAGGTATTTAGCCTTTGGATAAACTAAGCATGTGAGCAGATTAGTGGTAGGAACGGACGAGCAGTGTTGGGCTGAATGGCCTGTTCTCGTCTCCCCCTTATGTTATGTTATGTTAAAGGTCAACCCCAAGGACCGTTCAAGGTTTATTTTACAGAAACTATTTTCCGTCTGTCAGGTGAATGGTTTTCTGGCGCCAAGTGGATTTTTGTCTGATGTTGTGATTAAAACATTATTAAGGACAGTCATTAGATACCTGTGTATATCTCATTTGAGTGTTTAAAATCCAGCCAATACACAGGAACTGAGAAGAAGCACAAGAGCTGTGAAAATAAGACCTGTCACACTTACAGAGTACAAACTCTGGGAAATACTGCCATTGGTGCAGCTCACACTAGCACCACTAGAGGGTGTTCTGGTATGATACTGTACTGAAGTATTTTGCAACACACGATGACATGGTTCAGCTTGGTAATGACTAGCTTGATGAATTTGGATGAATTTGAATTTGGATTCCATCTGCGAAGTTACGGATTGGCAGGGCGTACCCCATGTTTATACAGCAGAGAGAGTTTAGCACTTTTCAGGGTTCCCCACAAAAATGACCACAATGGCCACAGACTCCTTGCAGTCCTTACAAACATTAACTTCTGTACCCTCTGACCTCATGCAAACACACTGAACTCAGATACAACTTCATACAGACTACAAGAAGAAGAAATACTGGTTTAATTTTCTAAACAGCTGTAAACACCAATGCCCGGTCACTCATATATCACACCACAATAAAGGATTTTTTACCAAGGATACTTGTGCAGTCTGCAGCCTTAGTTCACAACTTTATCTAAGATGTCAGATAAAAACATGATTGGGCCAATTAAATGATCAAAAATAGAAGTGGGGTTCCCCACCCTTGCTCTAGAATAGGGCTAATCAATCAATTTGTCATGGGATGAATTGAAGAGTGTTTTTCAAAAACTCAGTCCACTTTAACCAATTTTGAGAAAATCAACATTTTTGTTTATTTTAAATTGGTGGATTATTTTTGCATGACAAATCACGGTTTAATACTTAAATCCCTAAGAATAATAGTGTGAAAGTAAAACTGCTGAGTACAAATTGTTGAGTGGGGGATAGCGGCAAATTGTTGAGCGTGGGGGTGGGGTGAGTGGGGGAGGTAGGGGTTGTTTTGTTCATTTAAAAACATATTTGCTGTCATTTTAAATTTATGAAAAATGCTAGTTTATTTTGTTTTTGTTTTATTCATTTACAAACGCATGTTTGATACAGAACACAAAATCTCACGCATTCCCATGGCCAGTTTATATATATTTTTTATTGTTTTGCCTACACAACACTGAACTGTGAATAATTTAAGGTAGACCTTGAGGCAAATATAGCCTATATTTCTTAACCAGGTACTTTCCCTGCTGTATACCCACGCGGGTTATTAAGGCAATAAATCAGCTTTTAGCTACGTCAAACGCTATTTGTATATCTGGAAGCAGTGGTGGACGAAGTACACAAACCCTTTACTTAAGTCAAAGTAGATAGCCTGATAAAAAATATTACTCCAGTAAAAGGCCTACATTTGGGACCTCCTGGGTTCGATTCCACCAGGTCGCGTCAGCTTGGCTGTGGCCGGAAGTGCCGATGCGAGCTTGTTACATATATGAGTGGTCCCATAGATATAGATACTGCATTGGCTGCTGTTGTATGTCGCAGTGACACATCTGCACGGCCGCCATATTGGCGCAGGCAAGATCCGCGTCTAAACAAACGCTTGTGTATTGAGAGATGCAGACTTCCCCAGAGAAAATCTACTGTCACTCCCTTAATTCTCAACCAATTTTTGTGAAATTTGGATTGTAAACTTAAGACATTTCTACATAACATACAAGTTACTTGATTCCCAAATTTCACAATTGTTGAGTTTGCTCAACAATTTTCCACAGAACCTGGCTGTGAACATGGTAGGAAGAGGAATTAGCCTATGCAAAAATGTCACAAAGTTGTGCAGCATTTGGCTGTACAAATAGGAGAAAGAGTCATCTAATTTGTTGTTGCGGAAACCACGTAAGGTGTGCATTTATCCATTTATTTTAATCTCATTGTCCCCCAAACAACACACACACACACACACACTTGTCAATTACAATATACCAATAAGACAACGAATTAGATGACTATCAAGTAAATATCACTTTCAGTCATTTGGTCATGCAGTGGTTTGACAACTAGATAACGTCATATGTTGTTATCATCATGGCGATATCTGCCGGCCATTCAACGTCAACTTTAAGTGACAGTGAAATAGCCACTTACCTGTGAAAAGTTATCCCCCAAGCCTTGCGTCTATGTTCATCCTATTCGGCCTTCGTGGCCTCCGTTGCTGTGTAAAAAAACCCAGGAACATTTGTTGTATTAAGTTAGTTGGAATAAAGATGGCGATGGAGCAAGACATTGTTTTTACCGTTAACATGAAACATTGAAATGCTTAAATCTAATCTCTTACTGTCTAACCAGCGAAGTGGTTAATTCAAATTATTTAAAGTTTAGAAAATTAGCTAAGAATGAAGTCAACCAAAACTGATTAGCCACTACAACGACAATCAGCCACTTTGCGCGCACGCTCTGATTGGTTGGCTAGACCTTTGAATGCGCAATCTGTATCATTTACTGCAGGAATATGCGATGTTACTTGATCATTTATGAATTTAAAAACTTAAAGTAACAAGAAACGGCAGGTGTTAGAGAAATGTAGTGGAGTCAAAAGTACAAGGTTCATTAAAAGTTAATACTTAAGTAAGCACAGATACTTGAAAAATGTACTTGAGTCTGGGTCCTGTTTGAAATGTTGTTCGGTTTTTCTTTCTATTGCAGAATTATGATTGGCCAGGTGATTTTAGATCCATAGGGCAGAGATTGAAGATTTTTAACTCCCGACTGGCCTGATTGGTTTGCCCTTGTTCGCTTATGTCACCTTTAAGGTAACGGGTCCATCTAGTGGTCATGAGTGGAAATGTCTGAGATGATGTGCCCTGTCTCACAGGAAAACAACATTTTTGTTCTGATAATCAGCAGTGGAAATAGCCTGGAAAGCATGAAAATGCCATTAACAAACTGAATATAATTAAATGTTAATAATTTCAGTAACATAATAATTATTACACAAGTGAAAGCCATTTCATTCACCTGGCATTCACCTCACACTGAAACGGCACCAATCACTCACAATCACGGTCCATGTCAATCTGCTTCATCAGATTTTTTGGATTTTTTATTGTTCATTTCAATTAAATTACACGTAACTGTGTTAACATTTGAACTGCATTGGGTCACTCAATTAATGCATTATGAAGTAATGCCAGGGTAACTCATGAAGCAAGATTAAACCGAATGTCCTTATGTTCAATGGCAAAGTCCAGCAAGGTGGACGGAACTTGCATTTTAGTACTCCCAGTTACATAGGTACATTCCCTGTGGGTTTCAGTCACTTCGTCCTCAGGTTTGGAGCTGGGGATCTAGCACCGGGAGCTACAGAGCAGTACTGGGCAGTGAAGAGTGCGGAAGAACAGGCAGCTTTGGAGAGATTTTGAGTATTTTCTTGTTTTTCTCCTCCACAACTTTGGGGAGAATACATATTGGCCTCTGGCCTGTTCATAGAATTTGATTTCTGTGGGCGTTCTTATGCATGCTTGCCATGTTGCTTTCATAAACCTGAGATAGTGTGACAGCTCAAAATGGCAAATAATATAACAGACATTGCTTATTATGCAATTTTGTTGGGGAAAATGTTTTTCTCTGAACAAAATGAAAATTAGGTTAGTTATCATCTTGTGAAAACATGTTGAGCAATAAAATATTTATGCACATTTAACATCAGCAAAGCTTTCTGAATTGGTGCATTTTGATAAAGACCAGGGCAATACTTTTCAGAGTCGCTAGCATTTGTTGCATGGCGCATTTTTATTATTTTTTTAAAAGCAAGAAAATTCCAAGGTAAACATTGTGTTCTGTAATTTCCTGAGACAGGAACTGATAACTCCACCTTTCACATCTCAACAGGGCAGTTTCAATCTGCCACAGTACGCACGTTACTGTACTCTGTCTCTCTATCGCACTCTCTTTGCCAAGGTTTGCATCAAAATCACTTTGGAAAATCTGACACCATGGAAAATGAATTGATCATTTACAACCATAACTCTTTTTTAATATACAGGGCTTTGGATTCTTGATGAAAAGAACAGTGCCACAATGTGGTCGAGAAAAAACAAACATTTTACAGCCTGCCAGGAGAAAACACAGAGAAGTGGATAAGCTGTGAAAACATTCCCTGTGCTTGAATAATACGTCAAGTGGAAAAAGGAAAAAGGAAGAAGGAATAATACATGTCCCGCCAAACTCCATAATCTCTTTCTACACACAATTGACACTTTGCTTGAACTTCCCTAGACTGTGGCAGAACGACCTGCAAGCTGATAGTAAGTGAAGGGAAAACATTGATAATCTGGTACTGTCAAGGAGATGGCGAACAGAGTTAAACTGCTTAATGTTAAAGAGCACAAATAAGAACTGGGGTAAGGTGACTGATGTTGTTGGAATGTCTGTGAATCCAACAAGTGGTCAGTTTCTGCAAACCTACATCATTACAACCTGCCCAATCGGTACCATACCTGGTTTTATTCTGCAAAAAGTAAACGCAGGGACGTGTCTGACTCCAGACTAACTAGCGTGTAGAGAGAGATTGAGAACAAATCAGACTACATTTAGGTGCTTGCGATGTAGTGCAAGACTTAAAGATGTAGCACAGTTACAGAACAGTAATAAAAAATGAAATGGTAAATGATTAGACAGTAGGATAAAGAGAGCGAGTGATGAAAGAAGAGTCAGGGTGTATAAGAGAATCTAAGAACACATGATGGCGTATATTATATGAGAGCCCTGGACCTTACTGCAGGCAGCACAGGCCATAATCCATGCTCATAATGCTGATGGCCACAGCCAGGATGCAGGCAGGCAGGTAAAGGTCTGCTCCCCATTTCTCTCTGTGGAGATCCACACCTCCCGGAAATCAAACATCGTCATGTACGTATATTTCTTGATTAAGTACGGTTAATTGAACTCTGTACTGTACCTCACCAGGTGGGTCACCAGACTACTTTGTTCACACAGTGGTGTCATTTCAGCAAAAGCTGAGGCATGGCACAGTGACGTCACCTAAAATATATTGTGTTGATAATGGGTGAAACCATAAACCGTAAAACAGTTTGAGCTGACTGCTTGGCCAATAATAGCATCAGTAAATAAATGTAACTTTCATACCGTGTTGCTTGACTTATATTTTAACTGGGAATCCAAACTTTTTGCACTAAATTAGAGTTGTTTTATCAACGTAGGATAAAATACAGTTCATTTGGAAAATATTGAGACCCCTTCACTTTTTCCACATTTTGTTATGTTACAGCCTTATTCTAAAATGGATTAATTCATTTTTTCCTCATCAATCTACACACAATACCCAATAATGACAAAGCAAAAACAGGGTTTTAGAAATTTTTGCAAGTTTATTAAAAATAAAAAACAGAAAAATCACATTTACGTAAGTATTCAGACCCTTTGCTATGACACTCAAAATTGTACTTATATGCATCCTCTTCCCTTTGTCTCTAGAACTTGATTGTAGTCCACCTGTGGCAAATTCAATTGATTGTACAGGCTTTAGAAAGGCGCACACCTGTCTATATAAGGTCCCACAGTTCACAATGCATGTCAGAGCAAAAACCAAGCTACAAAATCTGAGCAACTCTCCATAGACCTAGAATTGTGTTGAGGCATAGATCTGGGGAAGGGTATAAAAACAATGCTAAAGCATTGAAAGTTCCCAGGAGCACAGTGGGCTTCATCATTGTGAAATGGAAGAAGTTTGGAACCACCACGACTCTTCTTAGAGCTGGCTGTCCAGCCAAACTAGGTAACCGGGCAAGAAGGTGACCAAGAACCCAATGGCCACTGTAAGAGAGCTTCACAACACAACTTTTACTGGTTTATTTAGGCAAGTTTTAAAAATAGACCATGAAGCCAAGGTATTGCAACGTCCATACCTTGCCATACCCAATTGATGCCTGTGTTTTATCCAGCAAAGTTTCCAAAGTGGATTCCAAATGGATCTTTACACATGTGAATTCTTGTACCACTTAAATTTAAGGGGGAAAAAAACTGGAAAATGGTTCAAATATGACAATTTGTATGAAATACAGTTGTCTAAATTGATATTTCATGACATCACATTTTCAGTTATGGTATTTCAAAGTATTTTGGATATTTGGTTTGTGGGGTGAGACTACATTTTTCAGATTTGGGATATTGGACCCCCAAAATGAAGGGCAAAATAGTGATGGCACTTGATGGACTTTGCTTTTATGAGGGGTCTACCATTAAGACAACAGAAACAAGTATACAGAATGCCCGAAGAAGAGGGTCCGAGTCCATTTTTTATTTGCCTATATAATTCTCTATGATGCATGAGTAACTTAATCTAGTGCAGAACATAATTATTTAAACACCATTTACAAGCCATATATAAGAACATAAGAACATAAGAATACATAATGATGAGAACGGGCCGTTCGGCCCATCTTGGCTCATCATGTCCTAATCTAAAGAACATCTAGTACTACATCTAGCCTGGCCTTGAATAGCCCGAGCGTTTCTGCCTCTACTACCTGACCTGGCAAGCTGTTCCAGGCATTGACAACTCTCTGTGTAAAGAAAAACTTCCTAATATCTGTGCGGAATTTGCCTTTAACTAATTTCCACCTGTGGCCTCTTGTTCTGCTGACCCCACTTATCTTATGGCTACAGAACTCATTTAAATACTCTGGAGATGTGCTGTGCCAGTTGTAGAATTATAAATCCATTTAGCCTTTTTTCAGTGGATGCCTTTCAAGGTACATCACCTCATTACCAGGTGCTTGGTCATTGTCGATTTTGTCTGAGGTAAAGAGAGACCAGCAGGATAGAACGGCAGTCTATTCAATGAAATTCTGTATGAAAATGACATTGTCAATTATACAGTAAGTAACACCAGTAAGAATGCTTATGCAGCAAATGGATGTTCATGGATGTTTTGAATTTCCAGTTCTAGTGAAGCATGTTCAAAATATGCAAGTTTGTTACAATGCATGTTATTGATATTTGTGGATCTTTTAAAATGTCATGAAATGATTTGAGATGTTTGTAAATAAAGTCACATTTGTACAACATATGTATAATGTCTTGCTTGTTTAACTTAAGGCCAGAGATTTTATATACTGTATGTATATATATATATACAGTATATATATATATGTGTGTGTGTGTGTGTGTGTGTGTGTGTGTGTGTGTGTGTGTGTGTATACATATACGTATAATGTATAAATAGCATACATTTGTAAGAGTGCCTCACACTTTTGTAGGCCTACTGAAATTAAATTAGATTCCATTTATATCTTTGCCTTTCATGATATTTTTAGCCTTTAAATGTATGTTAAATATTATCTTCTCTATACAGCTTTCAGAAATGGTTTACAGAAATATTATAATTTCAACCAGCTCCTTAAATAAATACAGAAGGGAAATAGTAAAATAACTGTATAAATACAATTTGTCCATAATATTGGTAAGTCTAATCAGATAAAATATCTTCTTTGTGCAGAAAGACAGATGTGTCGTGGCATTTTGGGTTGCGATATCCTCTTATGTCATAAAATAAATGTTGTGATTCTGAAAAATAAAACACAAATCAGTGCACAGATTTTCAAGAACTGCTTTTCTTTCAAATACGATTGTCACACACATACAATACAAATATGTGTGGATATAATACTTTCCTCACATAGAATACTCTGCTGAAAATAATATAAACAGTCAAAGAAAAAAGATGAAGTGCAACTAAAATTCATAAAAAATATAAAAACCTTTATAAATTAAATAGCCAGAAATATTCTTGAAACTTTGGAAACATGATTCCACTTTGCCAAAAAAAAAAAAAAAAAAGAGTGGTTTATGTAGGCTGACAAAACATGAACAGCGATCTAGAACAGTCACCATTAGCATTGTGGCTGGCCAGTCTGCTCCTGAATGCAACTGCTGAATTGTCCATCTGTGGATTCAGAGCTACTGCTGCGTGTTACAGCCCAAGAACTCCAGACGCAAGGCAATGTCATTGTACCAGCCTTTGGGCTGGATCCGGACATATCGGGCAAAAAGTGGCGGTTCAAATACGTTCAGCGCCTCTTCGTAATGGTCGCTATTTCCTTCGAAGACCTTGAACAAAATAGAAAACCGATAACATTTACGTCATTTTCCTGGTAACAGATTAGGTTTGTTGTTCTGACATTGCTACTGTGAAACACTTAAAGGGCTGGGGGGATCAACATTTGAAATTCCCCTTAAAACGACCAAAAAAAACATTGCTCTTTTGTGGATTGCAAAGTAAACTGTTGTTTAGGGAACAAAAGGTTTCAGGGAACAAGACCGCTTTTTTGCCAGCAGCAATGCTTCCCTGTAGCCTTTTCCTTCCTGATGGCAGAAGCCAAACAACCATATATTGTACCAATATACTGTATACTGAGTATTCTGTCAGTGGTGGCATTTCTTGATTGGTTAATTGTGTCATGTGGTTTATGTAATTTTAAATCATTTCAAAGGTAAATTTACAAAAACGTATCAATGCATATTTGAGATAAGGTCCATTAATCCTCCTACTTGCAGTTGATTAATTGTGATAATTTGAGTCTGTGGTGGCAAGGCAGGTGCTTAGGGTGTGCAAGTTGTACCTTCTCTCTTGGTGAGTTCTCTTCCAGTAGGGTGGACCAGACTCGGCCATCGTTGCTGACCGACACGGTGAACTCGGTCACCATCATGGGGGTCAACATGGACCGAGCCCCCTGGGTGATGATGCCCGTCACTCTCTTTACCTCACGAAAGTCCACCTGGAGCCACTCATGGGGGTTGTTGGTCTTGGAAGAGAACAGCACAGGTGAAAAAAATCATTAAAAAAAAATGATGGACACTGGACACTGTTTTCAGGGATAAGAAAGACAGAAAGAAAAAGACTGTCCACTGGATCTACAAGGGCTACAGGGGATCAGTACCAATAAAGTGGAATACCTTGGGTCTCCAGGCATTAGCACTGCCATCTAAGTTCAGTCGGGCCAGAGAGGGGCTCCAGGCCAGGAACCAGGTCTGCAGAAAAGAGGAAGCACTGATCCTGTCATTCGTAATCACCGTCTTCTCCATTCCCATTGGCAGAGAACAGCCTGGAAATGTAATGACACACAAAGTTATGAATATACCATACCAGCCATCCTGTTTGGAACATTTCAGAGAGAAATGTAGAACCTTTTAACTTGGCTTTACTAACACGTAACGTGTTGTTTTGGAACGCTTCATGTGATTATCAAATTCAGTCATGCAATAATAAATGCATATTGATGGTTGCATTGAATATATTAAACTCATGGCAGGGGGCAAAGGTCACAATCTGGTCTAGCTCATACGGGTTCAAAAGGGTGAACAGTCGGGACGTACTGTTTAAATCGCAGCCGAAGAGCTCCAGGCGAAGAGTGGCACGTTTCTCAAATGTCACAGGATTCACCCGGATGTATCGGCCCATTATTGGAGGAGAGAAGTAATTCTCCTTTATGCTCGAACCGTCCACATTTCCTTTAAATACCTAAAAGGGAAAACATCAGTAGCTGGTCGTGAAGGGGAAACAGCGCACCGCATTCATTGCTGTTTCATAACACAAAATCGGCACCAGGATTGACGAACCACAAACCCTGGAAAATAAATCATAGTTATCAGTTGCATAATGTCTGGGTTGCTGACCTGTTCTGGTTTGGTGCTGTTTCCCTTGTATGTTTTCCAGGTCTCCTGGTCTATGCTGTAGGAGAGGGTGAACTGCACCACAAAGCTTTCTGAGAGTCTGTGAGTTGCCCCCTGAGTGTGAACTCCATGGAGCAGCATGGGCCTCAGCAAGTCCACCTGACAAGTGGAAGAAGTCTGTTTTAACAATACCGGCCAGTTCCCATTATTCTTCTTTCCTCTGGTATCATGAATGAAAGTGAAGGCAGTCTGTATCATGGACAGATGTACGCTATTTGATATTTTAAATTAGAAGAACATCCATTTTATACCAAGTTTGAAAACGTGTTAGAAAATGTAATGTTCTGACCCGTTCCTACTTTGAAATATCTGTCTGTGTTGAATAGACAGGGTTACAAGGGAATGGCTCTTTGATGGGTGTGTACTGTCAGCCTGAAGACAACGAGTGATTGTTGTTTGCAATGGTTGATCACTTGTTTTCCATAATATTTATGAAGGTAAATTTTAAGGTAGGAGACCATACAGGCAACCAGACAGTTGGCTTGGCTGGTTGGCTGGTGTGACATGCCTCTTGGTCCTGAATGTACATAGTCCACAGCCATCTTCGCCCTACTTACTTAGGCCATCAGCAAGCAGCTTTTAACCACCAAGGCAAGCAGTGAGCAGAAGGACACAACTTGACAATCATTACACCATACACTTCTGTGTGATGTAATCATTGTGAATGAATCACTAACAGAAAAGGCACAAGCGGCACTGTCACACGCCATGTGACAAATCCCTGGATGTGAGCAGAGCAGCCGAACGTAAGGTGTGGCAGTGGAGTGGGGTTTGCCAGTCTCCGGACCGGATCTTTATTTCCATCTCACTCCCGGACCCGGGAGAGAGAAACAGCAGGAGAGCAGGTTAAATAAAACAAACAAAGCACAAAGTGTTCATCCTATTCACCGCAAAGCTTTCAGGTGAAAACAATTAGCTAAAATAACAAACTAAAATAAACAAACTAAATGAACAAAACTAAATTAAATCCCACCTCCTCCAAGGGGGGAATCCCCTTCTGGTGAACAAACAATGAACACAGACAATCAGCGGCTTTCCACACATCCACATAGAACAGGACACCGCGCCTTGACCAACAACTGATTCCCCACTCGCTCCACCTGCTCTTAAATAGGCGTACTTTCTGTCTGGCTCAGGTTGGACTCGTGAGGCAATCACCTGTCTATCATTCACACACCCAATCACAATCACTCAACACCAAACAATTCACATACACCACACCTACTCACATTCTCACACACAAACACAATCAGTCAAGTGAATAATCACTTGACATCCACACCAATTAACATTGATTGAATATTGACTAATTATGCCCTTTGGAACAACCTTCCGGGCAACAGTCTCACACCCTGCGAGAGTGCCAAACCTGCCCCCGGAAGGTTCCACTGGTCAACGCCCTCCACAAGCACTTTCTGCCTTCACTATCCAAAAATGAAGAGAAGTAAATAAAAAAATAAAAAATGTGTACATCTTTCAAGTCTCTGTAGGTTTGTGAGAATTTTTAAAGACCATGATAGGGATTGTGCTTAAGTCGCCATACTGCATGAACCTGGGCCAGACGGTCACACAAACAACACACAATGATTAATACCACGTCGATTACATTTTTAAACCAAAACAGTGAGGATAACTAACATGAGACATGTGATAACCCTAAATGAAAAAGGTCTGTGCATTGTAATTTTTTCATATTGGTGTTGGTTTTTGAAGAGTTCATACTCTGTACCTGAATCCAGGATTTCGTGTTGGTGTCACTCCAGGCGTTGATTGATCCAGACAGTTCCAGCCTCGCCAGTCTGGACTCCCAGTCCCCTGAGGAGAACGAGATGTGTACCCTCAGCTCAAACCAGGGTGCAGGGTCAAACCAGGGCTGATATTCACTCAATAATGTAAATTCTAACCAGAACAATTTCTAAAGCTTTAGAACCAGCATTGCATTGAGTTAAAGTGAGCTCAAGATTACTCCTAAATCAATTAAAATTTAGGAGGAAGTTAGGAGTAAACTTAGGAATGAAAACTTAGTAAAACTCATGAAAAGTCCCAAGGATGTAAGAGTATTTGTAACATCTATTCTGTAAATACTTTGAACTGTTCCTGTTTATGGATTTATTTACAATATTTAAATATGTTTGTTCAAATTGAAATGCCTTTGATATTTCTTTTCAATATTTTTAGCCAATACATATTGTCAAACTTGTCAAATTAACCGGTTTACCAAAAAGCTGCTTTTCTTCAAAACTGTAGGTATTATTGGATTATTTGTCCCTTATTTAATGACAACTAATATTAATTCAGTGATGAGCTCAGACAGTGACCTTGACACTGATGCATCTATCCGTTAGTTTCAGTTTCCCATACCATAGTGGCCAGAGTCCGTGATCTGAGAGTCTAATATCCTTCCTGTCCGCATTCCCAGTGGTTCAACACACTCTGAAAGAGAAGCACTTCAACTTACTGAACGGAACACATGACATCACCATGCCCCCAAGCCAAATTTCATCCAAAACCACACGGGGGGTGTTTCAGAGATGTTTCCTTCTGATTGTATGTATATTAATGTATATTCCTTCATGCCATCTGTTTCCAGAATGGCCGACTACTGTTTTCTTCAGGTACACACAAATCAGTTACAGGAACTAGCTCAAGGATATTTTGAAATCTCTACACCTTTGTCCACAGTCCAGTGCTAATGATAATTATACTTGCAGTGGATAGGGTGAAAGAATCTCTTGAAAATGCTACTCAAGTTTATGTTATGTTAACATGGATGATACGTAATCAAGCAGGGTTAGAACTAGGAGTACTGATTAAAACTAGTGTAGAAGTAACTGAATACACTCTCCAGAAATTACTTAAAAATATAAAGTCCAAAGTTTACCCACAAATTGCCAATTATGTAAATGTTGTCTAGCAGGTGAGCCTCGGGCAGTGTAACGGTAAAAGCATTCGCCCAGAAAGCAGGTTGCCCACTGTAGCCGTGGTTCGAAACTTGTGGGGGAGGGTGAATTTAAGAAACAGAGGGTATAATTGGCCACCAAATTGGGAGAACACATTATTTTTTTCAAAATGTGTACAGATGAAACAGCCAGGGCTCTGTGGTTGAATGTAAGGACCAGGTAAAGACCTGCTCAGCTGTAGTCAATGTGCACAAAATTAAAATATTGCTTTAAAAATGTAAATGCTGACCAGCTCTTGATCAACTACTTAAATGTTACATCATACAGTGGCAGAGGCCAAAGACACTTCCTTGAAAGTCTGCCATTGCAAGCAGTAAAGGGATGTTTGATGATTGCTCCACATGAACTGAAAGTGAAGAAAGACCAAGTGTCATGACTCATGAAATCATGCCATGAAATCATTGTCATTACAGAAAAGATTGTTAAGACAAATTTATTGACTCATTCTGGACACTGACAATGTCCCAAATCGGACAAATGTTTCTGGACACTGATGTTTCAGATTGCCTTTTCCCAAAATGTGTGTACATATAAAGTGTCTACTACATCTCCTGGGTGACATGTTTCACAAACCTTCCAACAATTTCTAAAATGTATGAAAAGCAGAAGGACAGCATTAATCAGAACTATCTCTCAGTAACCTTCAAGTAGTTAGCATTGTTGCTACTATTTACCCAAAGCCCAAAATATAATATTAATAAATAGGCTGGTTCTCTAAATTGTTCTCTTCTTGGACTTGAGCCATGTGGAACTAATAAAAGGACTTCACTGGCAGCCATTTACAGTGGGTATAAAAAGTATTCACCCCCCTTTGACATTTTTCACATTTTATTTTCCTTCTTTATCGAATCAAAATGGATTTTATTGGGATTGCTTGCCACTCACAAAATACTCTATAATGTCAAAAAAAAGAGAAAAACACCCAAACTTTCTTAATTAATTAGAAATAAAAAACAGACAATAATTGATTCCACAAGTATTCACCGTCAATTTAATTCTTGGTATAAGCACTTTGGGAAAGTCTCTCCCAGGTTTGCACATCTGGACACTGCAATTTTCACCCATTCTTCTTTACAAATTTGCTTGTGCTCTATGAGGTTGGATGGGGACCGTTGGTGAACAGCAATTTTCAAATCTTTCCACAGATTCTCAATGGGATCTAATTAAATCCATTTTGATTCCATGAAGTAAGAATGTAAAATGTGAAAAATTCCAAAGGAGTGAATACTTTTTATACCCCCTGTAAATATTGATGCTGAGATCCTTTGATTGTGGGAAAGTGTTCAGCAAATACATTGCCTCAGCGAAACAAGCTAAAAAAATAGTTATCAATCTCCCTTCTTGAGTACAAATGGGAAAACAAGTGCGCAATCAATGACATTAGTTACAGATATTGCTTGGAGGGATGCTGGTTACAGTATGCTACAGTTATGACAGTTAGTTTGCTTGATCACAGTTAGCAAGTTAAAATGAGTTGTGTCTGATCTTGACCAAATGTTGTAATTTAAATTGTTTTGATCTTGACCAAATGATTGTAAAAATAGGTTGACAAAATTGAAGTGTCTTAATTTTGGGCCACCACGAGCCACCAGAACAGCAATGTGCCTTGGCATAGATTCTAGTGCCTGGAACTCTATTGGAGGGATGCAACACCATTTGTGTTAATTTGGTGTTTTGTTGATGCAGCATTGCTCCAGAATCTCCCATGAGTGATCAATTGGGTTGAGATCTGGTGACTGAGATGGCCATGACATATGGTTTACATAATTTTCATGCCCATCAAACCATTCAGCTATCACTCGTGCCCTGTGTATGGGGGCATTGTCATCCTGGACCACTCTCATCAGGATATAAATACCCTGGATAAAGGTGATCACTCAGCATGGCTTTGTATTTATTGGCATTTACCTTGCCCTCTAAGGGGTGAGTGGACCCAATCTATGTCAGGAAAATACACCCACACCATAACAGAGCTGCCAGTATCCCTACTAGTGTTTCCTTTATTTTGGAAGCTATGTGTAAATCCACAAAAGTATTAAATAAAATTGCATATTTAGAGCACAAAAAACCTTCACCAAAGCTGTAGCAAAGGAGAGCAAAGTGCAATAAATTATTTTGGAACATGCCAGGTGGTACTAATTATGTGTTTAATAGCATGTTCAGGCAAATAAGTCACCACACTGCGGAATCAGTTTACATGATGAATCACCACAGCACAAGAAACATTGCCCTATGGCTACTACCACAGACACCAGTGCTGTTGATCGCGGTGAAGGCTGCAAAATTAACTTAGCCCTAGACATTTCACAGCTTAATGACCTTTCATTTACATTTCATTTACAACAACAAAGACTAGAAGGCCACTTTGAGGACAGACAGAAAGCCAAATATGTATTGGGGGTGATGAGCTCAGTTAAGCATTAGATTTTTCCATGCTGTGGATAAAACAAGCTAAATAATGTATTGATATGGATGTTATGAGTTGTTATTTGCAAACAATTATCCATGATTATTAATTACTACAGAACAATATTTCTGAGGTCCAAGTCATCAGCCTTCTTGGAAAGGAAAAAGCAGGTAAATGCACACCTATGATTACTTTTGATACGAAAAGGACTCAAAATGACAAGCGAGCATTTCTCACCACAACATTTCTCACCAAAACAACCAGAAACGAACCCCTAGAACAGCTACAGACAGAATTACTTCCGCATTACAACCAGGAACAAAATGTTTAAAGTGAAATTAACTGGTGGAATAAAAGGTACAAGCCACTTTTAAAATGTATAGAAGTAAATTCCAAAATATGCCCAAATTAAAATGCATAATAAAGTAAAAATCCAGAAAACAATATTTATACAGTTACCTCCATTGCTCAGAGATAACGCACACATTAATGATAGGATTCAGTTGAATGGTGGCGAGATGAATACCAAGAACTTACTGGAGTCGTAGACCAGGAGCTTGGCCCTCATTCCTGACAGCTGATGCTCTCCGATGGTGCACTCCACCATCCAGGTGCCCACCATGGCCGGCCTCATCTCCACCGTGCCAAACACGCCTGATCGGGATGGTTTAAAACAAAGGACAGAAACTCTCCCATTCAGTTAAACCACATCTCATGCCCATATGTAGAAAGAAATTCCAGCTAAACCTCTTATCATGCCCATAGTTAGAAAAATTAACATTCACAGGGGTATAATTGCATGGTAATAAATGTTGAGCTGAAACTCATCAGTATTAAAAACATTAAAGTGTACAAAGTTTGAAATGTACTCTTTATGTTTTATAGAATAAGATGTCCACAATGGCATCTGTTGTGTTATTAGTCTTGCCATTTTTAAATGCACTCATTGTAAGTCCTTCTGGATAAGAGCATCTGCTAAATGCCTAAAATGTTAAATATCAGCATTGGTTCCCATTCAAAATAAGTCTTTGACCCTGTGGATTCTGGTAAGGTGATAACATGCTGCATGGCAGGAGGATGTTCTACTGCTGAGCCGTACATGGTGTTCCATTCTTCCTACCCCGTTTCTCCTGAATTGCAGACATTACATTCTCAGCGAACTAACCCGTGTCTCAAAAATCGTGCTCTCATTCATCAAACCGATGAATGCATCGTGACGTGAAAGTGCTGGTAGCTGTCCGGTAATGGTAAAGAACCAGTAGCTTTAATGTAATCATTTGTTTGGTTAGCAGACACACTGGCAGATACATTTACACACTCTGGGTGTACAAACCTCAGCGCCCCACCTGATGCTTTGTGTAACTAGCCCAACTTCTTAACCACTATACCTCATTATTATACTTTTTTTAGACTTTCTCTTTCTGCTTTTTCCCACATTTTTTCTCCCAATTTAGTAGCCAATGACATGTCATGTCAGTTATCCCCTCCCTCGTATTGAGAGCTCGCTGCCGTAGTCCTGAAACCGGTAGCAACATGCACGAAGCACCGCCTCCTCCAAGCCGGAACCCGCCAGGCCGTCACTGTAACTCTGGGGTGGACAGCCAATTTCCGCCCCCTAGAGGCACTCCCGGCCAGAGCCAAAACTGGTGCGACCTGGTGGATTCAAACCCCGGTCATAGTGGGCAGCATCAGACGTTCTCAGGAACACCGCAACACCACTCAGGAGGCCTCACTACACCTCATTATGATGACAAAGGGGTAACACGTGCACTGTGATGGTAAGGCTGCATGCTGTACTTACCAGGGAACAGGTTGTAGATGCCCATGCGGTGCTCCTGATCCCTGCGGACAGTAAAGGGTAGCCCGTGGAAGTGGACGGCGTGGAACTCCCCATTGCTGCCCATGTTGAGCAGGTGCCAGCGCACCAGATGGTGCTGTGCCACCAGCAGGCCTGGCAGGGACTCTGCCACGTAGCCGTTGATCGCTGAGAAGGAAAAAAGGGAAATCTTGCTCAATTTGAGTGCCCTTCCCAACAAGTAGAAAGCTGCCCCCTACATTCATGATAAATAGACCGATAGGGGCCCCGAGTTTGGATTTACAGGAATTGCCAGGTGCATGGATTTAAATGGCCTGGTAAAAATCTCTCATTCAATAATATGTGTATGAAACACTACCTCGATGACTGAAAATGATCCATATTGCAATTAGTACCCAGAGTACCCAGAAACCCCTCTTGATTGCTTATGATTTAACTGGACACAAGGCAGGTCTTTCAGAAGAAAGAAATATATTGTACCATTAACATATTCACAAACTATGCACATACTTTATACAGTATGCACAAACTGCTCATTGACCAATTGTTCTGACAAGTTCAACTGCCATCGTTCTGCAGTTGTGGTGTTATTGGTGATAAGGAAGGAGGTTCGACTCTGGTCTAACTTTGTTATGAAGGTACCATTCTCAGTCATCAAGGTAATGTTTTATACATAGCAATAGGGTTGCAAAAAAGTGGAAAGTTTCTGGTAAATTTACAGTAAATTTCAGATACATGTCCAAGGGAACTTTGGCTTGGGAATTTTGCCCATCAAGAAAAGCATTTAAAATCATATTTAAAATGTTTTTTTTACAGGGCATCACAAAATTAAAAACAGAGCTGGAGTATTAAATAATTAAACTATTTTGTGTTTGCTATATATTTATTTCTTCTGGTTTTTATAATCACACAGTTCTCTGTGTCCTCCTGACAAGGTGGATGAGCAGATAAGGAATGTCCTCCCCCTGTTGGTGATGCAGCAGCCTTCACACACAATCGTTTTGATAAAGTTTGAAAAGTGTTTTCATTTGTATAGAACGGTACATGTCCTATGATTATAAATTCCCATTAAATCCCCCAAATTCCCATGCATTTGCATCAAAAGTGTGGCTGGCCGTGTAGTATAATGGTTAGGGAGCTGGGCTTGTAATTCAGAGGTTGCAAGTTAAATTCCCAGGTAGGGCACTGCTGTTGTACCCTTGAGCAAGGTACTTAACCAGAATTGCTTCAGTAAAATATCCACCTGTATAAATGGATTGTATGTAAAGAAATGTAAAATGTGTAAGTCGCTCTGGATAAGAGCGTCTGCTAAATGCCTAAAATGTAAAATGTTAAAGTTTGCTGTTTGGAAACTTCCTGGAATTTTGCAACACTGCATAACATACGATATATCACATGAAATCCAAAATACAGAGACACTCTTTTGTGCATTAATAACAAAGATAATTTGATAATTGATAATTGATCATTTCATAATTGATTAATCTAGTATACATCGGAAACTAAAAGTGGCAGGTCACTGTTTCAGTCTAAATAACTTTAGTCAGAGTGTTGTCTATCTAACCAAGCAACACAATTATTCTATATTCATGATTCACTGTAGGCGAGTTTCAATTTGGTAAAATCTCAGGAAATAGTTTCAAACAGAGTGAGTCATAAACACATGAACTCATCATTAGTCACCTGTGGCAATGAGCGTTCAGCTGTAATCAAATATCTATAACGAAAATACATTCTGTTGTTCATTCAAATACATTCTGAATCATGTAGAAATTGTATTCCCAAAAAATGATCAGCCTGTTGGAGAATGAGAAACTTTATAACGGGACTCCAGTTGTCATGCACTAGTCAACTCATGTCAATCCACTGAAATCCCACCTCAGAAGTTTAACCAGCTGGCTGCAAAAATAATAACAATATTTAAGTTTTGAGATGAAATAATAAATACTTGACCAATCATTCAAGGCATTCAACATTACAAGTGATGTAGTTCCCTTTTGCCCTGTCCAGCGGTAAGGAAACAGAGATGAGCTCTGACCCTTTCACTTTCAGTTTCATCAATATACACAATACAATGTCGAATCTTACCGGCAAACTTGTTGTTAATTTTGAACCAAGGATCGTCATTTCTCACATGGCAGGGTGGTCTGCAAAACCTTCTTATGTTCTCTTCTAAGTACCAACTCTTGGTTTCGTCAAACACGGTGAAGAGGAGAGCAAACTGCTGGATGCCTGGCTGGAGGTTGTAGAAGGGGCGGAGGGTGCCAGGCTTGCACACAATCAAGGGGCCGATGAGTCCAGAGTGGATATCTTTCTCCTGTTATGAATACATACAATATGCATGAGCACGGATCATGTTACTATTTCACTTAAGAGCTTGAAAAATCTCATTTGTGCTCGTAAATTACTCTTACACTGCGAATAATGTGATTGCTTTAGTTTGAGGGTTTATGTGCTCATGGTTATTTAAAAGGTTTGTTTTCCTACATTCCCTTATGTACTCCAACCTTGATACTACACAGCACAGAACGACAGACATTCCATAGACAGAACAGTGCAAGCAGTGATGCCATACCTTTGTGATGACATTGGCACAAACTGGAAAAAAATCCTGTATTTGTGTGATTTTTAGAGAGCCAGCTTGAGGAGAGAGGATTACCATGTTGAGGTTTGAGTAGTAAGCCCCAGCCTTGCAGTCAAACTCCTTGGAGGAGGGCCCTTGCCTCCGCGTTATCTTCCACTTGAACACGCGCACCTCGTTGGGCTGGACCGCCTCTCCGTTTGGTATCCTTTGGCTTTTGTCATAAACTCCGTGCAGGTCGAAAGAGTACGGCCTGGAGGCGAGATTCTTAAAAGTAACCTGAAACAAAATGCATGAATTACATTTGGAAGCTCCCACCCTGGCAGTCATCCCAGTTGACTAATAATTATTTGAGTAGTGCGCGCGTAAGTTATCATCGGACAATGGTATTCACGATATTGCCCTGTGCACTCACGATGACGAGGTCGTTGATCTCAGCCTTAATCATGGGCCCCATGATTCCCAGGTGTTCCTCCAACTCTCCTCGAATTGCCGGGTACTGGAAGTCCCTGTCTAGATAAGACCGGAACACTGCTTTCTTGTACTCTGGAAAATACTTCCTCATTCCCCTCCGCATCTCCCTAATGATGGAGGCACCAATACGAGCATCAGAAGGATATGTTATTGAGGCAAATGGGACCCTTGCAGACATTTTGTTCTAAATTCTTTTTTTTTTAACCAAATGACTAAATCCTCTACAATACCAACGAAGAAAATATATCAACTCGGCACTATCTAACTCTTCAATTTATATTTAAAAAATGAGCCCCAGAATTATTGATACATTTTGTGAAATATACAATGGTTACGTTTACAATGGTTATCTTAAAATCCTAAAATCTAAAACAAAGGTATGCCACACAAACTATTTTCATCCAGAAAGGTGTCTGATGTTTTCTGGGTGGCATGCTCATCTGAGTGTGAGTGAGTCATATAGTACCTGGGTTTAATGAGCTGCTGTGGTTTTTTAATGCCATAATCCCACATCACTTCCTCTGCGGCGATGTAGTAATTGCGGTATTGACCATCTGAGGCGCGAATGTTCAAATCTTCATCAAAATCAAAAGGCATCTGAGAGCTGTTGCCCGCGTCACTGTAATCGTCATAGTCCAATGACAGGCCTCGTCTGGTAAAGTTAATGTTTTCCGAAACATTTACCTGGGGATCTAGGACCTGCAAGTCCAAACGCTGCTTATCCACATCTTTGTAACCGGAATCTATTTGGCCATGGCTGCTCTTTGCCTTGTTGAACAGGCTGTAATCGTCCCACAAATCTGAGTTCACTTTCAGCACCTGATTCTCCTGCTGCTCGCTGGATGATTTTTTGTCCTCATTTTTGGAGTCGCGTCTCAGCATTTTGCCACTGTCCAAGATGGACATTAATGACTTAAGGGGGCTTCCCTGATAGTGTCTGGGGACAGTGGTGGATGGAAGGCCAGCCCCGGGGTGTACGTTTTTGAAGTTGTTGACTGTTGTGCTCTCCTCTTGTACCTTTTTTAACGTATTCTCTTCACTTCCATCAAGCTGCTCAGGGACCTGTTCAGTGAGCAAAGGCAGCATTGAATCTGAAGTTGGATGGCTGACATTAGCCTCCTCTGTTTCCTCTTCTTCTCCAGGTTCCATTTCAGGGGTTGTGTAGGGGATGTCAGGGGCGATGCTAGCTGGATGGCTGACATTAGCCTCCTCTGTTTCCTCTTCTTCTCCAGGTCCTGTTTCAGGGGTTGTGTAGGGGATGTCAGGGGCGATGCTAGCTGGATGGCTGACATTAGCCTCCTCTGTTTCCTCTTCTTCTCCAGGTCCTGTTTCAGGAGTTGTGTAGGGGATGTCAGGGGCAATGCAAGCTGGATGGCTGACATTAGCCTCCTCTGTTTCCTCTTCTTCTCCAGGTTCCATTTCAGGGGTTGTGTAGGGGATGTCAGGGGCAATGCTAGCTGGATGGCTGACATTAGCCTCCTCTGTTTCCTCTTCTTCTCCAGGTCCTGTCTCAGGGGTTGTGTAGGGGGTGTCAGGGGCGATGTTAGCGTGAACCCCCGTCGACCTTTTCCTGAGTTTCGGTTGGCATGTTGACCCACATTGCTCCTCCGGGGGCGCACCAGAGTCCAACGTGAGAGTGTCGTTCAAAATTGGTCCCACCTCATCAGACTGAGGATGTGAATGGTTGCCTGTACTATTAACGTTGAGGGGTGCTGAAGGAAATGACTCCTGGTGTTCACTGTCAGCTTGTCCTACCTCTCTGTCCAGCTGTCGTAGGACATCCTCAGGGATGTCGCCCTCAGATAGTTCAGTTCTACCTCTGCTGAATGTGATCTGCTTTATCACACAGATGGGCTTGGTATTGTGTGCAGTGGAGTTGGCGGTCACAGCAAGAGTGCTGTTCCTGACCGGTCTCCTGCACACTCTGATGGCCAGGGTCCTGTTCCTCCCACCGCTACTTCTTGCAAAGTTCATTCCCGGGAAATCCTCGTCCATTAAGTCGTAGTACTCCTCATAGTCCACCAAGGGCAGTTCCTGGTCACAGTAATGTACAGTGTACTTGGTGCTCATGCCACGGTTTTTAAGACTGCTGTCCAAAGCACTGATCTCCCACTCACCTGCAATTGCACAATTAAGAGGTAATGCCATCACAGTATCCACATTGAATGCAATGCATGCCATTTTAACATAGTGTTGATATTATAACCACTTTTATCTTTATTCTCCAATCACAAATGTAAACCCATCCCATCGCGAAAACTAGATGCAGCTAGCTGCCACTTCTTTTCACTCACTCTCTTTTTTAATGCTTTGAGTAGTTAATAAACCAGGTTGTGCCTCACTCACAGACGAATGACAGTTGAAAACATTATGTAAAAGACTTTTCAGGTAAAAATACTCACAGAAAGATCTGAGCAAGGAAATATAAATAGTGCTAGAGAGAAGGATTATTTTCTATTTAAACATTTGTGTCAATGCTCCGTCTAAAATATCTTAGTTGAATCTGTTAAGATTTCAATGAAAACATGTAATAGAGCAGAGGAATTGATCTTACCTACTGTCTCCATCTCCATGCTGACTGTTTCTCCGGTCATGGGGAAGAGCGTGAGAACTGTTTCGTGCACCTTATCACGCTCAAAGATGTTTCCAGTGAAGTAGATAGACAGGAAGTTGCTCTGGGTTCCCACGTTCAACACATGCCAGAAGATAACATCATCCAAGCAGGCCTTGAAGCGTAGATTGTTATACATGTACCCGTTGACATCTACAGCAAACAATTGTCAACATGTGGCTGGTTAATCTGAGACAGTTTCAGTGAGTTAACAAAATATCTAATTTTGTGAAAATGCTTTTTGTTTGTTTCATAAATCATTAATAGTTAAACCAGTTAAGTGATTGGGATGGAACCAGTGTTCATGGTTGACAATGGACAAATCAGAACTTCCAAGAGTCTTCCCAGAAAGGCTGCCAGCTGCATGTGATAACGGGGGGAATTGGAGATTTAACAATCTGACACTAGGAACTTTTTTCCCACAAAGAGAGTTGAAATGCTTACCAGGACTCATAATGGAAGAACTTTCAAATGTGTACAGAAGAGCCTATGGGATGAACAGCCTGCACCCACCATTAAACTACCTTATGTTCTTATACTTACTATACATTACATTGGAGTTGTAGAACCCAGGGTCAGTAGGATCCACTGTAGATGGGTCATCAATGTACTTTTGGATGTTTTCATTGATATACCAGCTTTTGTTTTCGTCAAAAACGGTAAACATCAAGTGCTTCTCTTTATCTGACATTAACTGAAAAAGAGTGAAGATAATACATTTTAGGGCATTTAACAGACACTCAATCTAGTGAGTAAATGAGACAAAAAGTCAGCGTTGTGTATTTATTCATTTTTTATTATTCAAGTTTAGTTGCAATTAATTATTATGCACGTCCTCATTTCATTTATTTATTTATTTGACAGGGACAGTGCACATTGATAAAATTTCTGTAAATGTGCCAGAGTTAGCCAAGGAGGCTCATTTTAATCTGTTGTCCCTGGTACCAGGTAGCTAGTTAAAAAAAGAAACAAATACATGTACACACAACCATTAAAATCATTGAAAAGCACTATTCAGCATTAAAATCACTGAAAGCACTATTCTGAGGACAGTGTATTCTGAGGACAGTGTATACACAACATGCACTGTACTGGGGCACTGTGATGTCATAAAAGCGTGCTTTATTCAAACTTCTGAGTTTTGGAGGTTCAAGCCCAAATGCATGTGCTCAAGTAAATGACTCTTTTAAAAATTATTTCTCACCAAATTGCCCCTCTTGTCCAGTGTCTTCCTGAAGCACACGACGAGCGGGCCTATGAGGCCTGATGCCATGTCTCGGATCGGGTCGATGGTGCTCTGGTACAGACGGATCAGGCATTTAGGGTCTGCCACGGTGGGGCCATCCTCGGAGGTTATCTTCCACAAATACACAAATGTCTGGTTGGGCTGCACGGCATAGCTCCTCAGGTCTTGTCCTTGAAAGACACAGCAACAACAAATCACAGGTTATTCTCGCCATAGCAGTAGGCAGGCTTTTACTGCAAAACTGCTCCTGAAACAATATCAGAGCTTCAACAGAGCTCTGTTTAGCTACAGCTACTTATCTAGGTTTTGAGTAAATTGCATTTTTCTCACCTTTCAGCAAAACTTTGCCCCCTGACGCGTGAATGCTGGTAAGGTCATTTGGGTAGATGTTGAAAGGCCGACTTGCCCGATTCAGGAACACTATCTAAGAACCATTTAGAACACATTTACACTTAAGTGGACACTTTTCTGAGGTATTTTTAATATTTAATTCTCCAAGGGAAGCTGAATATGGCCATCTGCATGTGCTGCCTTTTCATTCTAAACACAGTGGTCTACAAAATAGCCTCAGATGCCCTCTCTTATAGCTGTATTTACCTCAATTTGATCTTCAACCTCTCCTCTTAGCACGGGTCCCATTGATCCCTTGGCCACTGTTTTTCGATCCGTGAAACTTCCATCTTTATATTCGATGTAAATGGCCTTCTTGTACTCCTTCCCTATGCGTTGTGGGCCATTCTCAAGGTACTCGGATGCCAGTGTCCTGAAACATGACAGAACAGACAAATTAGCTTGAGATCACCCCAGTGGCTATTTAGGACCCTATTTAGGGGGGCTTTAGCCCCCCTGTCTTTCATCTCAACCCTGCTGAAAATGTTTAGTCATTCTTTTCTAAAAAACATTTTTACTTAATATCTATTTAAAAAAATACTACAGATAGAGAGTGGTATTTCAATTTTGAGAGCGACCACCATTGTGGTGTTTTTGTTTTGGGGAATGTAACAGTAAATTAATCAAAAATGTAGGCTTGTGCTTTGCATGTGTACATGTTCTCATTGGGGGCTGAACCCCCCTAAGGGCAAATTCTAGAATTCTAGAATTCTAGAATCGCCCCTGGATCACCCCAACTGCGCCTTTTGACGTGAAAGGTACCAACACTGTCACTGGTAATGTACAGCCCTCCTCTCTGCCCACCTGTCTCTCTCGCCAAGCTCTGGGGCATAGTCCCACGTGACCTCCTCTGCAGCAATGTAATGTCTCCACACCTTGGGCCTCTGTTTCACAGATCGTGCCATCAGGACAGGGTTCACCATGAAGGTGGCGACCACGTCCAGGTCCTCCTCCAGGTCATAGTCCAGACCCTCCTCTGATTGGGTGACGTACTTCTTTTTCAGGGTTTCTGATGCTTCGGGACAGTCTTCCACAGTGAAGAACGCACTCATTCCGGCTAGAAAGAGATAACACACACACACACACACACACAAATCTGTGATCTATTCCCCTGTCAGAGATCTGGGAGATTTCTCAAACAGCATGGTTATTTGGTTATTTGTGGTTATTCTTCCAGATACACAACATAAATGATTTTGAAGGATTTGGGGCCTTTTCTCTGTTACATTTTATATTTAAGAGAAGCATAAAAGATTTCCATAGAAATAGAAGGCAAGGATTTATTTTCAGATGGTGATGTTCTTTATATATCTGGTATAAACAATGATGTGGTCTTTACCGTTCTGGTGAGAGTGGATTTGACAGGAAATTAGGAATTTCCCAGTAGCAACAGGCTTCATCTCTGCAGTGGCCAAAGACATGGGCGTCACCTCCAGGGCCACTTTCCGGTGGTTCTTGATCTGCAAGGTGTGCTTCTGGAAGTGAATAGAATGGATCTCTGGGGAAGAGCCCATTCCAATCAGGTGCCAAATTACACTGTTTTTCTGGCACATTTTCAGGCCTAAATGAATGATGGAAACATGAGGTTGTGACTATTAAACATGTATACAGTAACAGTTTTCAATTTGAACAGATCGAAAAACAACTCACACATCACGCACATTCTATACAAATGAGCCACAGTAAGTTTTTTTCTATAATCTATTACATAACTTGAAACACAGATGGTACTGGACCTTGTAAAGTTGAGTTAACATATCCGTTGATGGTGTGATAGAGCTTCTTTGTGCTTGTCTTTTGCGTTCTTTCCCGTGTCGTGCCCACATCTCCGTACCAGCTCTTGGTTTCGTCAAAAACGGCAAAGAGCAGAATGAATTCTGGGACTTTCTGCTGGCTGGCCCTTTTCAGACTCTCTGTGTGGCAACATTGCATCAGGATATTAGGCTCCTCAATGGAGGGGGAAGCAAAAGCGTGACGAAATGAACGTGCTCCGCTGAGAATCTGACCTGCTTTGCAGATCAGAAGGGTACCGATGAGCCCAGAGTTGAAGTCCCGGATGATGTCTACCTGAGAGGTGTACGAGTAGGTAAGACAGTCGGGGTCCATCAAGGTGGGCCCATTGGCTGGCTGGATGTCCCATACATAACGGTAGTAGCCCCCTGGAGGGACTGCGTCATCCTCTTTCTCATGATTTGATGTGGAGTCTTCATAACCTGCCCCTGAATGACAGCCCCTTCCAGTTAGCAGGCAGGTATGTATTAGATGCATTGTCACCGTGCAGTGGAGAGCCTCAGTTTTTCCATCCTGATGCAAGCTTTATATTCATGATACATATCACAAGCGTTATTAACTTTTTTTTGCATTGTCTCAGAACAAATGTGGTGATTTAATACTGGCCTCTCAGACATCGTAATAGTACACTACAATAGAGGAGCTAGAGAAAACTCTCAAAGTAACCCACACAAATCTGTGATTAATGCAATTGCAAATGACTTACCTTCAGATTGCTTCCAATAAGAAATGCCAACGGGGAAAACACTGTAGGGCAGGGATGCAAAATTTTTGAAATGAACCACAACTTTGTCATTGACTTCTGCTTTTATGGTTGGCCCTTGAATACCTATGACGTGCAAAAAAATAAATAATAATAATTATATATATATATCCTTGGACAATAATAATCTCCTCACGTTGTTTGGTGGGAGTATAAATCCACAATTGCACTGTATGGCACTCTCAGTCACAAGGGAATGCTTCTTGTGTAAAATAGTTTTGAAAAGCACAGTGCATCCCTAAAGCCAGGTTTAATGAAGAACATATATTGGCAAACGTAGTTTGGCGGATGTTGAGACACGCTCAGCGTGAAATATATCAGCTCCAATATACTGACCCATCCATGGTGGCTTAGCCTTTGGAGTTGAAAATGTGGAATCTTTGTATTCCCAATAAACGGCCTTCATGTACTGCTCAATGCCATCCTTGGAGAGTTGAATTCGCCTTCTGGTAATTGATGAACACAGATATAGTCATTTAGTGGGAACATGGTGCACTATACTATATGTTTACATACTTCAAGTGAAAATGTTGACACCTTATTACAGTAAAATGTGTATGATAACAAGTGCATTTCAGCATCATTGTATGTGGAAAACTACAAACTCCTACATTTGGAGTGGAAAACTCTCCTACAGTTATTACCATAAAAGGTTTGAATGGTTTACTAATGAACTAAACTCAGTATTATTTGTAGTCCTTCACAGTATTACTTTTAATAGGTTACTTATGAGCACATTATATGTGTCTCAAGGGATATTTTGTGACTTTTGAGATCTAAATTAATAGCACAAACATTGGGAAATTTTGGCAGGTATTTCAATGTTATAGAATGAACCTCTCCCACGAACAGCACAATGAAGTCATGCAAAGAAGCCTTAACAAATCATCTGCACCCATGTCAAATTCTGGACATATAGTTCGGCATCCACTGACGTGTTACTGCGATTCGAAATAAATTAGAACAAGAAGCAGAACAAACAAAATCCTTCCTACCTTTGCACTAGTGGGGCATCCAGATTTTCCTGATGAAGGTAGTCCCAACCTAACTCCACTGCTGCAATGTAGAACTCCCGGGTGACAGCCAGGGACTGCATCACGCAGATACTGAGGAGGAAGGATGATAGCAACAGTGTCTTCATTGTGACGCCTCTCACAACATTCCCCCTACAGACACAACAGGTCTGCGCTCACTCACTGCAGTTTAACGTGCTGAAGAACGTATTTAAAGGGCTTTCCGAAGCTTACGCAATAGTGAAACTGCCCAGCTCTGATTAGTTCGCCAGAAAACTGAACAGGAAAAAAAGGTCAGATAAGGAAATGACAGCAGGAAGGTGTGCGTGTGTGTACATGTGTGTGTGTGTGGGGGGGGGAAATTCTGTTTATTTTGAAAAGAACTATCAGTGTTTTGTAATCCTGTGTTTTGGTATCGATAATTTGGTTGACGGCAATTAGCCCTCCTTCCATTTGATGTACAGTACATTATCTTAACTTTCAACCCTCTACAAAAATGAATTGTGTCCTGAAGAGATGGGGTACTGTTGTTGTCATTAAAATTAATAATAATTATTATTATTATACTAATGTTTATTAACTTTGTTTATAAACTTTTTTATATTTACTCATTTAAATCAATTGTATCAATGTATTACTTTAAAAAAGTAAATATATATAAAAAATAAAATAATAATTATAGTAGTAATATAATAATAATAATAATAATAATAATAATAATAATAATAATAATAATAATAATGTATATATGCTTGTGGTAATGGTGTCTTAAAACCCTTTGTGTATGTATAGTGCCATCCTGTGTAGTAGATGAAGTTGCTTTGTGCAGCTGTAACTGTTTCACAGTACAGTACACAGATTCTGAGCCAGATTCTCGAGGGAGCTGTTGGCCACTGCAGAAGTCATTCACAGCAGGTCCTGTCTCTTACTGGATATTATATGGGGCTGGCAGAGAAACCATTTTCAACCTCCCAACTCCCATTGTATGTCAACCAATGTGTCCAAAATTGTGTCACTCTGGAAATTAGTTGGATGCTATAGAGAACAGCTACTGCACATAGGAAGGAATATATCTGATACAATAATCGGAGACACACCACATTAAATTGACTTTAGACGTGGATTTGTAAGAAGGCAAGATAGATGGGTAAGGGCAACTTGGATCCAACAGAGTACATTGCCAGATTTCAGAGGAATCTTCAAGAAAATTGTAGAAAGTGAAACCACAGTTCAGCTTTATGGAAGCAAGAAATTCCAGTGACACATAACTCTGAATAGAAAAATACAATATAACTCAATAATAATTATAATTATAATTGTTATTATTATTTGGGGTAGTTATGTGTATGTGATATGACAAGAGTATGTATGCTGCATTATGTGCAGTTTCAGTCCTCTGCAGCCTACTACTGAATTTAAATGTATTCTTGAAAATGAGATTTTCAATCAATTGCTACAGGTGCACCATGGGAATGATTTGGCTTATGACATAAGTTCCCTTTTTGCACAATTTGGTGAGCTTTGAACAAAGAACTTTCTGAATGAAATTCACTTGAACTTTATTCTTTAACTGTAATTTCACTGTGCATCTAGAGTAGGGGTTCCCAAACAGTCCTGCATGGGGGCATTCATGTGTGTGCTGTTATTTTGTTCCAACCGTCAATTTCAGTTCCTAAAGTGTAACACGCTGTTTATTCTTCTTAATTAGGAACTTTTGATGTCTAATAACCGATGATTTCCCTATTAAGACCACTTTATATTAACATCCCATATTCATTTTAGGATTCAAATTAAATCAGAAATTAAATCAGAAATTAAATCAGAAATTAAATCAGAAATTAAATCAAATATAATTATTATTATGATTATATAAACTGTTTCAAAAGAGATTACTTTTTAATTGATTGCTTGATCGACTGACAGGTGAAATCAGTACAGTTCTAAATGTTGAGGGTGTGAATTCCTACTCACTGAAACTAAACCATTTCTGGAAAATGAAGAGTTCAAATACAAAGGGATTTGCGGAGGGCCCTGCGTGTTGTGGAGGATTTATGACATCCGGCCTGCATGTGAAACCACTATCCAGATTTATTGCTTCATTGTTAACACTCGCAAAACAGAGTGGGGCTCTTCCTTTTGGATTAAAGAATGTTGATGGAGAAGAGAGGACTAAGTTTGCTAAAAAAATCCTTTGGTTTCCCTCTTGGAACATAGGTCTAACAGGGACAGGGATCTGTGCTGGGGATTCAGGTACGAGGCCACCAAAACATCCCTGGTTTCTCCCAGAAACACAGTTTGCAGAGCTCAGAAATTGCCAAATTAACTTACCAAACTGTGTTTGTGAACAAAAACACATGCATTTAATCATCAAAGTTGAGGACAAATATGTACTTAATCTTGGCCATAGCCTCAAAACCTTGAATACTTTAGTTACAAAAAAACAAACATCTGCCTTTTATAAATGTACAGGCAAAAATAGAGGCAACCAGTCACACACAGAAGAATAGGACTCTTCTTAGGCGGCAGATTGATAGTGCAGCTTGCATTCTGTTCCTTGGTGACACAAATTATTTCTTAATAATATTCCCTTTTGTCTAATCGACTATTCTGTGGAAAAGGGCTGCGCACATCAATCTATGATACAAGCTATTTCTGGACATGTGGACAGCTGACTTCCTGCACACCAGGTTCATAACCATTTCTCCCCTCTAGGTCAGCACTGGTATGATTCACGAAATACTTTGCACAAAAAAAGCGGCTTCTGGAGAATATAAAGCGTTTAGGGGAGGGAGCTCGGGGCTACAGTGGCTAAGGTGCTAACCTTAACCTTGTGTATGCAGGGTCAATGCAAAGGTGTGTTGTTCTATGCTTGAGCAAGGAGCTTAACCTGTAAGTGCTTCAGTAAAATATCTTGCTGTAGGCTGGTCAAGGCATCCAGGATGAGGACATATACTTCATGATTACATTTCTTACAATAATGTCTTCTCAAAAGATACATTCATTTTTAAAAGTGAATATAGAAAATACAATTATTTTAATGCTCAAATCAGACAATATACTGTAACCGGACTGTTAAATAGCAATCAGCCTTTTTTTATCTGCCAGGATTAGTAAATAATTCCTCTGTATTTTGTCAATGTACATACCCACAGGTTTTATGGTACCAAGAATGTATACTGCCACCTGCTGGTCATCAGACCACGGAGCGTTCTCACACCCCTTAACAGTAAGCAATATCTCCAAGGGCAAATACGATGCAATGAACATGCCATTTTTATATGTATTACATTTTATGAGCCATTTCACAATGCATTTTTTATGTTCTTATACATTTTTTGCGAGAAATTTTGTATCGTAGAAATCAAGGAAGCGAAAGAGATGTTATGCAGTCCAGTGGTAGTGCTTTGAATGCTGTCATTATCCTTTCTCAGATTCATTATTAGTATAATGTGGTGTAATACTAATATACAGTAAAGAAACTTTGAAACATCTTATTTATTAAGATAATTTATCTTAATATTTACTTATTAACAGCATGTGTAGCTGACACATTTTTAAAAACAATGCTGCAAGTGCTGTTTAAGCATATTTAATCAATATTCTATATTTTATGATTCCAAACATTTCAATTCAATAATCAAATACAATAATACTGCACTGTATAATGTGTAACAATATTTCCTGTTATGCTCTATGAAAAAAAAACGTTTTAATATCTAGTTCATTATTGTTGGATTTATTCATAAGAAGAAAATATGATAAATACTATATGCACATCCAGTAGTATGCACAGGTGCAGGGTAATAAAAAGGCAATGAAGTTGTAGGAAAACACATATGTCCAGTGATTAACTGGGCATATGTATTAACAAATGAAAGACAGGTTCTGAAAATCAGGTGGATTTATTCATAAATCATTGTATACTAATTTAAACAAAATTAAATACTGATGAATTAATATTCAGTTATTTTAATTGAATTATATTTAGTCATCTGAATTCATTGTTTATGGGTTAACCAGGGTGACGAGTGATGGAAAATATTTCCCAAAAGAAGTCGGTATCTGATATTACTCAATCGATTACTTCTCCATTTCAAGTACTTCTTATTTTGAAGGATGTCTTCATGTTCTCAGAACCTAGTAGTTGCAATGCAAGATTGATATGTCATTACTAAAGCAAGGCTAAGTATAAAAATATGCATTGAGTGTTATAAATAAAATAGATATAGTATGATTGACTGACAGAGGTACTCCAGAATATATCCAATTCTCTGGTGCAATAGGTTAATCAACAGGCTAACTAATGTGTGTTGTATAGTCTGGCACTTTTGTAGAATTGAGAAAAAGTTGCCAGTGCCATCCTTCTTCTCTTAAGAATTTAAAATGTACATTATGTTACAGGCACTGTTATAATATGCATGTTATCTAATTTAATCAAAATTGTAATCTGAGCATTTGTGTGTGTGTGTGTGTGTGTGTGTGTGTGTGTGTGTGTGTGTGTGTGTGTGTGTGTGTGTGTGTGTGTGTGTATGTGTGTGTGTGAAAGAATATATATGGGTGCATACAGGATAATAAATTCTAGCATGAGGTACCATGTGAATGGATATTTGACCCATTCCTTAAAGGCAACAAGCAATCATAGTTCCCAGTGGGGTGTAGGGGATGTGAAATGGATCCCAGACTGTTCTCCATTACTGACGCCAGCACTGACAGACCAACAGTGTGTGTTCAGCTGCACCATACAACAAGAGGACATTTCTCTCTCACATTTTCAGAATTTAGGGTCAACTAAAAAAGAAAGAATGTGGAGTCAGTAGTGTTCTGAGACACAAGATGAAGGTTCTGAGGTCATATTCCAACCTGTGAGTTTGATTGTCTAAAATTAACAACATTTGTTAAGAGCTTTTCTATTGAGGCAATATGCCAGAAGAGAGCATGAACCATGTGTCTCAAAAACCCATTTGAAAATGTACTGACCTCTCTGGTGCTAATGGTACACTACAAATCAGGTAATAACATGCAAACGGTACTTGAATCAATAGAGATCAAAATGAATATGGGCAGTATGGTACTGAAATAATAGTTTTGATTAAAGCCTTATTGTAGCACAATGTGTTTTGCTGGTAAGCAGAGAAAAGTATACGTACATATTTAACTTACAATACAACTTGTATTTAAGTCAAGTCAATTTGACACATTTTTTATCTGAGAATATTTATATGGCTACAGGTTTAAGGATTATTTTGTCTCGTGCAAACCCTTCAACCGCATTGAGGCACTGCAAAAATTGTGCAACGATGTGCTGATGGTGAAGTAACTTCTGTTAGGCTTCGTGACCTCACAGCTATCTCACAAATGAGGACAAGAGAGACATACAGATACCGTACAATTTTATGTCAAACCCAATTCCAATAAAATTATCAATAAAAAAAATAAATATATATCATCAGTTAAACCAAGCAGTTTCCATGGAATTGCAGACATCTGTGAGTCTCAGTGATAAAACTCACCCAATTACCATGTTCTCATTGTAATACAGCATTGCAGTACAGACAGCATATGCAAGGTTGTAAGTACATGCACATACAATACCAATACAAGCATAGCCACAGAATGCACATTTTACAGATGTTAAATTATGGACAATTGTCCTTTCTTACTTTTGTCTTTAAAATGTCTTCTCAATAGATATTTTAAGGAACAGTGAAAAAACATACCTAGCCCAAGTCCCATTGCTTACCTCAACGTGACTGTATATCCCTCATTGCAACAGCAGATGGCACTCTTGCAGGCTGTTCACATTGAAGGGAGGAAAATTGGTCCACTTATTAGAGTTGTATGGGAGATTGCTAGTAGAAAAAGTATACATATGTATAAAAAAATCATTTTATTCAGAAGGCTTCAAATGATAAGTCAGCCAGGGGTAATATTTATCCTGGAGCAAGTAAATTGAGATTGAGACAAGTTTAGAACATCAATCACTGAGATCCAGCTCTTTTCTTTAAAAAAATAATTATGATATTTGTTAGAAAAAAGTAATTGAAAATTAAGAAATGTATAGATTTTTAGAATCTATACATTCAAGACCATTGAAGAGTATTTAATTGAGATTACAATATAATTTGAAAAAATTGTTATAAATAATTACTAGACTAATGATGGCTTCCGTGAATGGAGCTATGGGGGCAATTATCAGTATTCCACTATACTATGAACCACATGGTAAAGTATCCTGCAAATTAGATAACAAGTCCCCAAAATATTATTTTGCAATGGACTCATTGAGCTGCCATAACATTTCTATCATGTATCTGTAATATCAAGATGAACAGTTTGTCTATGCATACATGTTGTGCCTGACACAGAGACAGCAGTGAGGGAATCTGGGCTGTTGGAGAGAGCTGTGTGACTTAACAAGTATATTCAGTATCTTCCACCATGAGAGGGGGTTGCCATCCATAAGTAATGGGGATGGGGGGGTATTACTAAGGGGTTAGACATGATACATGTTACATGTTAGGCATTTAGCAGACGCTCCTATCCAAAGCAACTTACACAGTTTACATTTCATTACATACAATCCATTTATACAGCTGGATATTTTACTGAAGCAATTCAGGTCAAGTACCTTGCTCAAGGGTACAACAACAGTGCTCCCACCTGGGAATCAAACCAGTAACCTCTGAGTTACAAGCCCAGTTCCCTAACCATTACACTACACTGCCGCCGAGTTGGTGATTGTGGCTCAGAGTAATGAAAAGCCCATCAGTGAACTTCACGGTTTGTCTAAACATTGCTGTGCAGATAGCAGACACGATAATTAGTTGAATGAGTTTTTCTCAACCTTGTTTCCTGAGATGCCTTCTGATAATTGTTCACCAGGTGCCCCATGATAAGAGAAAACCCTTGGTCCCACCTCTGCGGTGGATCACTCAGAACAACGGAATCATATTCAATGGCCAACACCAATACATTTGTAACGAGGAAATGCATTTCAGCGGTCTCTGTTTCAGTCCTGGACAAATCCCTGACCTGCATTCCTGGCTGAGGCTGGAGGAGTTGCCCAACATCTGACGGGGCCACCTGCCACCGGTTACCGTAGGTCTGCAGTGTCCCGACTCTCCGCCTCAATGATCCACAGACTGCCTACTCCCAGCCTGTGGCATGCACGCAGTCTTCAGGAAGTGCACATAACCAGTCCCTGGAACTCCATCAATGTATTATTATGTCTGAGGGGTGAAAGTGGATCACTTACTCTCTGTCCCATAGATGGCATAAAAAATGTGTATATGGAGAGCAAATATGTTTCTGACAACAAACAATTTATTTGTGATATTTCAGCGCCCATTGCGCCACAGTTCAGAAAACAGTGCATCCTCAAAGTAGCTAATGATATGCTACTGAAAGCTGACTGAAAAATAAGCCTCACTCATAATCCCCTGTCCCTGGGAAAAGTCAGGCCTCTCCCCTTGGCGAATAGTACCCTTTGAAAGGGGTCTGATTGGATTTGGAGAGCTGACGCTGTAGCATTGCTGAGAGGCAGGGCAGGGCCTGCTGTAACGGTGAGGCCAGGCTAACTCAATAACGCGCAAATGGAATTACAGCGTCCGCCTGCAGCGGGTTTTCCAATGGACCTCACTGCCATCCTGTTTTCACCAGGGCGACAGCCAGAGCCCAACGGCTGCTCAATTCCCATCATCTCATTGATCTCAACACCTGTTGAGCTCTGGTGTATGTGACTCACAGTGCATAAAGGTGTGCTTCAAAAAGGGCCGTTATTGCTTCTGACCTTTTAATCACTGTGATGTAAGAAAGGCATTTCTCAACGATGCCTCTAGGGGAAGAAGTCTGGACCACAATCTGCAGTCGCAAAATCATGATATCAGATTATTTTGCAGTGATTGAATTTAGTCATGCCAAATGTATGTATTCTCTCTTATTTTTTTAAATGTATTATTATGTTTGTTAGAGATCAGTCAGTTGATATTTTATTAAATCTGTTCCAGTTTTTATTTATGTCTTATGGAAATGTCAGCAATGTTTCTGTTTGTTGCTCAATTTCAAACATTTATTTTATATAATCAGTGATGTGATGTGTGTCCCCATGTGCCCCTGCTCCTTCCCATAGTTTGCCTTCCTCCCTTCCACCCCTACTCTCCATTCTCAACCTCCCCAGCCCTCACTCCACCTCTTGGGATGTGTAAGGACATAACATATGAACCAGAAAATATAAAGCAGATATCATGTAATTGCTGGTTGAGCTGGAATAGGTTGATAGGCCAGTTGATAGGCTTGGCTAGTACTCAGCATAAGTATAGAAGTTATAAGGGCCCTGCTTTTTCCACACTGTGTAGCCTGCAATTCAGGTAAGATCCATGATGTGTCACTACATTATGTTGTAGCCACTGTAGCACTGGCTGTCGCCAGACCTTGGCTTCATAGTCCACTTTAGAAACTTGCCTAAATAAATCAGTAAAAGTTATGTTTTACCAAATATCTATTTTATTAAAAGATTTTGTTCTGTGGTTACTGGATTTGTCATTGGAAAATGTTTAAGAATGTAAATTAAATGACAGTAATTTAAGTTGTATTGCTATGGAACAGGTTTTGGTATGTAAATGTAAGCATTTGTTACATACATAGGCAAAATGATATTGTCCAGTATCCAGTATACTCAGGATATTGCTGCATGCAATCATAGATGTAAACTGATCATTGCTATATTTCTAAAAACATGATTTTTTTTCATAGCCAAAGAGTGCTTGTTTCAAATTTTACAGTGTTGCCATTGATAGTCTAAACTAAGCACTTACAGGCCTCTATTTGCTGATACCCATATTGTGAAATGCACCTACAGTACAGCACATGCCCGAAGAGAGGAGGAGCGCCCACAGGAAATGAGTTTTTCTGCATTTAACAGACAAGGATCGCATTATTGTGCTAGATCAGTATACCATGCAAGATTCATAGTGAGCGCTGCAAAATTCAGTCTAACAGAGATGTGCGATATGCAAGAGATAATCACTCACAAAAAAACACAATTTAACATTCTATTAAATCAGGAGAGATCTCTGAAATGTTAATGGCAGCAACCTCTTTCGAGCTACAACATATTAATTGTGGGAGAAAATAGCGTTTTTATAATATTTTTTGTTACTGAAAATGAATTTCACAAACGGAACTGACCTGCGCCACAGTGTACATGTTGCCATTTAAATCTTAAAAACCACAGGAGTTGGCACTACATTTACATTTAAGCATTTAGCAGACTTATGTTATACGAGTCACAGATAAAGCAGATACGTTCAGGTTGCAGGAACTGAAAGACCTGTTGAGCACAGCTGACTGGAAATAAATGACAGGCACAGTGACGAGGGCTAACCCCTCCTCTCTTGGGGCGGTCTGCCCTCCGAGAGCGACAGCAGCTGGAAAAGCGCATCCGCGGACAAACCTGTGGCATCTGTGTTCACGGCTGTCAGAGAACAAACATGGACAAAACACACAAGCCGCGCGAAGTCCTGAAGGCTGACGTGATCGTGCTCGGGGCAGGCCTGTCGGGTGAGAATATTCTTTGAATGTGCTTTTGGTTGGGTTATGAGCGTGCAACACTCAATTTCTCATGTCTAGTGTTGTTTTAACTTTGTGAATTTCAATTGTAAAGGCTTCATCTTTCATGAATGATGCAAGCTGTATTTTTGACATTATGCACTGTAAAATACGAGCATGCATTTTTCATGAACTATAATTTAGTGCTGTTTATTTACATATTCAGGTGTCTGAATTCATGAACTTGTTTATTATATATTTTCACATAAACAATGAAGCTCATGAATGGTTGCAATAATAGCTAATAGTAGCAACTGTAATTCAAAAGTTTATTTTTCCCTTCAAGAATAATATTGTTGCCATCAAATTCAGCTTTAAATTGCTTAAAATGTTTTGTATGTAAGCATTTAATAAAAGCAACATCAGGCTGACATAACATCAATACAACACCAATACATTTTGGGAGTATAAGAAGCTCACACAGAAAGGTATTATTTACCTTTAATAACATTGTCGGTACCAAGTGCAGACAATCTGTTTATAAAATTAATAACCAGATGTTATTATTTGTTTGGTAGTTTTTGTCAATATGACACCCCTATTAAGCTGAGGTATTAAAAATATTAGTATTAAAAGTGCAGAACATGCAATGACTGATCTTCAGGTTCTTGTGACACTTCAGAACAGAACAGACAGTCAAGTATCAGGAACACCTTGCTTTGAAATGAAGAATGCTGGCAGATATTCCCTTCCGTTTGTTGATTCCCTACAGATGGTTTTGCTGTATGTCTTTTCCATTTGTTTTTAATTAATTTCAACGAGCTGCTGTTGTTGAACAATATTTACAGGCAGCTCCAGGCAGCTTTAATATCCTGACATACAAATGGCTTCCTGTTTTTACCGATTACAGGTCACCCAGGTAGACCACAGAGTTCACACTTTGCGGTCTCCTCAGGTTGATACTGGGGAAACATTTACACCACAACATTTTATTTTAATTTGTGGTTGTCGGAATAGAGCAAAATAAATGATTGCCTACGGATCTCATACATAGCCATTAATACCAATGTTTTGATTTCATACATTGAAGATTTATTTCAAAACCATGGTTATTGAACATTGTAAAAAAGATTAATTGAGTTGTAGCTAGAATTTGTCGAAGAAGAAAAAAATGGGTTGGGACAGAAAATAACAGTAGACATGCTTTAAAATGTAATTTAACATGGACATCCATCTGAGACAGAAACCTAATTTTTAGTTGGGCCCTGTGTGTCAAAAGTATACAAAACATAGCCAGAATACACATAATAAATAACAATAACAGTTACAAAAATGTACTGGACACATAGTTGCCATAGGAACAGTAGGCAGGGGATTTCATTCTTGTTTTCGCTGAGTCACAGGGCTGTTTTTGAGTGAAAGTATAATTTCCTGAGAGATGGGGCTTCATTATTGCTTTATTGAATGCTATCTCAATAGCGACACGTTTGGTGTGTGTGCTGGAGCCCGCAGAGGTTAGCTGAGGCAGACAAGTGGAATATTGGAGAAAAGATGGAGGCTTTATGAGGGAAAAAATAGATAAGGCCTGGTTCATTAAATCTCAAAATAGCACAGAAATGATTTATTTAATCATACACTGTTATTATTGAGAATGTTTGTCTAAACATAGAAGAAAGAAAAAACTGACTATTTTTGGAGTGATATTCCACGCAAATATCCATGCAAATATTAGACAATTTGTAAATTGAGTATAAGCCATATAAATGTGTTGGTTTGAAGGTTTGAGTGCAGCCAAGCTGCTGAAAGAGTCTGGTCTAAACGTGGTGGTCCTGGAGGCACGGGATCGAGTCGGGGGTAGGACCTTCACTGTCACAGTGAGTAGTAGGTTAATATTCTTCATTAAAAATCCCACTGATCTACATTTAATATGCGCTAAATGTGCTGCTATGATATTGAAGAATATTTCAGATCAATACGCTTTGAAGGATTGTTTTCATATGCAGCATAATAGGAGTACACTGGTGAAGTATTCTATATGAGAACAAAATGATAAATTCAATCTGGCAAAAGTCTCATCTCTATGACAACGTTAGTGACTCCTCTCTCATCTCATTTGTATCAGAATGCCAAAAAACTAAAACATGGGGCAAAGAAATCCTTTATAGGTACCACCATTTCTCAAAAACATAATTAATAATTGTTGTAAAATTGTACCATACTAAATTATTATATTATTCTGTAATTATCAAATGTAGTCACAGTATATCTGTGCTAAATGTTGTATACTGTATATCTTTACTGTATTTGTTTGTCTGTATATAAATATTTATGATTTCTGCAAAGCACATTTCCTCATCTGGGATAATAAAGTATACTGTCCTCATTTTAAAAGGGGCCAAAATTCAAGTACGTGGACCTTGGGGGTGCCTACGTTGGCCCGACCCAAAATGGAATCCTTAGACTTGCGAGAGAGCTGGGGGTGAAGACATATTTGGTGAATGAAAAGGAACGTCTAGTCCACTACAGAAAGGTGAGCATTACCAATGAAATACTTTTTAGGGCTAATTATTCCTGGCAAATGAATTTTGTTGCCAATTTTGAAAAAGCCTTATGTTTTAGGAAGAATTATTGACACAGTCACAGGGAGTCTCTACTGAGTAAAAGTCCTGACACATCTTCAATAATAACACATTGAGTTTATGTATAACTTTTCAACAGAGGATGTGTCAGGATTTTAATCAATACAGGCCCCCTGTCCCATTTGCTCTCAATTGGGTAGCCAATCGTACCATCTTTCTAATTCAACTATCCCTCCCTTGTACGGAGAGCTTGCTGCTGCAACTCTGGGACCGGCAGTTACAAAGATGCCTGAACCGCCTCCTCGGAGACGGAACATACCAAGCGGTTGACCCTAACTCTGATACACACAGAGCCACTTTAGAACACGACGGCTTCATGACGGCTTCCCTCCCCCCTCACCCTGGGGCAGACAGCCAATCGCCCCCGAATGGGATCAAACCCTGGCTGCAGTAGGTAACCTGCACTGTGCCTTTACTAGTTGTACCTTCCGGGGGCCCTGCAAAATCTGTTTTTTGACAGGAAAAAAAACAAGGGGAAAATGCACAGAGCAGAGGAGAGTATGACTGTGTTGTGTGTGTGTGTGTGTGTGGGGGGAAGTTAAAGAGGTGGGTTTTAAGGCGGGACTGAAAGATGGCGATGGATTCTGAGTTTCCAACAGCAGGAAAGAGGGAGTTCCAGACCTTTGGTGCCGCCCTGGAAAACGCTCTGTCACCAAAACTGCGAAGGTTGGATTTAGGGGTGATGAGATGGCCAGCAGCAGATGACCTGAGAGTCCAGGTGGGGTGATATGGGAGGAGGAGGTTGGAGAGGTAGTGGGGGGGAGATGTGACAGAGTGCCTTGTATGTCAGTATAAACAGTCTGCATGTGATTTGATGTTTGACAGGGAGCCAGTGAAGGTCACATAGGACAGGGGTGATATGGTCTGCCGAGTTTTTGATAAATTGGGAGTTTATTGAGTTACCTGGAACTGATACCAGAGAGAGGTGAGTTTCATTAATGGAGGCTGGATATGAATGAGTGAATGAGGGTTTCAGCATCTGGACATGAGAGGGACGACCTGACTTTATTCTGGAGATGAAAGGTCATGGTGAGAGGAGTAACACCAAGATCGTGTGCACAGGGGGGAGCGAAAAACAATAGTGCCCTCAATGGACAGGGTGACGTTTCGATTTTACCTTCCTCTGATATCAGATTACAAAACTTTGGTGATTCCGAGGTGAACTGGAGTCATGATGTGCCAGCATTGCCGTCAAGTTTGTCTGTCATGGATTTGGCTGACAGCAGTGAAACAAGGATGTCAGAATGTGTCACTGAGGTGAAGAGACATCAGCGACAATGGAAAAAAACAAACATGTTACTTCTTACTCCCTGCAGCATTGCACATGCTCAGTGTACAGGGCACATAATTAGAAGTTCATACTTCTCTCGCGTCATCTCACATTGTAAGCCAGAGCCACGGCGTGCTCAGTAAACACAGATCTCCACCCCTGTCCCCACTCGATAGCACGCTTGCCCTGTGTAAATTTGCCCGCTGTATCTGTTCCCACAATAGGACTGGAGCACTGCTGTTTACCCTGGCAGATTCGACAGTGTTAGATGTAACCGTGAGCCTCGTTCTTTATCAGAGTTTTTCATCTTGCTCTTCTGAGCCCCGTTACTATGGATACAGGAGTCAGGAAAGCCCGTAGGCACACGCGTCACCTTCGTTTAGGCGCACTGCTCTGTGCTCCCACAAGCGCTGGAGTGAGGGAGAGCTTCTGGACGCAAATGTCCAAATTAATCCAGACAGGCCTTTGATATGGACAATTCTGGCATTTCAGTCGTTTTCATTTCCTACATTTTCAGGTTCGTTCTCAAAATAGCTTTGCTATTCAGTATAAATTAATTTACTCTTTGCGTAGTCCAGCATGTGATTGTGATTGTGATTGTTGCAAGGTAGGTTTTTCATGTGGTCTTAGTGAAGACAGGATTGTAGTGAGAGGCTGTGCTGAATTCTGCATGTTCCATAGACACCTGTGTTGTTGGAATTGTCAGAATCAGAACGTTGATACATTGAGTCCCAACTGTGAATGTGCAGTGGGATCCCCTTGCATATCAGAGCTGTCAGGCTTATTTCAAAATCCCAAATAAAAGCAAATGCCCTGAACAGCAGACCCATTTTGGAAGAAGCCCCCCGCCCCAAAAAGTAATTTACAACTTTTTACAACATAAAAAAAGAAACACAAATATGATTAGTTTTACTCAGGCAATAAGTCCTTCGTGCTAATTAAACTCAAATTAATTCAGTTGCTGTGATTTGGGGAAAAAGACAAAAAAAACACCAAAATGTCAGCAGTTTTTTCAATCCTACAAGCCAGTGTGAAACCAGCTGTAATTGCTATATGAGGGAGATAAAAACACCCATCCTCAGCTGTCTTCGCAAATCAGCAGGACGTCATAGCATATTAGCCACTTTTATGGCTGATTATGGCTTCCAGGGACACGCTTCTTGTGCGAGCCGCAAAACAGTGATCTCTACTGGTCTGACAGATTGCCATTTGTTTTGACAGGGTAAAACACATACCTTCCAAGGGCCTTTCCCTGCTGCCTGGAACCCCCTTGTGTATCTGGATTACAACAACCTATGGAGAACCATAGATGGCATGGGGAAAGAGGTAGGAAACGATCTTCCAAGCATTTAAAATATTTATATATCATTTAAAATATGTGTATAAATTGTTGTTGCTCTTAGACTAACAATGTGTATTTTCACGACACTTTTCTTTTTTTTCTTTTTATTTACACATAGTACACCACAAAGATCAGCACACAACATTAAATAACTAGACACCAAAAAACATAACAAAAAACTAAAAAACAACAACAACAATAAAATAAAAAATTAAAAATAAAAAATAAAAATAAATAATATAATAATTTTTATTTTACAAAAAAACAAACAAAAAATAACAGCAACAAAATAATAATTTGGCGGCCCATAAACCAATTCTCCTTTCTCTTTTCCCTCGGCTGGTAGTCACTCAGTTTCTGGGAAGGCTGATAATTGTTACGTTTCTGGGACGGCTGGTATCCACTTGGTTCCTAGGGCTTCTATTTGACTGGGGGATACTTTGGCATTCCTATCCCTTCCCCTTTACATAATCCAGAAAATGATCCCATATCTTGCCAACCTCTCCTCTTTTCCCATCCCTTCTAGCCAGCATTTGTTCAAAGGAGGCTGCTTCAACCATCAAATTTAACCATTCTTTAAATGTTGGGCTAGTGGTATTTTTCCAGAACTTGAGAACCAGTCTTGCCGTTGATACCATGGCTAATATTAAAATTCGAATCTCTGGACCGTTCACTCCTGTTACTTGAGACTTGTCCCCTAGTAAACAGAGTCTTGGTGACTCTGGAACTGGTTGTCCCAACCAACTTCCCATATATTTTAGAACGTTGTTCCAGAGAGGGCGAATCACTGGACAGTCCCAAAGAGCATGTAGGAGGGTTCCCCTGTGACTTCTGCACCTCCAGCATAAACTATTTTGAGACAACCCAACCGTATACAGTCTCTGAGGTGTCCAATAATTATTATTAATAATAGTTAATAATTATTTTAAACTGTGTTCCTTTCCCCATGGCCTCCCTGATGTTGGCCCCTATATTTGTAATTATCTTTAGCCAAGTGTCTTGATCTATTTCACACTGAAGATCCTTTTGCCATATAATTCTGAGGCTTTCACATGTGTTGCTATTGATTTTATACCACAAAGAAGCGGATTGTATAATTGGGTATGATACCAAAAATGATTCTATTGGATTGTTATCTTTTTGTAATTGGAGACCAGCAAGGGCTGACATGCAGCTCCTAAGTTGTAAGTATTCCCACCTTTCTTTATCTCCCAAATGAAATTCACTAGGTAGTTGCTCATAATTCTTAAAAATAGAATTTTTGTGCAAATGTCCCAGGGTGTACACCCCTTCTTTCACCCATTTTTCCCAGAAAACTGTCTGTTTTCCGATACACACTGATGGGTTAAACCAGACAGATCAATATGTTTGTCTATATGGTGAGGCCTTGAACATTTTATGTATATATCTCTTTAGAATGCTGTAATATAGGATTTATGTTTTGTATATGTATTCTATACCCGTTGTTCTTCTCTGGGATAGGACATCTAAGGGTCTAAAAGGAGCAGTTATGCTTTCCTCCAATTTCACCCATCTTTCTTTATCATTACCTTGTTTCCAGTGATTAATCAATTTAAACATCTCAAATGCTACCTTATACATCTCTACATTGGGGACACCTAAACCTCCCCTTTCTTTTGGGGTGTATACGTAATTTCTTCATATTGATACATGTTTTTTTCACTTCCCAAATGTAGTCCTTAACAGCATCATTGTACTGTTTAAATAGTTGTAACGGGATGTTTAAACAGTGGTGGGCCGTCAGGGCCTGCAAGGCCTTCTCTGCTGGCCTAAAAAATATCTGAATCACAGACTGATGTTAATTATATTTTGTCCATGAATACTTATTAAATAATTCCAAATGGTCTGTTCGCTTCCTTTCATAGCTGTTCCCCTGGTTGCGCTGCATCCAGATGTGTATTTTCATATTAAAGCATTTAACCAATCACATTTCAGCCATCATTTGTTGCCAGGGTCAAAGAAATCTGCCTGGAGGCCTTCACAATCTGTTCTGCAGGCCCTGTAGCATAAAATAAGTGTTGATCAAACTGTTGCTTCAACCAATCAGATTTTGAGTTGGGGACACGAAGGCCTTCTAGAAGGCCTAGGTAACGTCAGCGTATTCACACCCTTTAATTGGATAGTCAGAGAGTGTCTGACTATAATGTAATGTGATTGGTTAAATGCTTTAATATGAAAATACACGTCTGGATGCAGCGCAACCAGGGGAACAGCTATGAAAGGAAGCGAACAGACCATTTGGAATGAATTAATAAGTATTCATGGACAAAATATAATTAACATCAGTCTGTGATTCAGACATTTGAGCGGACATTTTCAGCCCTAAAGCGAATTAAAACTTATGCCAGAAATACGACAGGGCAGGCTCGACTTTCAGCATTAGCTTCGCGATGGCGATAGAAAAGGACTTCTTGATGGCACTGAAACACACGGATAATCTGTATGACAGAGTAATTGAACTCTTTTGAGGAAAGAAAGGAGGATGGATTTTGTGTACAAATAATAAGGTTTTTTGGTGAGTAAAATGTTGCTATTTTCCTAAATAATATTGCAATTTTATGAGGTTATTATTATTGATGCTTTTTATGTGTGTCGCAGCTGTAGCACCCGGGTTTGTTTCTTCAGTAAAGGCATTTATTCTGGATACACGAGTTATCTATCTGCGATGCAACGGCAACGGGTGTCTGTTCGGTTTGTTTTTGCACTTTGTTTATTTATCTTTCTTCAGTCATGTTTCATGAGAGAGAATGACAGCGATAGAGACGAGAGAGAATGACAGCGATAGTTAGAAGCGTGAGATAATTAGTGATTAGTAGTGTTAGTAACTTAATCTAAATCCCTAATGTTAGTAGATTAGTTGGTTAGTACTATATACATCTAACTAATATATACAAAGTATAATTAGAAAGTAAGAAGGAAGTAAAACGAGATTAGAAACGAAGACGGAAAAACCGAAACATAGAATTTCCCGAAGTGCATGACAGAACGAGAATGAAACATGACTGAAGAAAGATAAATAAACAAAGTGCAAAAACAAACCGAACAGACACTCAAAACATAACAATAAGATGGCTTTTATAGCCATAAAATAGTTATTGAGGGGTGGATTGATTCAGACGGAGCACTACTGAAGGCCTAGGTGTGAAATGCATGGCCCGCCACTGTGTTTAAAGGTAGCATTCTTGAGATGTAGTTAAATTGTGGAACTACCATCATTTTAATTGTATTCACCTTGCCCCATAAACTAAGTTTCAGTACTTTCCACTTTTCAAGATTATGTTTCATTTTTTGAAGCACTGGGAGCAGGTTAATATTGACCATGTTGTCTAATTCTGAGGTGGGTAAAATACCCAGATATTTTAATCCAGATGGAATCCATTTAAAATTAAATGGAGTAACCAATGCAGAGGGACTCATCTTAGATACAGGCATGGCTTCTGATTTCTGCCAGTTTATTTTATATCCAGAGATAATGGAAAAAGCTTCGGTAGTAGAGGGATCCTTAACTAGTATCAGTACATCATCTGCATATAGGAATTCCTGATGTTCTTCCTGTCCATTCTTTACCCCTTTTATCTTTACATTCTCCCTAATAGCTGCTGCCAGTGGCTCTAAAGCGACCACGAACAGTAATGTAGATAGGGGGCATCCCTGCCTCGTTCCTCTTGAAAGTGCAAACAATTTTGAAATAATTCCATTTGTTTGCTCTGCAGCTTTTGGACGTGAATATAAGACTTTAATCCACTTAATGAAATGAGAACCAAAGCCAAATCTTTTTAGTGCATATGTTAAATAGTTCCATTCTTAAAGGCTTTCTCAGCATCTAATGATATAGCCGCCACTGGATCCATGCTGTTCTTGTTCAACCAAAGAAGATGTAATAATCTTCTGACATTGTCTGCCGAGTTCCTATTTTTTACAAAACCAACCTGATCTTCATGGATAATATTAGGGAGAATTATTTCCAATCTTGACGCAAGAACCTTTGAAAGGATCTTGCAGTCAGCATTGATTAGGCACACTGGTCTGTAGCTCCCTGGATCAGTTACCTCTTTCCCCTTTTTATGAATTAAAGAAATGAGAGCCTCGTTAAATGTGTCAGGTAATACATTTCTTGAAAAGGTTTCTGTGAACACTTCAGTCAAAATTGGTGCCAGTATGTCCACATAAGTTTTATAGTACTCAATTGGCAGGCCATCTAGTCCGGGTGACTTTGCCGATTTCATCAGTGCTATAGCTTTCCTAACCTCTGTCTCTGTTACTGGTGCTTCCAGAGATCTAACTTGTTCTTCAGAGATATTTGGTAGATTAAGTTTAAAAAACAAAAACATTGCATTCCTCTTCCCCTGCCTTACTCTCAGATTGATAAAGTTTCTTATTTAAAAAAAAATATTGCATTGATAGCTTTATTTCCTGTAGTCAACCTGTTGTTCTTATCTATAATCATGGAAATTATGTTATTAGTGTCTCCCTTTTTTAATTGGTGTGCCAAAAATTTACCTGCTTTTTCACCTCCTTCATAAAAATTGCTTCTCAGTCTGAACAAAGCAAATTCTGCCTTGGCGTTATATATTTTATGAAGTTGTATCTTCAAGTCACAGATTTGATTTAACAGAGGTATTGAGTGTTTCTTAGCAAGTTATTTTCCTAATAGATGTATCTTGGATTCTAGGTTTTCTGTTTTCGTGGAAAAGCTAATCACTCTCCCCCGAACATATGCTTTAGATGTTTCCCATACCATAGACAATGTTTCAGTTGAACCAATATTTAAATTAAAAAAGACTGAATATCCTTAGTAAGAGAATACTTACACCCCTCCTCATGGAGCATGGTATTAAACCTCCATCTATTCCTTCTCCCTGTTTCACCTTCAATCTCAACTTGTAGTTCAACTATAGTATGGTCTGATAAAGAAATGACCCCTATCTTACAGTTTATTACTGCTTCAAAAATTGTGTTGGCAATAAAAAAATAATCAATTCTTGAGTGTAATCTATGACAATGGGAGTAAAAAGTGTACTCCCTTTCGCAAGGGTTTATAAGTTGCCATATATCTATTAATCCCAGGTCTTTCATTAACATATGTATAGCAAGACAGTCATTTGGTATAACCTTAGAAAGTGTTGTCTTGTCTAGAAGTCCATCTTGAACCTGATTGAAGTCTCCACCTAAAATAGTTTGTCCGTCTGTAATAACCCCCATAATCTTAATTACATTGTAAAAGAACTCCGGGTCTTCAATATTTGGTGCGTATATATGACATAAATTCAAATTCTTCCCATTAATCACAACCTCTACACAGATAATTCTACCAATAGTATCTTTATGTTCTTTTATCAAAGTAAAATTCAGCTTTTTATGAAATAATAATGCCACCCCATGTTTCTTACTCGAGTATGAGCTATGAAAGATGTTTCCAACCCAGTCTTTTTTCCATTTCATAGATTCAAGGTCTGTTGAATGAGTCTCTTGTATAAAGGCTATGTCGACCTTTTTAGATTTAAGATATGATCAATATTTACATCTCTTAATAGGGTTCTGAGATCCATAAATTGTCATCCTCCAACGTGGAAATTCTTCCTTTGGCTTCATCCAGTCTTTTAATTGCCCCGCTCATTGACCCTTCCAGACCGGCCTGAACAGTTTTAAACGCTGCGAGATCTTCCTTAAGATCTCCCAGTAGTTGGCTAACTTGCCCATCTCTTTCAAAACTTTTTGTATGGCTTTTTGTAAGGTTTCAATTGTATCTGAATCCGAGCTAGCCGCCCCGGCCTGCTTACTGGTTTGTGAGCTTTTCAACATTGTCTTAGATCGCGTTTTGGCAGGAGATGCCAGTGTTTTTGATAATGGCATATAGTTCGTTTCCCTGCAACTTTCACATCCCGTAGATACCACTGACTGTTTCCTGAATTAATATAATCTATGAACTAGGGCTGTCCCCGACTAAAACAAATCTTGGTCGACCAACACTTCTCCGTTCCGAGCTCATGCTGCCCTTGCAGATTCTGCTGTTGCGCTTGTGAAGTTGCGGTATGGCCACATAATAGGCTGATGCTTTTATTTGACCACAACCATAACACATTCTAATGCGTAGGCTATGTTTTATTTATTTAACCAGGTTGGTCTCATTGGGATTTAAAATATCTTTTGCAAAAAAATAGGCTAACAAAGGAATGATCACACATAGCCTAATGTCTTAAATTGTAGCCTAAAGCTGAACATAAAGTGGCTATAGCCTATCGAAAATAACTTCCCCAGTCGTTTCATGTTATGGCACAGGAACACTAGCTTGTCCAAATTTGGCAAAAGGCTGCACCTCGTTTTATTAACAATAAACCCTGCCTTGGAAAACGCGCTTGGAGTTTACATTCCAGTTTACTTTTTTTTTATTGCAGTTTACTTTTTTTTGATCATCCGCAACTAAAACGAAATGCTGCCATACTCCCGATTTTTTATTTGACATTATGTTCTTAGGTTATATCAAAATGAGTAATTAAAGTATGCCTATATCACTAATCTTAACTGTAGACAAATCTTAGGCTACAATTAAAATGAGGTGGTGCGCATACACAAAATTAATAATAATAATAATAATTTTACAAACCTTTTCCTTCCCAGTGTTACAGGCATGATACGCAGCTTCCTGCAATGATGTCTATCACTGTATACTGCACTGCGATCTTTTGCGCGATCTATGATTGTTCCTACCATGTATTAATGCACATCTTGTAAGTCGCTCTGGATAAGAGCATCTGCTAAATGCTTAAAATGTAAAAATGTAAAAATGTAAACTGCGTGCCTAAAACAAGATGGATACAATATAGGATACCTGAAAGGGGGTGTTACGCATGTTAGTTATAAATATATAAAGCATACAATTAGCAAAACACATTTATTAAAAAATGTTACTTTTATTCATTTTGCTGAATTATTCACAACATTACTATTACCTTAACTGCCTAATATAATTTAAAGAGAACATACGTATATAGGCCTAGCTATGTTAAGAGTGAAGGACTGTCACTGCCATACCCGCAGTGTCCAGAATGGATTATTCTATTGACAAGTGCGCCGAACTGTGGCGCGAATCTAGCTGTCTCATGCTGCGTGGAGAATTTTTTTATTTTATTTCGCACGACTGCTCGACCAAAACAAATTTAGGTCGACCAACAGCCCATCGACCAAACAATCGACCAGTCTACTAAATGGGGTCAGCCCTACTATGAACTGTTACATTTGTTACATTCTCATTACCGAGTTTTAGGAAGATTTATAGGAGTGATATGGGAGCTTCCATTACACAGCCATCTCTTCAGCACTCTTGCGAGACTTCCACTTCATGACTCTTTATGTACTATTAATGCTTATTGTAATAATTGGAGGAACAGACTTTGGTCCCCTTTGTCCAGGCTGGATCTGATGATGATGATGATGATGATGATGATGATAATGGGATTTTACAGGATCTCCTCTGGTTCCCTTGCAGATCCCCACCGATGCACCGTGGACAAGCCCGCACGCCGAAGAATGGGACCGCATGACGATGAGACAACTGATTGACAGAGTCTGCTGGACGAGGTCAGAGGTCATGCTTTCACGTGCGTTTCACTACCCCCTCCCCCCTGGTGGCTGTTTTCAGAATTATTTTATTTGGTTGTTTTTTTAAAGTGTATTGTGATATTTTTGTAAGTTAATTTGGACACCAAATAGTGTGCACACTTAACATAACATATGCCATTTAGCAGACGCTTTTATCCAAAGCGACTTACAGTAGTGAATGCATACATTTTTCAGTATATGTCAACAACCTAAGCGTTGTCAACACCATGCTCTATGAGACACACAGAACCAGTTCAGATGTAGTCAGTAGAGACACCATACATGTGCTATATGTGAACAAATCAATAAAAATTAAAACTATGTAATCAGATAAAAATTATGAGGTGACCTTAGATGGAATAATGCAATGTTGATTGATGTGTTTAAATGTCAAAGGGCTGCAAAGGACTTTGCCAGGATGTTTGTCAATGTCAACGTGACGTCAGAACCCCATGAAGTATCCGCTCTGTGGTTTCTGTGGTACGTGAAACAGTGTGGAGGGACAAGGAGGATTTTCTCCACCTCAAATGGTGGACAGGTGAGAAATCCATGGTACAACTTCATATGCAATCTAATGAATTTAGACTATCTCCATCTCCATTATCTAAGCCGCTTATTCCTGGTCAGGGTCGCGGGGGCTGGAGCCTATCCCAGCATGCGTTCCGGGCGAGAGGCAGGAATACACCCTGGACAGGTCGCCAATCCATCGCAGGGCACACACACCATTCACTCACACACTCATACCTACGGGCAATTTAGACTCTCCAATTAGCCTAACGTGCATGTCTTTGGACTGTGGGAGGAAACCGGAGTACCCGGAGGAAACCCACGCGGACACGGGGAGAACATGCAAACTCCGCACAGAAAGGCCCCCGGCCTGGATTCGAACCCGAGACCTTCTTGCTGTGAGGCGACAGCGCTATCCACTGCACCACCGTGCCGTGAATTTAGACTAAATAAGGACAAATACAATTCAATCACATCAGAACTAAACCTTCTCTGATTAATCTGGTGTCCTCTCTCAATAAAGTCTGTTTAATGTGCCTTATATCCCTACAGTAGTGGAAGTTAGAGGTTATGGACAGTGAAAATGTGTTCATGTCGTGCATGCCACTGCCAGTTTCAGGACCACCGCACCGAGCTCTCCATATGAGGGAGACTGCACTGATCTCTTGCGCGAACTATGATTGTTCTTTCCATGTATTAATGCACATCTTGTAAGTCGCTCTGGATAAGAGCGTCTGCTAAATGCTTAAAATGTAATGTAAAATGTAAAATGTATCAGGTGGGCACTGCTGTTTGTACACCCAGAGCATGTAAATGTATCTGTCAGTGTGTCTGCTAAACAAACAAATGATTACATTAAAGCCACTGGTTCTTTACCATTACTGGACAGCTACCAGCAGTTTCGCGGAGAACCCCCCCAAAAAAAAAGACGATATTACTCTGTGAGAAAATTGATTTTTTCCAACTTCAAAAAGATTCAGTCCTTCATTTTCACCAGTAAGCAAAATATTTAGCTAATGACAGACCTTTGGATCTGTGGTGTTGGTTGATTTAGAGATTCAGGATGGACTATCACTAACAGGCATAGCATGCCAAAACACTGTATAGACTATTTGATATATAATTTTTTCCTATGCAGTATCTTCAATTTTTGAAAATATTTTTAAAACTTTATGTACATTAATGTACACAATGGGCTTCCTATTGGTACTATAATGATAGGCCATTACTTTGTGTGACTGCTTTTGTTGTAATGCTACAGAAAGAGATGAGCAATCCATATTAGGTGAAACATAGATGTGTCTGTTATTATCTTATTATACGGTGCTAGGCAGATGTCTGAATGAACAAGCAATCACTATGTGTGGTGTGGTATATAGAAACACATTTCAATCCATGTGGTTTTGTTATAGAGAGTTACTATAAACACTAACCATTTCAACCAGGTGCAAGATGTACGTATGACATCTGCTGAAATGTTGAACTACTTAATCATCATTAAACACATCAGAATATACTATATTTCCACCAAACACCTGAAATATGAATACAATTAATTGTGTGGAATACTCTAACCCATAACATATTCAATGATATCATTAGCAGTTGAGATGGCTTTTACTTTGAACATTGTATTTTGAGCCACAAGTGTTTATTGTCCTGCTATTCATCTTTACGTGAAATAATTTTCTACATCATATGCCACAAATATTAGAGACAAAAGTGAGAAACAACTACATTTGTCAAAGGCACTATTTGACCCCTTCTGGTACAAAAAAAACATGTTTTGTTCAACTGTTTCAGGAGAGGAAATTTGTGGGTGGTTCTGGACAGATCAGTGACAAAATAGCTGAGCAGCTGAAGGGCAGAGTCAAATTGAACCAGCCAGTGGTCAGACTTTCTCAAGACGATGGAGGCATTTCCGTGGAGACGTTAACAGGAGAGAAATACCAGGTAAGTTCTGATTTCACTCTGCTGGATGGGACTCCTAAACAGGAAGCGATAGAGCCAAATTTCACCCAGACTTGCCATTTTCAATTTTCCAGCTATACCATTAATGTTAGTTCCACTTCCACAAATGAAAGACCATTGTTAAAAAGGAACTATTAAACATTGCAAATGTTTTGTTTGATATACCTTTCAACTTTTGTTAGAATTTTAAATAGTTTATTACTTGTAAGCTAAATTTATTTTCATGCGACAGAGCTATGGTATCAGGAAGAGACGGATAATGCTGGTCCTGGCATGCCAAATATGTTTCTCTGGTTTTTTCTCCATCCCGACACCTAATGGCATTTAACCCATCAAACTTCGCAATCAAACATCAAACTAGAAACAACTCTGGCACACAAGGACTAGGGTTGCCTACCTCTGGTGTTAGGCAAATAGCAAAACCACTTTGTCTTATTGATTCAATGGAAACATACCATTCCAGGGATGGTGAGCAATACAGTCAACCCAGTCATTTTACATTCTCATAGAACCAATCTATGCTAAACTAATGTTAAGCTATGCTAATTCTGGTCTATACATAATCTGTTGTAATATAATATATATGCCATTTAGCAGACGCTTTTATCCAAAGTGACTTACAGTAGTGAATGCATACATTTTTCAGTATATGTGGTCCCAATGGGAACCGAACCCAAGCTTGTGTGGCTTAGATTTAAGATTACAGACCATCCAACAAGATAGCTCAATCTAATTTAAATCTTGTTTCATTTCAACCCCCAGGCGGTGTATACCATCAGTGCTATTCCACCGGGGCTTACCACGAACATCCACTACGAACCCGAGCTGCCTCCTGTCAGAAACCAGCTGATCCAGAGAGTGCCCATGGGATCCATCATCAAGTGCATGATGTACTATGAAAGGCCATTCTGGAGAGAGAAGGGTAATGCTGCTGAAACCTACCAGACGTCGTGCAGACGTCTCGCATAGGCGTCAACATATTACACTTGTTGGGCCTCCGATAGCATAGCGATCTAACGCACCTGTATTAGCTGGTCCTTTATGAGTGTGAGCTGCCTATCACGGTCGCAGTTTGAAACCCAACTGTACCAGACCGGCCCTGGTGGGGAGCCCCGATTGGGGGCGGCATTTGGCTGTCCACTCCAGAGGGAGGTGGGAGTTGGGAGGGTGAGCCGGCATGAATTCGCTGAAAAGCTGACTCCAGAACGTGGGTGAGCGAATTCCGTCTCGAAGGGGGCAGAGTTTGTGCCCCTCTGAGAATCGGCTTGCCTTGTAGAGATGAGTGGCAAACAGAGGGTATAATTGGCCACTAAATTGGGAGGAAAAAAAAAGGAAAAAATCTGAAACATGTACAACATTACACTTGTACTCTTGTTCAAGTCACTACAGTACAATAAAAGGTTTGTTTCACATGTTGTAGAAGTTATGCTACAGAAATGTATGCTTTGTCCCAAAGTGGGATTTATTATATTATTATAATATTAGGGGAGGTCTAGGGAGGCATAGCAGAACAGTTGACAGTAAGTTATTTTAAGGCCTCACTGTTATACAAATCTATGCAATGGTCTGCTTCAGGGCCGTATGTTTTTTCAATATGTTTGGTGTAGATTTTGCTGTGCTAAACTGTGTCATACAGGCCAAAACAATATCTCCTCCATCTTTTACAACCAATTCACACCTAGCTTTGAAAACAATTGCATTTTTGTCAGGCTACTGTGGTACAATGATGATTGAGGATGAAGATTCTCCCATTTCAATGACCCTGGATGACACGAAACCTGATGGGTCCTGCCCTTGCATCATGGGGTAACTCTTGTATTGTTTAATATAATTAATTATAATTTAACTTCAAATTTAATTGAAATTCCAATGTCCATTTCAATGGTTTGTCATTGTCACATGGCATTGTTGAGAACCCAACTGTCACTGTTTAAATCTAACTCTGTTTCTTTGTTGTGTTGCTATACTTCCTGGTATACAGTTATTGAAACAAATATTATTATTATTATTATTAATAATAATAATAAATAATAATAATAATAATAATAATAATAATAATTTGATTGTGGTTTGAGTTTGTGGTGGCACTATAATGCAGTTATAGGGAATTATATGTGTGTACTCAATAGTGTTCCCAAATTATTTTCTGTTTTCCAACCAAGGGAAGGGATGGGGACTAAAAGATTAACAGACATTTCCACTGGGGGGCAGTGAAGACACGTCTTCCCCTCACATGGAAACTAGCCATTGTTCCTGTGAAACTGAAAATGCTTTCTGTTACAGGTTTATTTTGGCAAGAAAAGCCAGAGAACTTATTCATTTGACAAAAGATGAGAGGTATGTCATTACAATTTTGTTGTGCTGCTATTTTGTCTACTTTAGTACCATATGATATCAATAATTTATCCAGGAGGAAGAAAGGAAAATTATACAAATTAAATGAAATGGACAGGGTGATGGTTGTATTAATTGTACTGTACCACAATATGGTTGCTATAAGACAGTGGCTTAGAACAATCAATATAAAAGTTGGAGCTCTGTTCTGTGAACTAACTTGGTTGAACAGCTAGACACACTGCTAGACACAGAATGCATTTAATGTTAATGCATTTAACTAAAAGGATGATAGCACTTAAATATATGATGTTACTCTACCTCAGGTTCAGGATTTTGATTTCATCTTCAAAATGAAATTCATCTCTACCTGGTTTGTAAATGAAGCATCATACGCAATAATAAAAAGGGTTATGGACAACCCATTTTGGTGGAGACCACTTTTATGTGGACATGATGGAAGGTGCTGTTCAACTATGCTAGTTGCATACCCTCCCTTGCAACCTAGGCTTTGGGACACATATTGTATGTGTAGATGCCAAGGGCACACAATGCAGTAGATCTCAGGCCTGTGAGAAGCAATACCTGGCAAAATTTATTTTTCCCCAAAGGAAACAACAAATCTGTCAGATGTATGCCAAAGTGTTGGGAATTCCTGAGGCTCTTAGGGTGAGTGGGAACAATGGAATTTCAATACTTCAAATAACAACCATTTTGCTTAAATATTGAGACCCAGAGAATAAAACAAAAAACCTACCACTGAGGTCGACCCAGCATTGACAGAATGGACCACCTTGGTAAGTAGGTTTGAATATTTATACGTCGTCACATTAGCCAGATATATAACTTTTTTTGAAAAGTTTTGAACTTTTTAAGAAGTTTTAGTTGCAGGTGAAACACTAAGTTAGGTAGCAAGATAATATGATGGCAAGCTAGGAAGCAATCCTTTAGCTAGCTCATGATTTAGCTAGGTAAATTAGATGAAGATAAATAAAAGTATATTACAATGTAGCTAGTAAATAAGCAATCATTTCACTAACGATGTGAAAACAAACAAAGTTAAGATATTTAAAATATTTTACCAAAGCCCAACATATTTTCAATCAGGGTGCTGCAGACATGGAAACTAGAATAGTACTGATCCTGGCAATAACATTTATGATGCTCTTATTGGGCCAAAAAATTTAAATTAAATATTTAAGACCTATATCTGAGTTTTAATATCTCTGTGTCTTTCCACGATCTCCTTGTAAGGGAATCTTGAAGCATACACCCAATGAATAGATAATAACAATTACAATACAGTATAGCAATCACCAGAGTACAACTAATTGAACACATATGGTGAGCACTAGCCCAGTGATCATTAGCTGGCTGGCAGTCTGAACACAAAATGTATGCCAGCACCAAAATGCCACTTCATCTAATCAAAGTGTTTCCTGAAAACGACGGCTTTAGCACACTGTGTTCCAATAGTCCAGCGCAACTGACGGCTGACCGTGATTAAAATGTGTCTTTTCACACCGAACAGCCTGTTCACTACGAGGAGAAGGACTGGTGTGGGGAGCAGTATTCAGGCGGCTGCTACACCGCTTACTTCCCACCGGGAACTTTTTGTCAGTTCAGCAGGTACAGTGCCACTGTTTCAAACCTTCCACACTGTGGGCATTATATATTATACATTTATATACACTGGATATTTACATTTTTCCATTTGGACAGTCAGAGGTAGTGGGTTGGGGGGAGGGATCCAGGTGTTGCCTATGAACCACTGGTTAAAACTGCTGGTTGTCTGGCTGCAGGCACTGTCTTGATAATGTAGTGTCTTAATAAGGTGAGCCAGCCAGCCGCCTCTGTAATTAAGTTTTCATGAAATATAGCTGCAATCAGTGATGCCAGGGGCACTAGCAAAGATAGCGCTTTTTTTTCCAAGAAAAAAGCAGATCTAAATCCAATGTTCAATTTAAAAAAATTCAACCTCCCATGTACAACATCCTTTATTGAGAATTCAATACATAATAACAGATATACAGAGGTAGCTAACCATCCACAGAAATAAGTTTAGAGCAGGCAGATTTAACATCATGTTCATTTCAGGTCAACACTTTTCAGGTTTGGCCCACAACGTGTACACAGTACACACTTAGTTCTTCAATGATTGACCCAACACTGAATGAGATTTCACTCTTGTAGAATTTAACTTTGAATATCCTGAGGATGCTTCCCTCAAACACTGAATCTGCTAGCACCTCATTTGAACCCTTCACTCGTTCAGTTGTTTGAGTTAAGGATTTCTGTTTACCTGCAATGGCTTTTAAGGTTCTGAATGCTTTTCCTAAATATTTCATAACACAGACGTCGTCTTTCTAAGATGTTGGTTCCAGACATGTTGGCTGTAATGCATTTCCGTCTTTGGCTTCATCCAGAATTTATGGCTTCATCACAGAAAAAAATGAAATCCTTGTTTACTGTGAAAATCTAAACCACTTGTCCACCATTGGGAAAGGCCAGTTCTTTCCACTTTCTTGTTATGTACTTATTCAATTTTAATAACTTTTTTGAATAAATATTTTAAATTGCATTATTCTTGAACATGAAAGAGTTCTAGCCAGGCACAGCAGTATGCAAGATTAGGGCTTTGATATCAAGTTAAATTGTATAAAACGTAATTCGTTGCATTAAAAAAAAAGAAAAAAAAAGAGGTTCAGATCTCTGTGTTGTTCAGTTGTAGCCCATATTTTAAGGCCAGTGTGGCAATAGAGGTGTACAGTGTGTGGTGTCCCTTGGGATTGGGCGACACACATGGACCTTGCAGAGGGTGTAGGCAAGTTAAATAACCCGGAGGAGGCAGTATTACAAACAAAACAACACTTTATTAAATTCATCTTGACAAACACAAAAAGGGTGGGGTCTTCGGGGGAATTCACAAGACAATCATAACACAACACATAAAGTCCACAATCCTTATCTTTGTCCAAGTCCAAATCCAGGTCAGTTCCTCACACAGTCCAAGTTGGTACACAAACAGGGTCCTCAAAACAATCCAATCTAAAACAGCAATCAAAAATAATCTTCACCACTCTAAAACAGCACTCTTCACCACTCTAAAACAGCAACCTACTCCTTCTCAGTGTGATAGGAGTTGGTCCCTTAAATAGGCCTCCGAATGGCCTTCAGCTGTCCGTAGTCCCAATCACTTGACTTCGTTCAGGTGTGGGACTGCGGGCTGCTGGGAAATGAAGTTGATTCCTCTCCAGTGGCTCCCAAGAATTAAAGAGGCAGGCCGCCATTTCCTCATCCTGGCCCTTGGGATGCCACAAGTGTTTACTTTGGACACAATAATCATGGGGCTTGTGAAGGGTGCTGCAAACTGATGAAGCTGATGAAGCAGACAGCCATGTAGCTTCACTTGGCTTTTTCCTCAAAGCCTCTGTCCAGCCAACTTATAATCAGTCTTTTGTTTTGCTCCTTCTCTTTTATAGAGTCCTGAGGGAGCCAGTCGGTAAGCTTTTTTTCGCCGGTACCGAGACGGCCACCAAGTGGAGCGGGTATATGGATGGAGCTGTGCAGGCTGGAGAGAGGGCAGCCAGAGAGGTAAAGAGGGGTCAGGTGTTTTTCAAAACATTATTTATGTTTTGAATTCTATCAGTGATAATGTGCCCATGGAAAACACTGACATGAAGGAGAACAATATCATTGTGCTCACAGTCAAGCAGATGGAAATATAATAAAAAAGCAAAGAAGAAATTATCTACTTTATTTGACATAGAAGTGACCCACTTAGAACATTCATCAGCTATGTGTTTTGAACAGAAGGACCCCTTTGGGAAAAACCTGGTTAATGCATACAAGGGTATTATTAATTATGAAGTAATTTGTAACTAATTATTTCTGATAGCTAGACACCATGCACCTGAGACACACAGACACACACAAAAAAACATAATTATTATTTAATTCTATTTCTGTTGCAGATATGGCAGTTTTGCATGGATTTGGGGATAAATAGTCATAACTAGATCAGAGTGGGGAAAATCTTTATTCTTTTTCAGTGTAAATGTTTTCAGTGCTTTCATTTACTGAACATATCGAGTTCAGATATGCCGAGATGATAAGGAAACACAGTGAGTCCATATTCTGAATGTACCGGTGAGGTCTGTCTCTAAAGTTTGGAACTGATTATACAAAATATTCCAATTGTATCTGCATTCCTACAAAGCTAGACCCATCTGGACTCCAAATTCCTCAAATCCTTTCTAAGCTTCTATATGATTTGTGTAATTCTTGGATGAAGATATTAAACCTTTCAGAAGTCTTAGAATATGTGTGTAGGCGGCCACCAACTGCCAGCTCCCTCTAACACCTCAATAAATCTGTATCATGATACATACAGTATCTGTAGCTCATGGAATAACTTTTATAATTACATAATTTTCCAGCACATATCCATAAATGACTACAGCTTGCAGATGACTCCATATTACACTTAATAGCTCCATGTTTCAAAGTCTTCTCTTCTCTCATCATTTCTAATCCATGTTTTAGAAGCTGTGTTTTCAAACTCCCACCTAGCCACAAACAATATAGGCCACTTGTCTGTCTTGCCAATCTATGTCAATCATTAAGCATTGTTGATTTTGAGTCATGCATATGGCACATTCACAAAAACCTTAAATTAGATTGGTTGCCAGGACAACCAATGCTGGCACTGAGGGAAATTCTGCTTTGTGTATGTTGTCTTTTCACCTTTTCAACAAAGGTAGTATGTCTCAATGAATACAGTCCACCTTGTCAAAAGATTGTGTTTTACCTGCCATACAGCATACTGTGATGAGCAGTCACGCTGAGGTAAGTAACGCACTGGTTTCAGGCAACTCAGAAGCCTAGTTCTGTTACCTTTGTGCAAGAGTAACTCTGTTAAAAGTCACAGTCAAAGTCAATGATGCGGAGAACAGCCAGATCCTGTTGGGAACTCTCCATGCCTTTCAGGTGCTGCACGCCATGGGCAGAATCTCCTACTCAGAGATCTGGAGGGAGGATGCAGAGTCCCAGGTACCACACGAGAGATTGCAAGTGTGGGGGTTAGAGTTAGGGTTAGGGGCACATGCTTGAGAACTTGTACTTTGTGCTGCAAAGTTTTTTGTGTGCTGGGTTTTTTCATTTCATTTTTCAAATCATTAAATTTGTATCGGGGGGGCTATTCTTGTTTGGGCACGTGTTGTGTTGTACTGTTCCGTTCAGTTTAACTAGTTCTGGATCATTTCATTTATGCATATGCATAAACAGGTTCAGTATTCAAAACTAATAAATTGATGGATTGGGGGGGTGGTTCTGTCTTGAAGAGAACTTTGAACTTCCCTCCCTTGATCACTTGTGACCCTTGTAGCCCTTGTGGCCCCTGTAGCACTTTGGCAGCTGTAGTGGCCATCAGATTTGTTATCACCTACCCTGTTTTGTCTTTACTGTTGATGCAGGAAGTACAATCACAGCCAAACACGATGGGTCTTTTTGAAGAGTGGCTGCCTTCAGTTCCTGCTTTCCTGTCAACGATTGGAGCCTCTGCTGTTTTCCTCACTGCTCTGGGAGTTGCCTTACTAAAACCAAATATGAGGGTGCGTCTTTTTTGCTAAGTTAATTTTGGCCCAAAACCCAGGCATGGCGCTCTGCCAATCCAGTGACTTGGCTATTGTTGCAGTATTGACTTACTCTGAAGTTGGATTCCTTTCCAAATTTTTTTCTTCAGGGAAACAGCCATTTGTTACCAAAGATCCCATCTATCCTCTAGAAGGTAACTAAACACATAAATTCTGAGAACCAGATGACTTTGTGACAAAGCCAACATTATTCAGGCAACAAAGCATTGAAAACATGACAGCTTTCCAGTGACCAGTGACAAAGATCCAATCACCCTAAATTTACCAGAAGCGAAGAGTCTTCAGTGCGTAGCTCAGTCTGCATGCTAATAAGACAACTGCTGTGAAAATGGTGAGTTTGTCATGAGGCTGTACTGCAGCAACATGCTGGGAGCATGTCAACATTTATACATGTCACATTTCTAAGTATCTAATTGTTTGTCAAATCTTAATCTCAAGCAGAAAAAAACATGGGAGTAAACACACAGGGTTTCTGTCGTTCTAAGTTTATGATGTCTTACTCAGGTTGAACAGAAGCCTCCGTATACCTAGGACAAATGACTCCCCAGGCATTGTGCTCAAGTGAAAGTACAGAGACGTGTTTTCACGATCCTATGAAACAATGGCAGCTTACAAGCTGAAATAGGGGAGGGAAAAACATATCTCTAAACTGCTGATTTCAAAAAGCCAAACAATTTTGCCAATTTGAATGAGGCTCACCCATCAGCAGTTGATTCCTTTATACTTGAAAACTGCCTTTTTACGAAATAAAAAGTTAAGACTGATCTCCAGTCTCTGTCATAACAAGAATTACTGCATTGGCACATGCAAATTGCTATTCTGCTCAGCGTGCTTCCGACAAGCATGCCTCACCATTAAATAGCAAGCACACTATTTTGTAAAGATCTTTAATTATTCAAATATACAGTGTGACAACATGGTATACATTAGCACATGACAAAGGTTCAAATGTTTCCCCTTATAAAGTAGGAAAAGTCATAATTGTCCATTCTTGTACTGTACAAACCATCACTGTTAAAGACTACTTGTACTTTTAAAGAATAACTAATGTACTCATATGGCATATGTGCTATGGCAAGAGGTTTTGCTATATAAAACAATGCTATGCTTGTCTAAATGTATTGTACTGTCTGTCAGTAGTTCAGCTTACTCTCCTCTCCGTCAGAATGGAGCACTATTGCCTCATGAAAAAAAAGACATGTAATTCTGCGTGGCCCTACAGTTTGGTATTCACCATCTATTTTAACAACTGTGAATTAGATATAGATGAATATACATTTCTTAGCTGTTGTGGTTTTGCTAATTTGAGGTATATTTAAAACAGTGTGAGTTTTTCTTCTTTTATTTTGATTTCCTTAAAAATTGAATTGTTAAATTCATTTGGTTATATTCCACCGATTATTTACGGTTGAACGAGCAAACCCATAGCCGATTGTCAGTGTTTGTCGAGAAATTATGAACTGTGTGCCAGTTATGTTTGTTTGTTTGTGTTGTGTAATACATGTATAATTGATGGTCAACCTTGTTCCAATATCTTGAGTGCTTCAGTAAACTATGATCATGCATGAGCAAGTTTTCCCTTCGCAAAGTGAATTTCTGGCAGCTCCTGTTGTGTCTGCTTAAAATCAATACTGGGCATCGGAGTTAAGGTTCAGTGTAACAGGATTTATGGTGTGTCTTTGTGTTCGATGAGGTCTTACCTGGGCACAACGTTCTTTATGTCAGAAAGTGTGTGTGATATGTGGCATTGTAAACCCCTCAGATTGTTCTGTACAATAAAACAAGACAGCTTGTATGTGATGTTTTGTCTATAATATCTATACGTCTGCAGATTTCCACGCACATAATTTTGGAGACCTCTGCGACACATGCTGTTGGATTCTTCCTCAGAAAGAAAATGTGTTCCCAGCTATGAAAACAGATGTTAAATTAAATCTAGTACACAATTAACAATCATTGCAGTGAGGCTCCACTGCCGTCTACTATGTTGTAATTATATATATATACTGGTAAGCTTACATACTGTGTAAGTGTTGTCTGCTGCTAATTCAGCTTTATTTATGACAATATTACACTCTTACTTCCTTCTCCTTCACCCATGCACTTTGAGTTTAAACATGATGTCACAATAGTGTACATAAACCTAAGTGAAGTGGTGGCTATACTTAAAATATTTTGGTTTATATATATTATATATATATATACAGTACTGTGCAAAAGTCTTAGGCCACCCGAGTAAATTATGTTTAAAGCTATTTATCTGGGCAGTACGTGTTTATTTGATTGGAAAAACACTATATAACATTATAATAAATACAAATAAACATTAATAGAATATAAGTAACAAGCATTTCTTGTGTTTACCAAAAAGTTATTGATATCTTGTGAGATGACTCTCCTCGAGGCAATCCAGCCATTCCATGTATTTGTTAAATTAGGTTGAATTTAAATACAAGGAATGGAAGAAACTGGGCAAGTTGAAGACAGATGATGTTGCATCTGATCTGATGAACAGTACTTAAAGGTCACTTCCTTGATCTGGCAGAGTCATCTGGTACTAAAGTACACACTTCGACCTTACAAAAAATGGTCTTGTAGGACGTTTTGCAGCTAAGAAACCAGCTAAGAATCTTAAGCAACTTGCCCATGCCCAGTGGTGAGTAGTCTACATGTTGTTTTAAGTACAGTAGACCAACATAGTGTAGCAGAACCCGTGATGTTGAGTTGCAACTCCGCCAGTGATCAATAATAAAACCGATAAACACAGTAAAATGCCAACCAGTTTTGGTTATTCTTTTAAAGGGGAAACGGAAGGGGAAGGGAAAAGGGTAAAGTCCACAATCCTTGTTCGTTGTCATAATAATCCAATATCCAAGTCCAGTTCAGTCCCTCTATCCAGTCCAGTAGTCGGTACACAAAGGGGGGTCCTCAAACAAGTCAAACACGATAAGCAATCCAAAAACGCTTCTCCAAAACTCTCTCCACAACACTCTCCGCAATCACCACCCTACTCCTTTGCCGTGTGACAGGAATCAGCCCTTGAAATAGGCCTCAGCTGTTTGTAAAATGGGCTGGATGGGCTGCAGGTGCGTTCCCACACTTCCTGCCCGGCCATATAGGGAAAAGGGGTGGAGCCAGCGTCCCACCACGTACCACCCGTCAATCACTCGCCCTCGGGCTGCCTCCGGGCGGCTGCCACAATAGCTACAGTAATGTAGCAGGTGCCAAAGCTGTGTGCAGAAAAACCTTGTTAGTGCATATGTGAAATTAAAGGTTTTGATGCTCATTTGAATGTCCTTTTTTGGCTTTTAATCAAAACATTTAACTTCTCACTTAAAATGTCGTTTTTGGGATTTAATTTCCAGTTTTTACACCGGAAGGTGATATATTAATGATGCATTATGCAACATTTCCACATACCAACAACCTGTAATCAGGCCTCGACATTAACGATAGCCCAGGGCTACCAATCAGTCGCAAATGAGCAGTTTGGGCTGCCATTCTTTGCTGCCTGGTTGCTGGATTGGGCTACCACTTTCCCTTATTTCATTTTTTTTTTTGTATGGTCGTAAATGTCTGAAATAGAAATAAGAACAGTATTAATTTTACTGGGGTTTGGTTCAAGAAAACGGAGAATCGGTTTGAGAGTCAAGGAATATATTGTACAGGGCTATCCTAGTAGATGTGCCAAATTTCTGCCAAATAGGCGATGAAACAGCTAAGATACTGATAGTATAATTTTGTGATTTTGAATGGGAGTTGTTCTCAAAACAAAATAAATAAAAAAAGCCATTTTCAGGGAACAAGTAATGGGTTAACATGGGATAACAGTCACTCTGTGCAAGGTGCCGACTCTGGATCCAGCAAGAGCCCCAGACCATCACGCTTCCTCCTCCATGTTTGACAGTTGGTGTCACACACTGAAGAACCATCCTTTCGCCTACTCGACAGCCTACAAAAACCTTTCAAAATGTCAAGATTTAAACTTTTGATTCATCGGTCCATAAGACCTTCTTCCAGTCTTCAGTAGTCCACTGGTGGTGCTTCATGGCCCAGGCAAGCCTCTTTTTCTTATTTTGCCATCTTAGCAATGGCTTTCTTACTGTCACTCGACCTGTCAACCTGCAGCTCGAAGTCTTCTCTTCACAGTTGAGACTTCCTTACTTCGACCAGTGTTAAGCTGTGCTTGAAGCTGTTGTCCTGTGAGCTGCCTATCACGCAAGCTCTTGACTCAGAAACTTGTCTTATGATTTTGTTGTGGCTTTGTGTCTGCCAGACCTCTTCCTGTCAGTTTCCTCCAGTTTCCAAGTGCCCTTTGATGGTGTAGGAAACTACTCACTGCCCAAAAATGTAAATGATTTTTCAGTTTTTGGTAACCTAAACTTAATTTTTTACTGGACTTGCTTACCTTTGTACCATTTCAGATTATTCACTGGACTTGAACTGCTTAAATTTCAGTAAAAACTGGAAAATGGGGGTGTTCAATAAAACATCAGGGACAAAATTTGACCTGCACAAGACTGGAATGGGCTATATATATATTAGAAAATATGACCATATCTCCTCGGTCTGGGGCTATCTATATATAGGTATATATATTTTTTAAGGCTAATGGGAATGTTCTGAATTTGCCAACCTGGATGATTCCAGTGCTGTGGTCAGATGAGACTAAAATCGATTTCAATAAGTTGGGCAGCCAACTTAATAATGGAAGCTAAAATTCAGCAGTTGAGTAATCATCACAAATGTATAAAAAGCACAAGCTGATGTCACAGGTGATTCTTCTTATGCCCACCTAACACTGTACTTCAGTCTCCCCACTTCCTTCTCCTTTGTATCACCTGCTGTGAATTCAGATATAGTCATAGCATATTCTCCCTCTCGCTGCCCATCTCTTGTCACAATGGAGCTCTGAACCAATAAAATACCAGAGGGGATTTTTGACAGACAATGTAAATATGAGGCTGTCACAAATAGAGTACCAGCTTATCTAGCATGCAAATGCATTAATCTCAAAACTATCTCTAATAACAAATGGTTTATACACTTGTTTTTTTTGTTTGTTGTTACCAGTCTCTTCAGATATGGGGGAAACAAGAGGGGAGCATGAAAGCTGTGGAGAGGGAAGTAAAAAAGAGGGGAGTGTGAAAGCTGTGGAGAGGGAAGGAAAAAAAGAGGGGAGGAAAAAGAGAGGGGAAGCTGTGGAGAGGGAAGTAAAAAAGAGGGGAGTGTGAAAGCTGTGGAGAGGGAAGGAAAAAAAGAGGGGAGCGTGAAGGCTATGGAGAGGGAAGATTTGAGCAGCATCTGGCAGCTTATTAGCAGGTGCATTTAATCTGAGCTTTAACAAGCAGATCATAATAATAGTTTATAGTAATTTTTTTGCTGTGTCGGGCACTTTGATAAATCAAACCGTACAGCAGAGACATCTGAGGAGTGTCCTGTGGGGACCAAAAGCATTTAATATAACAAGCTGAACGATGCACTGTGCCATCATTTTCAGTCTACATTCCCCCTGCTGTCAATTTTCACAATAATGATAGTTTCATCAATCACACAATGAAACCATCTGTGTTCCCCTTTTTTCTTATGGATGAATCCAGGACTATTTGGGGTGTTATTTCGATATCTGAACCTGACAACCAAACACAATTTCACAGCTCAAATATATATTTTCCATATTGCCGTATCGTTCCACCCATGTTGATTTGTTTTTACTGTGCAATGATTATGTTCCAGGTGATGTAAAAAAACAAACAAAAAAACCCTCCACAAAGCATGGCCCTCCACCAAAATATTAAATGAATCCACCATCTGTGCACAACACAGTTCTGAGACAGGCTTGATCTTACACTGCAAATTATGTGTGTTTCTCACAAATAACATCATTTGGGAAAGCCAGTCAGGGTAGGAACGGTAGGAAAAACCTTTTTTTGTAAAAAAATATATAATGTAGGAAATGGCTAAAATATTTGGAATTCATTAAAAAAATGTAAAAAAAATCCAGATTTGCTGATGTAGAATGTCATGTTTTTTAATTAGGAGAATATTCTAAATGTTTATGATCTTACTCTTAAGCAGCAAGAAAGGTTTTCAGTTCGAATCCATTTAAATTTACTGTCCTTAAGCACCAACTGCAATGCCTAGAAACCCCCCAGAATCCCTTGCATTACACAGCTACAAATTGCAAATAGCAAGATTCAGATTTTCAATTTAAAGGCCTATGATAATCATTAAGACATGCAAAGTTGTGATTATTCTATGCTATAATTTTACAAAGCACCAAAATGTGTCTTCTACCAAATAAATGACACCAGGCATGTGTGTTATTTCCTCAAGGTGAAACATTTAAATGCATTCAATTGAACAAATTCACCACTTAACATAACAAATACTAAAGTACAACATCTGAATAGTTTTACACAAGGAATTTTCTGAACAGAATGGAGTGATTTAATTTTGAACAGTCTCAATAAATAACAACATAAAAAGCAATTTGGCACAATAGCATAGCTGTGCAGCAGTGTAGCAGTTCAAACAAAATCTGAAACATTATTCCTTTTATTTCACATTATTGCCACCCATTACGTTTCAACCGAAGAGCAAAAGACTACTTCCCCTGAAATTGACAAACTTCACATTTAAGGAACAATTGCATTTGATGTTTTATGATATGTATTTATGATTATCTAAGTACATTACAGGTACAAACATATCCAATATTGAGCATGAATTGCGAGGCCTAGACTTCCAGTCAGACATCCTCCCTTATGAGCATCATCTTTAGTTTGTTTTCGTTGCCTTTGAGTATACTTCACTCAATTTCTAAATAAGAAAATCACACACAAATCAGAGACTGATGCACTCTACAAAAGTTATTCTACTTTATCTATATAGTGCATTTAAGCGATCAGAGTAATTTGTGATACAAAGCAGACGTTTGTATCTCTACATTCATTCTAATAAATAAAAGAATCTCTGGGTGATAGTAAGCCAAGTGACATCGACTGGAAAAGGGTAACATGTTACTGTAAGCTTCCAAAACTGTTTTGATGCACGATCATACATTCAATATGTAATTGCTTGATTAATGTCATAATTTCCCCCAAAGGTTCTCCCATCAAAACACATTTTATTTGAAGTTTTATGATTTGTTTTAAATTGTTAAAACGGGCAAAAGATGGGGTTAGGTAATGTGTTGTGTGGATACAAACGAAACCTCAATTATCACCGATCGAAACCAATTCCAGTTCTTAGGTACAAAGATTCCATTTCAATTCAGGTTGTCTTTTAAGTTGTAACCACCACTATTGACCCTGTTAAAGTGACCTGGTTCGTCCAATGTTGGATATTGGTAGATATTGGTGGGTGATCGGGTGGGTCACTATCGGGAGGGCCACTTTGGCACATTGTTAGTTGCGTGCTGTAATCAGCCAACCATCATTTATCCATCAACAGCAAATGTTGGTCCAGTAATGACATTTTCCCAACATATCTTACCAATCAGTTGGCCAATGTGTGCATTCTTTTATTTATTTATATATATATATTTTAAAAATATATATTTTTTTTTTTACATTTTTGTTTCTGATTTCCTCCCAATTTAATAGCCAATTGTACCCTTGTTTCATGCCAACTATCCCCCCCTCGTAGTGTGTAGTGTGAGCTCGCTGCCGTAGCTCTGGGACCGGCTGTGACAAAGGCGATGAACCGCCTCCTCCGAGATGGAACTCACCAAGCTGTCAACTGTAACTCCGGTACACACAGAGCCACTCTTGTATGTGGCGAGCTCAAGCCTGCTTCCCTCCCTGCTCCCTGGGGTGGACAGCCATTCGCTGCCCCGAACGGGACCAGAGCTGGACTAGCACAGCCAGGGCTCGAACCCCTGACCACAGTGGGCAACCTGCACTAAAGTGCCTTTACCATTACTCCACCCAGGGGCCCAATATGTGTATTCTAAAGGTGCCAATTTCCCCCCATAGAAGTGGCCCTATGTGAACTACCAGCATTGGCATGCCTTTAGATGCACCCAATATGATGAAACATGTATCTATCGGTCCACAGCTTCATTTTGCTAGAGATTGGTGCATTCTAATAGGCCAACGATTGTTGTTGGCACAAGAGCAACTTGTGGCAACCTGGATGATCCAACTTTCGGCCATTGCTAGTGGCCAATATTGGAGCATTTTTTCTTTGTTCCGCAAACAAACATTGACCCAAAAATTGGCCTTAAAAATGGCTTAAGGCCAACACTGGACCAGCCGGGTCATGTTTACTGTGAATGCTTCTTGGACCCCCCAATCATACCGTAGGCACTGCGGTTTTCCTTTTTCCTTGAAAAAGTGATGTTGCAGTAGACACATTCAGGGACACATTCTCTCCCTGTGCAATTTTTTACATTTGTTATACTCTTAAGAATACAAAAATATTTCAACATGGATTTCATATTTTTAGATTGAAAATGTGATAGAACAGTGGAATTAAACAGTATTAGACAGTAGTTCTCTTTGTATCAGATATGTAAATACTTACCTAAACCTAAAACCACATGTACTTCCACCAGAATTTTTTTAATTGAAACATTATACCAATGTTTACCGTTATTATAATATTCCAAAATAAAACACAGAACTGCACAGGGGCACTGTGTATATGTACACCTTTTAACTCAATGGTAACCTTAATTTGGGTAATATTTGGTTAAGTGGCTGTATGTTCTTTGTGAACTTTGCAGCCAAGCAAGTTCTGATTAACAAATTCATGTTTTTGTCCTTGTACTTGAAGCGGCACTTTAAGGGGCAAATGGATTACTTATTTCAATCGTTTCTGACTAACGTTTTAGACTGTACTGTATGCCCTCCTTAGAATTCTGCATTCTAACATGCCTTCATCATTACACTTATCAAAACAGAATGTGGACATACTTACATATTTCCCTTTTTAAATGTTGAATGATTTGAAGTGGTCCCAATTTTGAAAAAAACACCAGAAGTGTAGAACCCATGAGCAGCACTAAACTATCACAGTGAAAAAGGCTTCACGGTCTACAATATTACTGGAGCATAGCGAGAGACAGCGATACATTGGAAACACGTGCACAAAAACGACAAAACTCCACCTTTGGGTAGACAAAGTGTGGGTGTAGTTGCAGAACATTTACTGTTAATGACGTCTCATAATGTATGCGACTTGTGTTCGGGTAAGACGACAAATTATTGTTTGTAACCCTGCTTTAAGCTGCAGTGGCTGTGTGCAGGCATGTAATTATTTTTTGACCACAATTTTTTATATTTTACAGGGTGGCAAGTGCAAATCGAAAGTTACTTCAAATGAATGCAGCTGTACTTCTACACACCGAAATAAATATCCAAATCATGCACCTCTATGTTTGAACTCCATAATGAAAGAGAGGTGAAACTCAAGTCACGTATAACAATGGCAGTGCAATTATCTGTTATAGTAAAACAATATCCTCCTGTGCATACCAGGGATTTTAAAATCTAAACAGAAAAAACCTACAGCTGAACGTCTTTGTTTTCAGTATAATTTACCCCCAAAAGTCTACGCTGCAGCTGACTCACACCTATAACCATCCATCCAGAAATGTGTCCTGTCATAAGTCCTGGATTTCCTATTTTAAAATGTAAATAACATAACGTATGCCTCTTAGCAGACACGTTTACCCAAAGCGACTTACAGTAGCAAATGCATAATTTATTTTGTATATGCGGTCCCAATGCGGAATCGAACCCACAACAAGCGTCGGCGGCGCCGTGCTCTACCTACTGAGCCACACAGAACCATCGTGTGGAGTTTTAGATAATAGTTGTATTAAAGTGAGCGTTTATAAAATCTGTACACATCTAAGACTGCAACAGAATAGCAGTGAGCACCTCTGCAAGCCTGTAACAGGCAATAGTTGTGTCATTTAAACGTATGCAGAAGATTATGCAGGGTCATTTATAGTGAATATTGGTACAATTAATATAAATATCTGAGGGTTAATAGTTCATTTTACTAAAGGGATGAATGCATGTATTTGCTCAATCTGAATGGTAGTAGATGAAATCATACAAATACTGTTTTAAATGAAGTCTGACCACCATTGAAATCATTCCATTTCCAGAAATCAATATCAAATTGAGCTTGAGATCTGCAGCAAACCCCATTTCATACTTACTAAAGGATTAGAAACCATACTAAATATTGTCCTGTCCTATAATTGTTGGGTGGGGTCTGAAAACAAAGGGAAGAAATGCATTATGGATGCATCAACATTTTGGGCTCGGCATCAACTCGGCAGCAGGTTCAATGCATTGATGCAGCTTTAATTTTGTTCAGATTGCCTAAATATAGTTCCATTTTATGATTATGCAGCCTTTACAATAAAGGAAAATGGCAAATATATAGTACCTCAAAATGGACTCGTTTTCCAAGCTGAAAAAAAAAAAAAAAAAAAAAAAAAAACATTCCTAAGATGCCAAGCCAAGCAGAAATCCTCCAGCGAAGCCTCCAGTGAGAATGATGTTCTTCTTCACAAATGTTGTTATCTGTGTGGAGACAACGCAAACCATCCAGAACATCACCTTGTTTTTGTATTTTGTCTTTCTGCTATTTTCCTCCCAATTTAGTAGCCAATTATCCCCTCCCTCATATTGAGAGCTCGCTACTGTAGTCCTGAAATCGGCAGTGACATGCGGCAGAGCACCACCTCCTCCGAGCTGGAACCCGCCAAGCTGTCACCATAACTCCGGTATGCACACAGGGCCACTCCTATACGCAGCGAGCTCGTATCAGCTTCCCTCCCCCCTCCCTGGGGTGGACGGCCAATTTCCGCCCCCTAGTGGCACTCCCAGTCAGAGCCGAAACTGGCGCAACTGGTGGAATCGAACCTCGGTCGCAGTGGGCAGCGTTGAACGTTCTACCGCTACACCACCTGGGAGGCCACAGGCAAGCCTTTTCTGCACTCAGGCTGGACTTTCACGTGTTCACTTAGCCTAGGTGGCCGTGTGTAACGACGGCCCCTCACCTCGTCGACTTTGGTCCTCACTTCTGCTGGGGGCCTTTCCGCATTCAGCTTCAGCTGTTTCTTGGCCTTGTTCACATCCTGCTCAACTCTTTTCCAGTCTATCGTGATGTACCCCGTGTGATTAGCCATCTAAACAGAAAACGTTTCAAATCAGAACTTGCCTCTAAAAGAACCCGCCATGGTGTTTCACTGGCCTTTTTGAATTGTGCAACTATTATGGTCTCATTTTTATCCCATTATCTACATGTGAAGACCAAAAACAAGCTGAATAACTTTAATTCAAGTGGTGTTTTTAGCTACAGATAAGAGGTTCTGAGAGGGAAATGGCACCCCCCATTACGGAGGTGAAAAGAACGGATATTCACCTGAAGCAAAAAGAAACCACCACCCACTGCCGAGGCAGCCACCTTTCCAACCTTCTTAAACAGGAACCCGGCACACCTGTATCGGTAAAGAAACAGACCGTGCACACTCATTGACCGTTCTTTACTGTCTGCGAAAGCATGTTACTCTAATCACTGTCGGATGTTTTCAAAACCAAAGGTGAGTTGATTTGCTGTTTCCTCTCCTTCCCACAACCACAAAGGACAAAAAGGGCAGCACTGTTTGTGAGGAGGAGCCCTGTCCTGTATTATTACCCAAACCGAGATTCCAACTTCCGTTAAGGTTTTCCTTACCAACGGAACCTCACCATATGTAGAACCACACCAAGCTAACCCAACAGGAGGCGATGGGTGGAGTTGGCAAATGCTGTAGCCACAGCTACTGTGGCAACGTATATAGGCAAACTATTCTTGTAAAAATAAATAGTTAACATAAATTAATCTTAACTAAAGACTATTACTATTCATTCTTGCTTTAAAATGAACATGCTCAGGGGAGGGGTGAATGGGCAGCTGATTGAGTATTAGTCCCGCTGTTGGCGTGAGAATCGTGATGTCTGAAATAGCGGAAACTGTCACCCCCCCACCCCTCTCTGAAAATGCACTGTAATAAAAAAATTATCTCATAAAAAAACAAAAAAATATGTACCATCTTAAATATATTAAAGCATTTACAATAATATAAATGAAATAAATAAAAACCTTAATGAATAGTGACATCCTCATCAAGTACTCATGCCCATCCCTAATTAATGTTGGTATAATTTATAGCTTTCATGTGGATGCTAAGTTTGATTTATTTAGGCATTAGCACTGTAGACAACCCCTGGAAAAGGCTGAGCATTTTTTAACATGATGTAGTGAATCTGAACAGAAGCAGAAGTAGAGTGGTTTAAAGTATTCTCACCAGCCAGTTGCTCCACCAATCGCAAGCTGGGTAGCCACTGAATGTTTCTCAGCAATAGGTCCGGAGTTCTTCCCAAAGACTCTGTTCCACCAGCGTTGTCTCTTGGCATATTCCGCCAAGTCCATGACATCAAAGACAACCTCGTCTTCGCCTAACAAGAGAAAATTGTATAATTAAGGGGACATAATCTTGTATCTGCTGCACATTTAGGTATCAATTAACTTTAGAACATTGTACATAATTCCAATTGATAATGACAGACTTAGTATGTCCAAGGCACAGAATATGATGCCTGCCTCCAGCGATACAGGAATGCCATATCTCAACAATACTAGTGATCTCTCAACAAGGCCCACGCAGAGTGGTTTGGGCTGTCCGCACTCTGGACTTAGTTAAAAAACATCTGCCTTGTGATATGTGTCTCAGTCCACAGTGAGGGCATGTCCAACCTTTGTTGCTTTGTGAGAGAATTAAACAATTGAACATGTCATTCTCTATTTATTTTTTACATCTACCAAGTAGCAAGTTAGATAAAGGACTCGCTTTAGTTTAGCAAAGCTGGCTTTGTTTCTAGTAAAAAAATAAAAAATAAACATAATGTGAAAAAGGTTTTCTAGCAAGTTATTAACGTCGTTAAATGAAGAGTAGATAACGTTAGGTGGCTATCAAGCTCAAATCTGACATTATCCCCATTATCACAGCTAGTTAAGGTGAGTTAGCTGTCTCAGCCAGCCCGTTCTATTCAACTAATGACTTCGCTAGCGAACTACAAATATAGACGAGCATTAAATATATATAGCAAGCGTACCAGCGAATGACTTATGAAGGCAACACTCACCTTTATTCCTATTTTCGGCCATGTTTACTAAATTATGACCCGGACGTGGTTCCAGAACCTGTACCGTGTTTCTTCCTCTTCTTCCGTTTTTTAATATCGCTAGACTAACGCCAATCTGGCGCATTACTGCCACATATAGGAATATGGGGATACTTGAATAAAGCTTAAATTGGATCTTGGTGTATCCTGCTTGCGATTTCTTTTTCTTGTGAAATAGCTTTCGTGTTCTTTCTTTTTTACATTTCGAAAGTCCAAGACAGATATTTTTTTATTTTGATAACAGTTGTCAACTACATTGTTTGCGTGTATTAAGTTAGCCTATGTCACGTCACGCCACCCTTTTATATTGGAGCATCGCAGTGAATGTGGAGCCAGCTAAGGTGAGTTAGCTAAACAAGCGCAGGTTATGGAGGGGGAGGTGTATATGTAATCACAGGGTGACATGAGAAGACTGGAGTTTGACTATGTTAAATAATAATGCATTATTTGTCTCTCAGATGCACTGTGGGAGAAGAGGAGCCTGCAGCATCCTGCTCTGGTGTGCTCTCTCTCGGCACTCCCCTAGAGTCCCACACCACAATCACAGCTTTGTCGCAGTCCCACAACACCACCTCAACCACATTTTACATTTACATTTTAGGCATTTAGCAGACACTCTTATCCAGAGCGACTTAGACAGTTTACATTTCTTAACATACAATCCATTTATACAGCTGGATATTTTACTGAAGCAATTCAGGTTAAGTACCTTGCTCAAGGGTACAACGGCAGATGTGTCCCACTTGGGAATTGAACCAGCAACCTCTGAGTTACAGTCCAGTTCCCTAACCATTATACTACATGCCGATAAAATCATCTGCTAAATGACGATTTTATCCAAAGCGACTTACAGTAGTGAATGCAATACAGTTTTATTTTTTTCAGTACATGTGGTCCCAGTGGTAATTGAACCCACAACCTCAGCGTTGCCAACGCCATGCTCTACCTACTGAGCCACACAGAACCAGTGGCCAAGTCCACACAACCACCCTAACCAATGGCCAGGTCCACACGACCACCCCAACCAGCGCCTAGCCTGTCAACATGATCTCAACCAACACGCAGGTCCACACTTCCACCTCAACCAAAGCCAGTCGCAATACACCATCACAACCAAGGTGCCAACTCCACAGCACCCTGCTTGATCCTGCAGAGTCCTAGAGCACATCACTGTCACAGCAGAAAAAGGGTTAGGCCACATTCAATTAATGCACTTGATTGAAACGCAGTCTTTATACACTAAATAATGCCTTTCTGTACATTTGACCTATGAATTTACTGCCTGTTATGGAAATGTGGTGCCTTACACAACTGTGTCATGTAAACATTTTTAGCTCAAGTAAATACCTGAGAATAATTGTCTCCTTATGTAAAGGTCAATAATCTTCAACAGAACTGAGCACATGCTATACTGAAAGTAATATAAGTTTGTGGATTATATTTATATCTCACCTAAACTTTAATGCGTCTGTTATCTTGTTATTCAAGGCAAAATAATTTATTCTTTTTGTGATACAAAAATTTTAGAATTGAAAAAGGGACATTTTTGGTGTTGCACACAAAGATATATTATTATCAGAGAGTCAATAGACATATTGGTGGGATAAGTGCGGGACAGGGGGTTTCAATAAATAACGAAGTATAAAAACATCTGTAAAAATATAAGATTCACCGCGACACAAGGCTGAAAAAATACTTATACTTTATTAAGCTAAAAACGAACAACGCGTTTCACAAAAGGCTTCTTCAGGTTCAGGTATAAAAACAACTGTTCATAAAACATGGGCCCATTGAAGTGATGATTCCTGCAAAGGAGACTGGCTGAAAATGTCCTTTAAAAATACCCTCTTGTGTGGGGTCAGCCAGACACCCCCAGAATGAATTCTGAAACAGAGAAGCAGGGAGGCTAGCCAGTCAGCACCGTTAAAAATACTTATTCAATGTCTTTACATGTAACACCTTGGGTCTATGTATGGTATACATTTCCCAGCTTGTATTTAAGAGTGGTTGTAGAGAAGAATTTAATGGGGAATTCTGAACCAAAGCTCCTTCTTTTATATATTGTTTCGCATTTTTATGTCTGGTGTTAATGCTTGTATAATTCTGTTCATCCTTCTTAGAAGGCTAGAAGGAAGCTTCAATATGGTGGCAGCCCATCGTTGATATTCATGTATTTTAGTCCATCTATTTTCTGTTTAGTCCTTTTCTATTTAATTAAATAGCAAAATTTAGAGCTGGCAATGATAGGCTGATATTATATATCCATATCATTAATCAATGGATCAGTTGAATATAATTAAGTGATTTACATGTTTTTTTTGATTTACTAATGAATTAAATGGATATGCTTTCTGTGACACAAGATGGCAGTCGGTCTTTATTTTAAAGTAGGCCAGCCAGTGTTAGCAGTGCCGTGCTTCCGAATTTACCTTAAAATCCTAAATCGGGCACTGCTACCCTAGCCGCCTTTAGCAGTATCAACGGTGCGACTACAGTACATGTCTCACAAGTTGTCTGGGAATTGCAGTTTTGGAGATGGTAATCTAAGCATATATAAATTCACATAAATTTAGTTCATCCATTGACATTATAATGATTGGTACAATAAAAATGCATGATTGTGTGGTAGAAACTCATTTGATCTCACACCTATTTTGTGTGCTGTAGCTACATGCAAGTTATTTTCTTGAATGACAGGATTTACAGTTTAATTCCTGTAGAATTTAATAAACAATTATTTTATAAAAACATTTTTTAACATTTATAAATGCATTTTTATCCTTTAAACTTTTAAGCATCGACCGTTTATGTATTGTGCTTTTTTTTAAATGCACACAGCATGTATTTTTAGTATCCCTAGTTATAGACATTGGGGTGTGACATATTTTTTGCCTGCAATGTAGGCCATGTATATTACACTAAATTTAAAATGTCAAGGCTGTAAGGGCTTTTGGGCACATTCAAATTCTGGAATAGGTTGGTGAAGATTCCATTTTGGGCATACCCCTTTTTCCCTGTTTTGGCTTCAGACAAAAGCAGACACATGAGGCATGACTACCAACCCAGTTTTTGATGAATAATTTAGATGAATTTGGAGACCACATTTCATACACGCTTCAGAATTTTGCAATGCACCTGAGATAATCACATATTTAATAAAGTTATTTGTATTTTTAAAAATGTAGGGGAAGAACTCACCGAATAATGTATAATTCCATATTTGTATTCAGCTCTTCTCAATAAGCCTAGTACTTTAACACATTTTTTAAGTACCGTATCACAAGTTATGGTTGTACAAACGAAGGTTTGCCTTAGATGGCGCCAGAGATCACTGAAATGAAATTGAATTGGGTTATCGGTTGAAATGGTCCTTAAAAAGGACCAGCAGTGCCTTCTGGTCTTGTAAATGGGTAACCATAACCAATAAGACAGGTCCTTTGCATTTATTAGATTTTTGTGCTGACAATACCTATGCATGTTAGTAGTATGTGTGTTTTCACTGTCAAATTTGCATACACACTGGAAGACGTTATAACAGGCCCCATCCTCTCACTCAGACTCACCTCCTACAGTACTGAGACGTGACTGGATATGACTCAATTTGGCGGCCGACACTCTTCCTGTGAGGGGAGGCAGAGGAGGAGAGAGATGGAGAGAGGAATGGAGGGGAACAGGTAAGCTGCTTACCTCCCTCAGTCCTGGGCCCACAATTGGTCACTGCTTTTTTTTTTTTTTTACTCCTGGCAGATTAATGGGATGTTTTAAGGATGAATTTAGATCTAACTGATACTCGCAAAGCAGGAGGATCCCATTCCTCTACAAGCTGTACTGAGGTCCTCGCGGTCTCGTCTCTTCTCTGTCCTGACACCTCGCCTGTGGAACGACCTTCCGCAATCAGTCAGGACCGCGGAATCACTTGCGATCTTCCGCAAGAGACTCAAAACCCACCTTTTCAGACTCCACTACCACTTAATAAAATTTTAAAAAACTAACCTTTTCCTTCCCAGTGTTACAGGTATGGTACGCAGCTACCTGCAATTATGTCTATTGCTGTATTACTGCACTGATCTCTTGCGCGTACTATGATTGTTCCTACCATGTATTTATGCACATCTCTGGATAAGAGCGTCTGCTAAATGCTTAAAATGTAAATGTAATGTAAAATACTCACTGTCCCACTGGCTCTCTCTCAGTTTCTGAGTTACATTTTTGTGTTTTTGCAGTGGGATAAGCAAAACTGTTGATCCTTCAGGGCAAATCCACAATTATTAAAGAAAGACCAGCACTTGCAAAAAAATGTACCAGGGAGACTAGTGTTTCCAGGAAATAAAGCAGAACTCCAAGCAAATCAATGCTGAATCAATCAGCATACCTCACTGTACTAACAAATATTTCTGCTGCCTGCTTCTAGTAGAAGCAACAACTAGTTTTTGCTACCGTATGTAACTGTTCTGTGTGCACATTTTCCCATGGTAAAAGCTGAACAGGGAATTTGCAGCCATATTTACAGTACCAGTCAAAAGTTTGAGTACACCTTCCATCTGGACTACGGCTAAGCGGGCACTCCTTCATTCTTGAGCAAGATAATGACCCGAAACACACCTTGAAGTTGTGCAAGAACTATCTGCTGAAGGGGGAACGTGAAGGACAACTCAAACTAAGGACCTGGCCTGCCCAGTGTCCAGACTTGTATGGGATGAACTGGACAGAACAGTCAAAGCAAAGCAACCCACAAGTGCCTCTGGGAATTGCTGCAGGAGAGCTGGGAAGACATATCGGGTGATTTCCTGCTGAAACGTATTAACCGAATGGCCCGTGTTTGTGAGGCTGTTATCACAGCAAAGGGTGGCTATTTTGAGGAATCCAAGATTCAATTTTCAATTAAATTTTATTGAACATTGCTTTGATGTTCCTTTTGTTTATCGTTACATGTGACATTTTCAAGTATTTAAAGAAACTTAAAGGCGCCAGAAGGCGCCCCTTAAAAGGGGATCAAGATGAACTCCTGGAAAATGGTGGGATACAGAGAAAAAAATAGTCCTTGAGGCTTTTGAGGCATTCTTCGGCATCCTAAGTGTAGGGGTGGGGTGGACCTCATCCCTCCAGATACCAGGGCAGGGCGGGGGATGGAACCAGCAGCTAGGGTCCGGGCCAGCGGCATCCGGCTAACACATGGCAGGGGTGGGGGGTTGACTCTGGGCAGCTGGGTACTGGGCCGACGGAAATCCCCTGGGACTAGATGGCAGCAGCCCCCCTATGAAAGGGTCTCCAACATAACAGGGTCCAGGAATGAATGCCTACCTAGCCGGGCATCCATCTTTCATGCATCTGACATGAAATATTCACAAACCGAGAATTAATGTTTAATGAGTGGCACCTCTCCTTATGTTCCTGCTGCCTGACTCTGTCTCTCTCTGCCGGGACATGCAAGAGACTCCTCACTGCCACCATCAAACAGTACACTGGCGACACACGGTAAGGCACTAGCTATGCACTGTGCAAACATACAATACACTGACTTTCATAGAGTAACACATTAACTGCACAGAGCAAATGTCTACACATAGCCTAAAAGCACACAACTCTGACACAGCAAAGCAGCACACATTCCAGAAGCTGCTGGACAATTAAATCCCCCTCCCGCTCTTTTGTAATAAAGTTTCATAGTACAAATGAAAGGTGGCACCTTTGGTTTAATGTCACCAACATGTTTGTCATTATAATGGCTGAATGCAATGCCCCTGCCTAGATGTTTCATAGGCTGGAAGACGCAGTCAAATCTTGGGCAAAAATCGGTCAGAAGGTGTGTGATCGTGCAGTGATTTTAGCCATCTTGACACCTAAAAAATAAATAAAAATGATACATTTGTTTCAGATTTTTCCCCTATTTTTCTCCCAATTTAGTGGTTAATTATGCCCTCTATTTCTTTCGATTTACCCTCCCCCATGAACTCACCGCCCGCCGCCACAGGACAAGCTAATACCTTGAGACAATGATCCGCCTCCTTTGAGACTGGACTCTCCCAACTATATTTACCAGGTCGCCTTACCACTACTCTGCGAGCTGTGCCGGCTACCCCTGCCCCTCCCTCTGGGGCGGACAGCCAATTGCTGCCCCCTGGTGGCACTCCCGGTCTGGGCTGGACTGATGCAGTCGGGTTTTGAACCGCGGCTGCAGTGGGCAACTTGCATCCCAGTTGGACACTCTTACTGCTACACCAACCAGGAGACCCCTATCCTGACACCTTTGGATAAAACCAGGTGAAGAGTGTGGCCATGGCTGTCAGTATAACAGCCGCCACTCTCTACTGCTGCAGCAAAGGGGGGGGGTGTAGATACTGACTTCACCATTAAGCAGAGAATAGTTTGCAATGAGAACATTAGATAGTTAGGGAAACGAGCTGCATAGTTGTCATGGAGTTTGTTAAACAAGATCCAGGTTGAGTCCTTGTAGAGTAGTCCCTGTGAGAATATTAAGGCCTCAGAGGAGGCCTGGAGCTTCAGCTGCTTTTAGAAGAGTGATTCTATACATGCTACACCTGCAACACTCTTGCCATATCTGGGTTTGTTGTGACTGATATGCCCATTGTGGGTAGTTGCAAAAAGGGAATGAATTAATTTTATCTGCCCACAGTTCAGTCAACCCAATGATATCAATTTTGGAATCCAGAATTAACCAGTGCTTTTGAAACCAAGTGAAAATTTTGTAAAAAGGAAAGTTTAACCGCACTGCTGTTCTTCAGAGGACTCTGCACATGAACTGAATTCAAATTAGATGTTTTCTGGAGGCTGATTGTTAGTCACTATAGGGAAGAGCTCTGATTGCCTGCGAATATACAATACATACTGTATCTTTTGGGGAAAAAAATATGGCTTGCTAAACAAAATCTTAGCAATTGTATTAGTATAAAACAATATAATTTTCCCATACTACGAATTCAGTCTAGCAAGGTTGCCATATGTATAATTTAATGAATCATTGTTCCTCTTAAATGCCTCAAGCAGTTGCTGTCTGAAGTGGTGCAGAGAGCTTCAGTCATTTGCCTTTGTACTGTCTTAAATATAATAATAATATATGCCATTTAGCAGACGCTTTTATCCAAAGCACAGTTACAGTAGTGAATGCATACATTTTTCAGTTTATGTGGTTCCAGTGAGAATTGAACCCACAACCTAAGCATTACCAACACCATGCTCTACCCACTAAGCCACACAGAACCACAGCCATATAACCACAGAATATAACAGCCTCTAAGTCTCTTTAAGACTGAAACTATCAACTAGCCATCCAATATAGTAAGTAAAATCATGTCATTGCTCTCAAATATTATGGAAATGGGGACTATGTGGTTCTGTAGTGCAATTTAAAATGACAGTATATGCATTATGATCTAAGCCCCGGAGTAAAGTTCTAGAAAGTGAGAAATGTTCACTGAATCATGTTTGGTGTTGTTTCACAAGCCAGGACCTGCTGGCAGCCATTCAGTACTGTAATGTGCCAACAGGGAACAGCTGTGCAGGAAGACCTGTAACCCATCTCCTGTAGAACCATGGTGAGAAGCAGGGAGAGAGCCACGGAAGGAAAGGGCCTAATAGGCACGCGGGTAAGCCAAAAGACACACGTTGGACATACAGTACCAGTCAAATGTTTGAGTACACCTGCTGGAAACTAGGTTTATCTCATAATTGACAATGTTTTACACCGTATAGGTTTCTGTAAATACTTGAAAATGACAAAAAACACATGTAACAATAAACAAATGGAACATCAAAGCATCAAAATAGCCACCTTTGCCTTGATAACAGCCTCACAAACACAGGCCATTTGGTTAATACGTTTCAGCAGAAAATCTCAGCAGGCCAGGTCATTAGTTTGAGTTGTCCTTCACGAGACAGTTCTTGTACAACTTTAAGGTGTGTTTCGGGTCGTGCCCGAAGGAGTGCCCGATTAGTCGTAATCCAGATGGAAGGTGTACTCAAACTTTTGATTGACTGTATACGGAAGAGAAATTAATTGCACAGTGGCCAGTGCTTATTTGATCTATCTGCAGATAGCTGCCGGGACAGATGTCTAAAACATGATAAATAGCCTGCTAACTTGAAATGTTCATTTAGTTTTTTTGTGTTCTGGGGGTGTGGCAAGTGATTCATAACATGTAATGTAAGGCCAACAATTCCGACTAGTGGGCATCTTGGAAATCATTGCCATCAAATCCTGAGGTGGTGACATATGTTACAATTCCCGGATTTCTGGATGTGCTCGACTTTCCAGCTTGTACCTCACCAATTGCATTGCAACCCACTCATAAAGTGTTTCAGTGCACTAGTCTGGGATTCTCACCAATGTAAAGTCTTAATACTAGAGCGTATCCCAGTAATCTAGGGTTAGTGAGAGGCTCATAGCCCCAAGAGCCCTTTAAATACTGCCAGAACTTATAGAGCTAGTAGCCAGCCTACTTTTTTTATTTTTTTTTCCGGGCATTACAAGTGGGCTACAGGTGATGCCTTCAAGTCTTGTTCATGGCCCTTCCCCCTGAGCCAAGGGGGGAAAACTGGGCTAAGGGTGCAGTCAAGACCACATACTGAATTCAGAATGGCACATCCACAGTCACATTTTAATTCAAGAGAGTCGACCTTTGTTTCGAGAAGCTATGGAATAAGTCTGTCCCCTTAGTCATAGATGGAACAGGAGGTGTGTATAGGATAATGTTGCACAGGACCTTGAGGGAGTGTGTACAGTCAGAACAGTAATGTTGGGTAGGGCCAAGTGTAATGTCAGGGTCCTAATGTCTCTTTGGAAATGCAATGGATATTGTTCCTGGATGTATAACCTCAAGTGGAAAGCCAGCTGTGTTAACTTAGATTAAGGCCCTGCCGTGCACTGAAAGAGTACAAAAAATGATCATGACAAAGAAAGTCGGTTTGACCCAGTTTAGGCCCTTCAGTACAAAAGCAGGTTCTGAGTATCACTTCACATTAAGAAATGTGAAACCGTGAGATATTCTGGCAGGGTTGTTATATAAACACTCACAATGCAACCATTATTACATTATTCTTATACATTTTTATATTCTTCTTCTTATTGTTATTAGATATTGTGTCATCACCACAGCTACGTGCCTGTCGTACAGCTTAGCCTGCATATGAATGAAACAAAGACTCATGACACACATAGAAGATGAGCTTGAGTGCACATCCCTCTTTGTCTCTTCTGTCTTGCCTTCTCTCTCTGTGCCAGGAATATTTACCTCCCTCATATTGCGATGAGCCACTTCACTAGGGAGAGACAGAAAGGGTGAGTGAGAGGAAGAGCAGACACAGTGAAGCAGAAGTGGAGGAGAGGAGGATGGTGAAGGGAACAGATAGGGAAAGGGAGAGAGAAGAGATTGAGAGATAGGGAGAAGAGAGAGAGAGAGAGAGAGAGAGAGGGAGGGAGGGAGAGAGTGAATGAGTGAGTGGCTCAGACAAGGGAGTGCCTTACATCAGAGTGGGTTTTACACTAAAACAGCACATCTCTGCATTCTCTACAAAGCCAGATAAACACACACACTCACACATACATACACACACGTACACGCACGCACTCACACACACACAGAAATACAGGTAGAGAGAAAATCAAACAGTTACAGACATACACAGAAAAACAGGTACAGACCGACACGCATTCTCTCTATCTCTCTCACAAAAACATACAGACACACACACACACACACACACACACTTACACAAAGACAGAGATTAAGACTTGTGCGGAGATGGGGCTGGTGGTGGGGACTTTCTCTATGCAGACAAAGCAAGTGAACTATCGGAAAGGTAGGACTCCTGTTCAACCATTATACTCAGTCTGTAGAAATGGTGTCTGTGGGCACGTGCATCTGCATGTAATATTAAGTAGTGATTATTCATGTTTGAGTGAGTACAATTTAAAATGTCAATTATCTTGTGACTTTAAGTCCAGTCTGCGTGTTTCCCGTTCAAATTTTGCTTATTAAGAATAATAATAATAATAATAATTATACACTCTTATCCGTAATAGCTTAAAAGGCAAAAGGCATGATAGATGCTTATTCTTATTGCATAAAGGATTGTTTTCTTTATTATATATCAAGTTTCTAAATAATGTTTCACTTAATAATTTCTTTTTAACAGCATTTTGTCATATACAGTACATGGCACATATTCAAACACGGTGCAGGTTGGCCTGTTGCGCCATTGTTTGCAATAGGTGCATACTGTATAACTGAACTCATTGCATTAAAAAACATATTAGTTGACTATATCTAGTTTAAAAATATCAAACTGTTTGGCTTTGAACTAATGTGTTTGTGTCTACATACAACATTTTATATAGAAATACTATCTAGCTGGCTAGCTAACAATGCAGCATAGCCAACAAGCTAATTCCCTTGCATCACTGAGCAAGTTCTTCACTTTGACCCACACATTTGTATGATTGTGCATGCTATATACTTACACTGATTAATATATACCAACAAATATGTGATTGTGCAGTACATACAAATATTTGATATGGCCTTTAACATCATCACAGCACCATAAACTGTGATCTTTGATGTACGTTGTATTTAGCACATTAATTGAACCTACAAAAGAGTATATCAATATTTCTAATAATGTTTCAAATGAAGTGTGTTTATAAAAAATAAAAATGCATTTTGCATACTTGAGCTTTGTAACAAGCATCATATGGCTGCTGCAAACTTCCATATGTTCTGTATATTCTAGATGTGTTTTGTAACACGGCCTATGAAATAACCAGATAATTTAGTTATGTCTGCTGTAATGGGAGGTATAAGGGGAGATGGAATAATGCGCCTGGCCAATTTTAACCAATGGGATTCTGAGCTGAGGAGCATAGATGCATCATGAATAGTGCTCAGTGTAATTTCAGTATAATGTGGCAATGAGGTAGTGTGTGTAGCATAATGTGTAGGGAGCTGGGCTTGTGTGCAAAGGTTGTAGGTTTGATTGCCAGGTGGGGGCACTGCCATTGTACCCTTGAGCAAAAGGTACTTAACCTGAATTGCTTCAGTAAAATATCCAGCTGTATAAATGGATTGCATGTAGAGAAATGTAAACTGTGTAAGTTGCTCTGGATAAAAGTGTCAGGTAAATGCCTGTAATGTAATAAGGATAATAATGTTATGAAGTATGCTCATGGAGGACTATCGTTATGCATTATGTTTTTCCTCACCTTAAGAAGAATGTCATTTCTAATGTATCAGATATATACAGTGGGTATAATAAGTATTCACCCCCTTCTGCATTTTTTACATTTCATTCTCTTACTTTATGGAATCAAAATGGATTTATCTGGGATTCCCTATGCACATCAGGACACTGCCATTTTCACCCATTCTTTTTTACAAAATTCCTCAAGCTCCATCATGTTGGATGGAGACTGTGGGTGAACAGCAATTTTTCCACAGATTCTCAATGGGATTGAGGTCTGGGCTTTGACTGGGCCACTCCAGGGCCCGTATTCACAAATCATTTTAAGGGTAAACGTTGGTCCTAACACCGCAATTTAGGAGCAACTCCGAAAAATAATGGGCGTGTCACTCATAAATTTAGGACTCCTAAATTTTTGGGATAAGAGTATTTCACAAAGGGTTTGAGAGCTAAAAACAGGTCCTAAATCCAGGAGAAGTTAGAAGCAGGCAAGAGGACTTCTACGTCGCTAAAGACCTACTCACGGCGATCTGAAAATCTGCTGCTGCCGGCAATCGTTGTCATAATCGCGTCAACACTGGAGATATTGAATGATACAGAGCTCATAAAAAGGTACCGCCTCAATCGCGAGGTATTATATATATAATATTATATATATTATATATAGATACCCGCTGATTGTTTCTGAGATGCAGACATGTAACCAATTGACTAGTCAGTATTCTTGGTTTCATGTTAAATCAGTGACACGTAGCCTACATTTGTATTTTAGAATCTTTATTAGAATATAATAGGGGTGCATCGGATCATTTTCGGATCAGCAAAAAAAAATAACGGGACCAAAGGCGCGTTTCCACCAAAAATAACCAGGGACTATTCTCAAGGAATTGAATGAATGATCATTTCAGTTTTTCAATTTAAGTTATTTCACTAAATCTTTATTCGAAAATTTCACAAAATACATTTTTAGATTCAGTATGCCTTAGGCGATTGAACTAGGGTGGTCTTATGCCTGAATTAATTTAATAAAAAATTAAAAGATTGCTAATGTTTAAATTCTATTTAATTCGGTCGCGTTTCTAAAAACATGCCTCCCAGAAAGGCATTTAGCCTATGAAAAACAAAGCAAACCAAAACATACATGGTTGTCTATCTCTTCACTGTAACTCTGCATCGAGATTTAGGGAATTGTTACTTTAAAACGTAACAGCGGCAGAAAAACTGTATTTCTCTATGATGGTTAAATTTCGCTATTAATCCGCGGATCATATGCGTGCCGAACCGTGGGGGTTGATCCGTACGGATCACGGATCAACTGCGATCCGTTACACCACTAGAATATAACAGGAACAGGTAGTCCTACATACCCGTTTACAGTAGCATATAATTTATTTGCTAGGTTGAAATCGCGGGCAGAGACCCATCCCCTATATCAGCCAATCGCTGTGGGCATTCTGAGTAAGCTCGTTCATGAGAAACAACGTCATCCATAGCAACGACGTCAACCTCGCCCTCACTCTTAGCTTAGTAGGAATTCCTTAGTATGAGTTTGTCTTTGCAGCTTTGTGAATAGGTTTTAAGGTGGGACTCCTAACTAAAAGGTTTTAGTGCGATTTAGGAGTACTCCTAGTGGTATTAAATCTATTTTGATTCCATAAAAATACCAAAGGGGGTGAATACGTAGAAAATTGGTTTAGAAATTTTAGTGTAATTAATTAAGATAAAGCTTTAGAGTTGTGTTTTTATTGAGTATTTTCAGCTTGGATCAATGACAAGAAATCCCAATTAAATCTATTTTGATTCCATAAAAATACCAAAGGGGGTGAATACCTAGAAAATTGGTTTAGAAATTTAGTGGAGGCTGCAGTTCAAATGAAAGTAAAACGAGACTTAAAACAAGATTTTCAGCTGTGTCTAAAATATTGTGATTGTGACTTCAGAAATATGGAGAAAATCATAGATTTATTGGCATTACACAGTATTCTCCAATTCAAAAGTCACCTCCATTCACTTAAATGATACGGATTTATGCTCCAATCACATCATCAGTTCACATCAATAGTCTTTTGCAGACACTGATGAGTCATATTCTGCCACATGTATATTCATGGAAGCTATACAGCATTATGTAGAAATGTATGTGTGTGGAGATGCATAAAACACTTTTTTAATAAGCCCAGCTGGTCATTAGATTACATATAAAAGGTTATGTGGTCACAGGCAGATGCCACTGCAAATGTTTAGGGCCTTGAGTTGACACCACAGAGATGGCAGTGAGACAGATGGAGGGAGATGGAAGGAGCAGAGGGGGTAAGAGAGTAAAACCAATGGAGGGAGGGGGTAGCAGGAGACGGGGAGAAGAGAAACCATAGGGTGAAGTTGTATCTAGCTCTTTCTAGTCTCTTTTCAGTTGAGAGTTCAACTGTTAGACAAAGACACAGAGGAGAGAGATGGGTGCCTCACCTCTTTCTCTTTCATTTTCACACTCTGTCTCCATGTTTCCCATAATTTTATCCTCCTATTTATTCCTCTGTGCATAAATCATGGGCATCTGTGTGGGACGGACGCCGCTCCGGTCTTTAAACTGCTGACTGGCAGCATCTGAGACAGTAGGTAATCATCCTGAACAGCAGTTATTAAAAACCCTTCTGAAAACAGCAGGACTTTGATGGATGCTGGCGACCCGGAGGTCTAATTATCTTTTGCTACAGGCAAACAGATAATGATAACGAGACATTTCAAACAGATTTCTCTAATTGCCGTTTCATCCCGAGCTTCAAACAAATGCACTGATTAAGAGCAAAAAAGATTTTTTTTGGGCAGACGCACATATGCTTCCGGTGGCCCATGTTTGGTTCACAATGAAGGACCATCGAGGAGGGACAGTCAGGCTGCACCGTGACAAAAATAGTTGGACTAGTTTCTCCCAAGCTTCCCATGGTAATTCAATTTAAATCTCAACCTCAGAAGCCTCCTGTTCCTGGGTTATGTTTGTTATGCACATGGCACGAGTATATGTTCCTTTGGTAAGGGACAGGATTTCAAAAAATATTTTCACCACATGACACTCCGGGCTGCTTCCAGGGAGAATCATTAAAAAAAAGATTAAAAATCCAATTTAGGTCACTGGGAAAAAACTGGAAAATGTTTTCTTGACCACTTAAGGAATGATTGAGTTGAACTGCTGGAAAATAGATGGCAAAATAGGAATATTGTGTTAAGGCACTGGTTATGAGCACATTGTTAAAAAAATTGGTATAAAAGATAAAAGTTTTTGCTTAGGTCAAGCAAAATAATTCACTTTCAGGTGCTATTTTTAGAAATGACTGGGGGACTCATGGTCTCTGAACAGCGGACCTTGAGTTGCCCCTCATTTTTAACATGAATTCTTGATAAATCTATTGAATCTCTGTTTATTTGGGGGTCAAAGGTGACAGGGTTCCAGAGACAGAAAGTAGCACAGTGATTTAAGGTTGAGGTAAGAATATCGACCCAGTAGGTAGAGGGAGGCCTCTGCAGTTATTTTGGAGGTTGTGTGAGGGTCGATCCTTAGATGATAATTTGGAATGGGGTACACTCAATGGCAACCCAATGGTTGAGGTTCTGGGTATGGAGTCCTTAAGACTGAAATTAAAGGCTGAAATGAAAGATTTTATCCACTGCACTGAGCAATTGACTTTTCTGAGATTCTTTGTGAATGTATTTTAGGTGAAGTGATATGGCTACCAAAAGCCAGTGAAATTGCAGTTTGCATTTTTAGTGACAAATTTTGTAGGTTTTTTGTCGCTCTCGCCTGAAAAGTTATTTTCAGATGGAGAACGTGAAAAGAACTGAGCCTCTGAACGTACAGGCAGGAGTAGCTCTGTTAAAGGAAATGAAAACACAATGCCTACCCCACCAGCTTTTTGGGTTGTAGTCCATGATTTTTTGTTCCACTTCCTCCTGTCTCAGGTTTTTATAGTGAAAGAGCTATGTCTTATGGGCCCAGCTGGCTTTGGATTAACATCCTTACAGCAGTATTCACCATGGTGATCCTCAGTGGCGATTTTAGGGTTTTAAAACAGGGGGTGCAATGTTCAAAAATCATTTTCTTTTAAATGTTTTTTGACATTGATTTGAAAATTTTAATATTTTCATCCCAACAGTACCCCCTGCACCCGTGGTAAAATCGCCACTGGTGATCCTGGTATCCAAGTGCAAGCCCAATATTTCCTCTAGCATAATATACGCCATCAGTTTGTGATGTTCTACTGGACTACAGGATATTTCAAGAGCAGTTTTGTTCTCTTTGCTATTCATTTCTTTGCAAATCATTTTTATTTTGTCAGGAAAGCTATTTATCTGTTTAGCCCTTGTGCCACACGTGTATGGACACATGCACACACATACATGCACATGCACATACATGTAACAGGCACATACGTGGATGGAGAAATCAGTGTGCAATGCATGCATAGCACAGCATGGACATAGCATATCTAGCTAGTGTTTGTCATCTGGAGCAAGCAGCAGAAGAAGAAAAAAATCCTGCAGTTCACTCGGTAGAATTGTGTTATTAGAAATAATGTTAACTGCTTCAACAGTTGAGTGTGTAAGTTAGGTAGCAGTAGCTAAATATTTGTAAAATAAATGCTGTGGGACAATGTTTTAGAGTTAGTGTTTAGTGTTTTGTGCTATAACGTTAACTTATTCAGTTATAATCAACTGTCAATGCCCTGAGGGTTGGACCAGCTACAATGCAGCTAACGTTAGCTATAATGTTTTAGCAACCGGGTAGATGAAGAAATTAATGTTAGCTGGCTAGTTTGTGTGTTCAGCTGTCAAACTCCAAGGCACTGGGGACAAAACGACAATTGTATATGGAAGTTCCAATGCGTTTACAAGACAACGAAACCCTATTGGTTATTGAGGTTCTTGCTTCGTGTAGAGCAGTCGAGCAGGCCTGCACCAGGTTTGTTTTCAGGCTGTCTCAGATCACTATTAACAAGCCATACCATACCCAAGAGACAGTGGAAAAGCACCCGTACTCGAGCCAGCTCCGTTCCGTAGCGGAAAAGCGGTATAAAATCTATAAAAGTATAAAAGCCTCATCGGTCTGTGTGGCACAGGGGGCTGAAACATCAATCTTCTCATCTGGCAGTTTAACAATACAAAAATGTGAACTTTTATTTATTTATTTATTGTTTGTTTCAGATTTTTTCCAATTTTTTCTCCCAATTTAGTAACCAATTATACCCTCTATTTATTTCGATTCACCCTCCCCCCAAACTCGCCGCCTGTCTCTATGGGACAAGCTACTCTCTGAGGCTGGTGACAATCTGCCTCCTCCAAGACAAACATGCCTACCTACTTTCTGGAGTCACCCTTTGCGAGTTCCTGAGCAATGCCAACAGCACTCTCTAGGGTGCTACAAGGAATAGGGGGCAGGAGTGATTATTCTTCTTTGTGGAAAGAAGCGAGGGCTGAAATAATGTTAAAAAAAAGAGAGAATATGTTTTTTTTAGATGGGAAAGGGACTGTGGTGTGGGGAAGATGGAGGCAGCGGAAGGCCTCAAGACAAAACCTCAAAGCGTTGGAAGCCCTCAATTCATCCATCCATAAGTTTCTGCTCTGGTATAAAATGATGCGCTTGCTGTGTGGAAGGTCAGAGTGTGAGTGTAGAGGAAGTGACATCATACATGACTCCTTTACGTCAGGTTAAGCCAGGATGGTGAGAGATCATGGCTGAGAGGTCAAGTGTTGCAAGGCCCCCTTGTCCCACCGACTTCAACCTGAAAAGAGCCACCACTGTAAGTCTCGCAGCTTTGTAACAACGCATCTATCCAGCTGGCGCACAGAGCCTAAGGGCGGAATTATGTTTCTGCATCTGCAAATCTGTGGACATGTACGCATCTCGTACGCTGATGTACACATAGGAGTTTGCCAACGTACTTCCACGTAACGTTAACGCGTGCACTAGGAGGCAGTGTCGCATTTACTAAACTAAAGAATGTACAGAAAATGAAGAAGTAACCCAGAAACGGAAATCTGTTTTCACCCCCGTGAAAATAAAGACGTGCTCCTTGCTCAACCAATCAGCGTTTGTTTGGCGCACACGACCACAGCTACTCGTGACGCGTTCTCAAAATTTTTGAGGTGTGCACGTCGGCTCCTCTGCGAGCCTCTGCAGGCTACGGTTACTCATAAACCCCTTCTCTGTGTAGCTATGCAGAGACGTTTACGTGTATCTTCGCAGAAGCATAATTCCTCCTTAAGGCTAATTTATTGCTAGCTACACAGTGCGCAATTTTAACGATGTGCTTTCCTGTCTGTGTGAAAAATAACAGTCAGTGTATTCCCATTCCTCCTTCAATAACACAATTTTGTAGCTGAAATGTGTGAAACCTCAGCATTTAAAAACCTGAGTACAGATTTACAATATGGATTTTCTAAACGTTCTGAAATTCTTTTGATCTAGCCACCTGTTTTTTAGTCTGCAGGCTGAAATGAGAGCACAATCAATTTTTTATTTCAAGCGTATTCCATTTTAGATTTGCTGCCAAGAGTTGGAAATATGTTAAAATAGCCCTACTCAAAACAGAGACACTGATTGGCAATCCCTCTTGCACATCTGAGGCAATGTTATAAATATTGGCAACAGACCTGTTAACACCATTCCACTGATGATGGCTGTACACCAAAATGTTTGAATCTTCATAGAAAAAGTGGATGTTGGTCTTTGAATGAACACATGTACTTCACTTCCCCCTCCCTCTCCACAGAACTCTCAAACACATTTGAAGGCCTGTTCAAACAATGTCGCCATAATTTGACATTAAGGCCTGTTACTTGCAGGGAGGATGAGGCTGTTTTTTCACAGCAGACATCAATGGCTTAGACTCTCAATTAGCCTACCGTGCATGTCTTTGGACTGTGACATTCTCCACACAGAAAGGCCCCCGGCCTTGCAACCTTTTGCTTAAAACAAGTGCCAGCCCAAGCAGACATCAATGGCTTAGAATTATGACATTCTCTCTTGCAATTTTGTTAAAACAAGTTACCATAAGAATGCTCTATTTGATCTATATAATTAACTATATAATTCCATAACTATATAAGTCCAGAGGGTATGGTTTTTATGCCATTATCAGGAACTGGTTTTAAAAACTTGAGTTTGAAAAGCTGAGCCACTGTTCCTGCACAGCAGTAAAATTAATTACATTTGAAAGACACTTGGAAAAAACTATGGACAAAGTATCCATTTGGAATACACATACGTAAATGTAATTAGACCTACACAATAAGATATCCCTGTTGAATTCTGTGTGATCACAGTACCATTTTTGAATCTCAGAACAAACTATAGCATCCAGTTTAAAAATGCTTTTTTCTATGCTTTTCTTTATTTATCATATGCTATTTTAATATTACTGACATCCGATTAATAATTCACCCATGTATGTATGTACACTTCAGTCAGGAGATGTTTATGAACAAATAATTTAAAAAAACTAAAGATACCTCTTTAGTTGGCATTCACATGGCAGTTAAATAGAAGACCATGAGAACAAGTACACTTAACAGAGAGATGTCTTGCACACAACTTCACCTTGGCTATTGCTAGCCAGCTACAATCCATCTATCTGAACTGTTAAGATAGGAGGCTGTCAAAAATGAACTATGGTCGACTTTCATTCTCAATTGTTTTGCAAGCACTATTTAAATACAGTCTAGTATTGCAAGCCACTTTATCATTTAACGAATGTTAGATCACTATGCCGTCGAACCCACACATGACTTATATTAAACACAAAAATAGCACATGAAATAAAAAAATTGCTGAATATGTGTTTTATTGTAGCTTGATAATATTTAATCTCAGAGATTCAACCTGCCCGATTTGCGATCTCTCTGCCTGATGGATCAACACTCTCAAATAAAGACGTGGCGGAAGGTGTTTTTCTACTCAGAACTAAGTTGGCTTATTGTTGCGACATCAGGTTGATTTGTCCTATACCTTTATCTCTTACACTTTGAGGTCACCCCCATCTAAAATCAAGCATAGCTCAGTCAAATCTCAAAGATTTATTAATTACATCTGTATCACTCTGGATTTTTTTTTCTTCTCCATTTTCTCTTGCGTCCCTAACATTTCGATCTCTTGCTTCCCTATCAGTCTAATTGCTTTCTACCATCTGTATTTTCTCACCCCCCCCCAAAGTATTTTTGTGTTCCTCTGACCTATTTGTTCACACCCCCACCTTCTCAACTCCCCCCCTTCATATCCCTCTTCTCCCTCTGTCACTTCCATTTTCCCTCCTCATCCCACCGTCTAACCACTGTAGAATTATGCCCATGAAATTGAACCTTTTCCGGTGGCAGACTGGCCTAGTTTTTGGATCAGCAGAATCATGTGAAGGGAATTGCTGTTCACACCGTCTCATCGTCTCATCAGTCCCTGGTGGCTGGGGTAGACATGGAAATTGGATTCTGATGGCAAGGGACATTAATAGACATGGAAGTTTGAAAGGAGCTAATGTATCCTGTAGTATTGCCCTTCAGCATTAATACCAAGCCAGTCGAGCACTCTCAAAATCAATGTCTATGCTTTGTTTTATCAGTGATGTTCTCTGAAGCAGGCACAGTTTAGTGGCCAAACTCTGCAGGGGATCACTCTTCGTAGTCTGGTGATAGGACTTACTGGAGATTTATCAGAATCAGAATCAGAAATGTCTTTATTGCCGTTCACACTTAAGTGCGTAAGAATGTTTCTTGGTGTTGCTGCAGTACCATTCATTTATTGACTCATGATTGGTAATTCCATTCTTATGTTACCTAAGATGGTGGAACTTTAAGCTAAGCTTTTCGATGTTTTTGATTTTGGCATGGTCTGATATTTATCTCAATTTCATCAATTTAACACACATTTACTCCAAAGTGTTTAATATTTTTATTTGAAGGACAATCACAGCTACATTTGTATGCCATCAATAGTTTGGTCAGTATCATATGCAGCTTGTAAATAGATCTACAAACACACAAGTTAAAAATAGTTAATTTTTCTGCTGTCACAAAAGTTGTGAAAGCACACACTAAACTATAGTGACGAATTGTTTTGCCAATGTGCGTTTGTTCATCAAGGTCTTGGTTATGTAAGGGTGTGAAAATGTTTTAGCACATATGAGATCTAAATAGCTAAAAACCTGTTTTTATCAGAACTGGTCACATTTATTTCAGGCTGTGGGAGGGCTATATGCTAATTTACTGAATATTCATGATCCACACCTGAAAGATCATGGTCAAGCCATCAGACAAAGACATCTTGCAGAGTAGCCTACGCATTTCTTGCGACTAACAGAAGCCAGTTTGACAACATCCAAAGTCTGGCATTGGGCACAGGCACATGATCAAAAGTTTAAGATATTCATCTTTAAACGTCTGTAGGAAAACGAAAGCAAAATCCGTGTCACGAAGACACGGAAAGACATAAACAAGACAAAACAAAATAACCAACGATCAGGAACAAACAAAACGTATCCAAAATCTCGGAATAAACTAAACGCTGGGAATCTAAACCACAATAAGCACACAAACAAGTTCTCGAGAGGCAAGAAACATTAATCACAATAGGTATTATCAAGCTAAGCTAGATAATGTCCAAGCGCCGAAACAGAATGCCAGCTGGTTAAATATCCTCCCGTTAATTATTCGCAGCAGTCCGCAATGATTCTGATTTTTTCGTATAGCGTGGAATTCATATATTTTCACAGTATTTGAAAATATGGTAAATCAAATAAATATCAGCATACACCGTCTGTTGCTGGCAGCTCGCAACCGTAAACACAGACAAGATCCGATATAATGCGGGACATTGTTTACGCTGCAATTTCACACGGAATTCATATATTGAATACGAGTATTTGATAACATGGCAAATCAAATATAGTTACTTACTCTTCGTCAGTTATTGTCTTCGCCGCTTTCCATCGATGCTCTCAAACACTGCAGCGCAGAAAATCTTTCCATCTTGAATACAATTGTATGTCTGTATAAAATCTTGCTTCAAATTGTCGGGACAGTTTGTGTTGTTTACGCCCGTTTCACACATGGACCGCCCCTCCCCACACCTCCCGAAACTCGCACCTAGTTACCATGTCAATAGAAGGGGACGTTACTAAAAGGTAAAAACAGAGTAAAAAACAAGGTTTACTTTTGGTCTAATTAACCTAATTTAAAAAATCCCATTTGATTTGCCAGTGCTCAAATCGGAAAGTCGCGATTCTAAGGTTTCTGTCAATGTTTTTGTCGCGTGTGTATGATAAAATATCGCGAAATTAGAAATAGTAATATACTTTTATTGCTGCTGGGAGCGGCGCCGCTCCCGTCGACCTCAGGGGGTTAATTGGTGAATACCAGGCAGGCCAGGTGTGAGGCAGGTGTGGCAGAACATCCAGGGACCATACCCAACACACCCAGGGGCCACTCCCAGAACATCCAGGGACCATACCCAACACACCCAGGGGCCACTCCCAGAACATCCAGGAACCATACCCAACACACCCAGGGGCCACTCCCAGAACATCCAGGGACCATACCCAACACACCCAGGGGCCACTCCCAGAACATCCAGGGACCATACCCAACACACCCAGGGGCCACTCCCAGGGCCCACGCTCAGCAAACCTAACACATCCAGAACCCATGTCCAAATCAGTTATTTTATATGATACAGAGAAGCCTTTGTCTGTGTCCCTACAAAGACCAAACCATTAAAATATGTAAGATGCAAGAAAATATTTTGAAGCAAAACCTACGAAGTGCATATTTTTTAGGTCCCTCTGTTACCTTTAAGGTTTTGAGTTTCAGCGAGTGTGACAGTGGGGGATTGTGGTCCTTTGAGTCCAGCAGCTCTACTGCACACAGGTGATTGAGGCTTTTGTTCTGGAGGATGAATGACTATGTAAATCGATGTGGGCTGAAATATTAACGATGCCCCATACCTCACACATCTTTTTTTCATGCAGTGTACTACTGCATCACCCAGTGTTAACTTCTAACAATATGCAACTCTGTGCCCATGTTGAAATAATAAAACCAACACATTCAAAAAGTGTCATTTAAAATAAAGTAAACTAGGACAACATTAGCACATTCTCTGTCTCAAATTAGTCACCAGCAGCAGAATTTTGGGTTTCAAACATGTGCGCACAGTGAGGAGGCGGACTTTAATTCTGGGTGAATGATTGATCTATTCACATCACTGAGAGAGGGGGGTCCACCTGCACTTTCAAGTAGGATTAGTCTGTTCTTACTTGCATCATTATACCATTAAAGCTCCATTTGAATTTGAATTTTAGAGAGAGGGGAGAAAGAGCGAAAGTGAGTCAGGGAGGGGGTGCAATGGATGTGACCAAGTGAGGCTGCTTATTATTCAAAGGGGATTCTGACGAGCTGTGTGAATGAGAGAGAGACGGGTGGGGGGTGGGGGGGCAGACAAGGGGAAAAATGACATGTACGGTACATCTCAGTTCCGACACTCATTTGCAGATTTTTTTTAGCATCGAGCGGTGTGTGGTGAGGGTAGGAGAGTGCCAGTGCGGAGAGAGGGAGAGAGACAGGGGGAGGGGCACTGCCAGATATATAGTGGAGGGTTAAAGAAAGGTAAAGAAGCCAGTGAGAAAACAGAGAGGAGCGCAGGAGGGAAGAGAGAGAGAGAGAGAGGGAGAAAGAAAGAAAGGGAGGAGAGGGAGAGAGAGAGAGAGAGAGAGGGAGAGGGAGAGGGAGAGGGAGCTTGCATCCAGCTGTTCAGACACGTGCATTCGGATTGCCATACAAGCCAAGAGAAGCCCGTTTCCACGGTGACAACATGGGTGCAGTGGTGGGGACATTGACCATGCAGACCAAGCAGAGGGTACTATCCAGAGGTAGGTACTGACACACACACACACACACAGGCACAAGCACGCACATACACACTCACACACAGGCACACACTCAAACACTCACACACTCTTTCACACACGCACGCAGACAAACACTCACTCAGTCTTTCACACACTCACACTCACACACAAAACACTCACACAAAACACTCACATAGTCTAGAGGCAGTCTGCAGACGTGGGACTTTAGACAATCCAGAGATTGATCCACGCAGACACCAGCTGACTGACTCACTAACTGACTCACAATCGCACAAGCGCTGAATGAAGTGGCAGCTGACAGACAGAGGAGTGAGGTGTGGAGTAGAAGACTGATGAGTAACAGGTGTGTAGGTTCAGAGCCAGGGAGGGCACTTAAAAGAAGATGGGCTGAAACCAGAGGTGTATATGAGGAATATAATACATATGAGTGCATGTGCCTGCAAGCATGTATGTGTGTGTGCGTGTATTAGGGGTGTGCTCACAATATTGATGCTGAAATGTATTGCCATTCACTTCCTCATGATCCACAAGTCTATACAGCGATGCCCGTATCAATATTTCATATTTTATTTTATCCCAAAAAAATATTTATTTTTTATGATGCAAGTGTACAGCTCTTTAGACAGATTGTATTTTTTTTATCTTTGCCCACAGCTTCTGTAATATAATATGTAGTTGACAATAAATTACTGTTCTTTTCAAACAACCTTAATGAGATTCACATTCTCATGTGTGCCGTATCTGGGGCATGTACTGTGCCAACCCCATATGTATTTTATCATGAGTTACCTGCCGATATCCAGCCATAACATGTATGTGTATATACACTGTGCCCCTTTGAAGTCAGATACTCTGAAAGGCACTGCCCAGTGGAATCCTCTACGAACAGCTGATTTTATTCTGAAGTAATCAGAACAATTCATACAATTGAACACAGGTGGAGGCCAATTAGCAAACAATAAAAGTGTTTATAAATGAAAGCAACAAAACGTGAAAATTATGCCTGAAAATTGTGGTCTGAGTACTTTTTCAAGGCACTGTATATATACAAGTAGTGACCAAAAATGTGGAAACACTGATTGACAGCATGCAAAGGGCTGTGTACAAATATGCTTGGCAGACTTAGTGAGCTATAAGTCTATAAGACAAGACCTCAGTGACTTAGAAGGAGGGGTGATTGTTCGGGCAGGTTTAGCAGGAGCCTCAGCGATGAAGACAGTTTAACTTGATGATGTTTTACGAGGATCAGTGTCTAAAGTGATGTCAGCATAGAACTCTAAGGGAAGGACATTGTCAACAAAGATCAACTGTGGTAAGAAGCACACAGTCCTGGATCATAGTGTCCATGCATTAGTTTGAGGTGCATGGCAAAACAGACGAGCAACTCTAAATCAATTGACTGCAGATTTCAATCTAGGGCATGAGCAATTAGTTTCACCAAGAATGCTCTGTCGAGAACTCTACAGAGCAGGATACCATAGTCATATCATATTGGTGTTTCCACCTTTTTGGCCACTACCTGCAGGCAATATTTCAACCAAAGGCCAACACAATAAACATCATATGGCTGCTTCGTTAATTGGGATCATTAAATTAAACATTCAGTAATGCCTAAGAAATTCACTCAACTGTAAACATTTGCATCGCCTCTTGTTGTAGTGCACGTTAATTTAATAACAATTCTCATTCACATCCCTTACTAATTAAATTCTTAGACCTTCAAATTATCACATGTACACCCTGTAGGTTTTCTCTCTGTAAACTTGAGACAGTCTCACTTAAATATTAATACTAGAAGCAGTCTTACACAACAGAGTAATAATACAAGAGACAGTCTAACCCCACCTCAGTTAAAAAGAGTGGACACCATCTCACTCCACATGTACTAGAGTCTCATTTTACATATAAATTAATACAGGATACAATCACACAGAGATGATACCCATGTTTCTCACTTGTATTTATGATGCAGAAGCTCATGTTGAATGTTTATTTCAATCCAGGAAACTCGTATTTACCATAATTCTGGCATGAGCTCTTAGTAAAAAGAAAAAATAAATGAACAGGAGTCTCTTTGATACATACTTCGAGATTGCCTCTGATGTTTACCTTTTCGGCTGGTCACTGTTTCCGCCACTTTTTATGACAAAAACAATTGTGCAAAGGATCCCTTTGCTCTCATGTGTATCATGCCTCATGTGTCATTGTTTCATTCATTGAAATTATTGCTCTTAATTTTCATTATGAGCTCTTTAAAATAAATTCCGAAACTCTGAGGAGGCAGCATCTCCTTTGGATACCTGAAGAAGCCTCCACTGGTGGAGACAGTTCTCCACAGGTCACTTACTATTACAAACACCTCGCTACCTCATCTCCTAATTGTCCCCAAGTTGGGCTGTTTCTGATATCTGTTGCCTATGAGAATCCTCATAACATTATATTTCCCTATACTTCACAGTTCCGGTCCACTGGGCAGGGCTGTTATTTTTAAAATGGTTAAGCCAGCTGTACACAAATCCACTGTTTCCAGACCTGGCAAAATTAAAATGTTATTGTCATTCACTCTGGACACATTAAATGTACCCATACGGCCCCAATGGACCATCCCACTGAGTCTGCATGAGGAGAGCAAATGTAACACTCCAAAACAACAGGCGGTGGTGAAGTACTTATTTGTATTTAGTTACTTATTCATTTCGACTTTGACTGAAGTTGTATGTAGCTAGCTAGCTATCTATAAGTCATGTCATGTTTAACTTAACAAACTTCAGGTTTTAAGACACTTCCTTTCAGGACTGAGGCAGCCAAGGTTTATATGCACGCTATGATTTTTTCTCACCTGGCATTCTGCATTCTGTTGGGCACAAGCTTGAGAAACTGCAACAAAGCCACTTCAGTCTCTTTATAAACGTACTAAACTTAGGATCAAAAACCTATTCAAAACCACTACTGCAAGATATTAACTAAATTGAACTTGAATTTGGATAAGGTTTCATTCCGATGTATGTCTCATGTTTAAAATTGTTCACAACTTGGCTCCCCCAAGTTTTTCAAGGTCTTCATTGTTTCGCCTAGTCAAGTATGCCACTTGTTGTGTTAAGATATTAGCTACATGTTCAACAGCTCAGCACATCGATATGTTCAGTAGCTCTGGGCTGCTATGTGTTTAGTGGCTAATTCCATAGACAGTGGAAGTGTCTCCTCTCTGTTTTTAAGATTTAGTTTAGTGCTCCTCTTCTGTGGTGCAGCCCTGAAACTCTTTAATCCACATCATCAGCATAAGCTTCGACGACGAGATGAGCATTAGCCTGGTCCACATTAGCATAATCTTCATTAACATAACCGTGATCAGCTCTGCACTGACTTCTCACACAATCGCACCCTGAAGTGGGATCAACATCGGAACATACCGATCACACATCCTCCTTTAACCCCTGCGCAGTAACGCCTCACCTAACACGCTGACAAACTGATGCTGAGCACACAGACACTGGACACACTGATGTTGAAAATGGTATGATGCTGATGAAGCTGAAAACGTTATGCTGAAAAACGCTTGATGCGATGATGATGAACGCGTCCACATTGAATACACTGGCACTGAACACATTCGACACACTGACGATGAGCACGTTTACACTGAAAACTGGGTTGCCGCAGTCCTGTAGGCTGTCTGGGTCCCGGCAAAAAAGTGTACCTGAGGGATGTCTTGGTAGAACAGAGACAGGAGTGGGACAACAGGATAGAGGAACTCAATGGTAGATGATAGACTAGAGAGGGCAGGGAAAGAGTATAACAGCAACAGACAGCGTCACCCAATAATTGCTCTATCATATGTTTTTTTGTGATTAAGTTGTGATTTGTCCCTTCTGTGCTTGGTGTGACATTGTTTAATTCTACCTAGTGGTAGTAAGACCTCATTGCAGTTTCAGTTATGCATGTAATTTTTTTTTTTTTTAAAGAAAGTGCCAGTGTTTCTGCCTGATTGCAATAGTCACACAATTAACTTATGGTTCCAGGGTCTTGGGATTGATACTAGTGGAGTGAGTGGGGAAATCTGTGAACAAAGCTATGTTCTGTACTGATGCTAAAGGCTCATGTGCTACTCGAAATTTCTTGCTAGCACAAAAGAAACCACATTTTGGGCCTGAAAAACAAAACAACGATGTAAAACAAAAAAATAATGAACCCTTAGAAGCCACGAATCAGAACATTTCTTACAGTCAAATGTTGAAATATTCCTCCATGTCCCAAAAAGTATTCCTCAGGCATGGCAGGCTGTGCTTTTATAATGGCCTCACGAAGGCAATGGCTCACCACTGAGTTGATTGCTCATTAGCCTCAGGTGAGCCTGCCTGTAGGTGAGGCTGCTGCTGTCCAATGGTCCTGTAGTCCTCTCCAGGCTGTAGGGGGGGGACAGGAGCACCTGACAGCAGCCAAAAGGGAGGTGCAGCCCTCTCCAGTCCTCCATCCACCTCTCCCAGTATTACAAGTTTGTATTAGAGAATTTCAAAAGAAAAAAATGGAATATTAAATGATGACATCATCAAAAACTCTCCTCAAACTACATACCCTAGTTCTCCCCACATTGAATAAAGATCAGTAAAAACAGAATAGATAACCATAAGAGATAACTATAGTGTTACTCCCATTCTTGTAGATAAGGTGGAGGATGTACTGTATATCTCTGTAGATAAGGTAAGTGATGAGTTGGAGACCGCTAATCTCTCTCCCTCCCTCTCTCTATGTAGATATGGTAGATGATGAGTTGGGCATGACTCTGATCTCTCTCCCTCTTTATTTCTCTGTAGATAAGGTGGAGGATGAGTTGGAGATGACTATGGTGTGTCACCGGCCAGAAGGGCTGGAACCACTCGAAGCCCAGACCAACTTCACCAAAAGGGAGCTGCAAGCACTGTACCGCGGTTTCAAGAACGTACGTGAACCTTCCTCTCTACCTCTTTTCTCCCTTTACCTCTCTCTTTCTCTCTCTCATCTCTTTCCCTCTTCATTCTTTGCAAGTATTGATGTGGAGTTTGAAGAGTGCAATAAGTTGTCCATGCAACACAAATACAAATGAGGTTTATATACATGAACACAATTACCACAAATATCACAGCACTCCTACTGCTGTCCTCCACAGTCCTGGGAAAGGATAGCTGCCAGGACGTAGGTCAAGGACCCAAGCAAGTGGACATTACGTTACCTTTGGTAATGGTATGGGAAAGTTGCCTGTGCACTAAAATTCAGAATCTCCTCAATTAAATTAAATTAGGCTATCCTTTATTACCAAGATAAACCAAAGCAGTTACATACAGTACAATATAATGTGTTACTACAAAAAACATACCACTGTATAGAATGCAAACATACAAATGCACAGATATTTGTGAAAATAGAACACAATGTCTTTCATGAAAAAATCAATCATATTAATCATATTTACAACAGCTACCATGATGGTAATACAATTGAACATTTCAGAAGCTTATATTCTTAGCCGGTTTGCCTGATACCACTCCATTTAATTTTGTGTTTACGAGATTCCATCCCAGAGTCTCTGAGGTGTTTGTTTGTAGCTATTCTTGCAGTGCTGTCCTGAGTGTGATGCAGGGGTTAGAGGCACGTACTGTATGTGTTGCTGGTGCCAAGCTCTCTGGTGGTTGGTAAGAAAGGTGGGTGACTGTCCTTCAGGTCAGGAAAAGTCTTGACGCAGCCTTAGTCCAGATGCACGTGGATGCACAGGTGCGTGTGGGTAAGGCTGCCCATGTACAGTGCTGGGCACAGTTTCTTCTGATGTCATTGGGGTTTTTTCTTCCATGTAATGTTGTGCGGTTCTGCTTACGTGAGCAATGTGTCTCTCCTCAGGAGTGTCCAAGTGGAGCGGTGAATGAGGAGACATTTAAACAGATATACTCCAAGTTCTTCCCCCATGGAGGTAGAGGGGCATTAGATTGTGTGTGTGTGTGCGTGCGTATGTGTGTGCGTGCATGCGTGCGTGTGTGTGCGTGTGTGTGTGTGTGTGTGGGTGGATGCACCATTGCATCTGGGTGCAAGTGAGTGTTTCTCTGCAGCTGTTTTCGTGCGTGGGTGTGTACGCCTGTGTGCCTGTGTGTACCCATGTGTGTATATGTCTCTGTGTGTTCATTTTAGCGTGAGTGTGCCTGTGTCTGCACAGGGGCAATTTTAATAACATTAGCTTTTCACAATGTGAACGAAAACATCTGAATGGCAATCAAATGGGATTTCTGAAACCACAACAATGAGATGGCCTTGTGGCGATTCTCTTAGGAGAATTGCTGTCTCCTTCTGTGAGATGTTCACTTGTTGTAAATAATTGAGGCCCCTGCAAATGTGTTCATTCTTTCACAACGTACTGAACACACTAACCCAAAACACTGGGGTGCCACAATCCTGGCTATTGTTGAATCAGAGGAGGAAAGTCAGGGTTGAGTTGATCTAAATTGCCTCTCAAATGGCCAATACCTTGTGAAGTGAGCTTGAAATTTAAAGATGCACATCCTGCACAGCAATTTCTCAAATTCAGTGGCTTCTGTTGAAACAAAAAATTTCATTTTGTCACAGAATGTGAGAATACAAACAGTAAAAATTTTTGGTCTCTGTGAGTATACCACTGGGTTTGTGTGTTTCTGTCAGTACAGCCTCAGAAATACAAACTCTTCGGGAATGGAGGTCTTTTGACATCACAATGTTTGTAACTTTGACCTTTTATATTGTAAGCTTTGTTCAGAAAAATCATGGTACTTGGTGAGTGAGATTTTTTTAAATGTTCATTGATTTGGCAGTTGATCTGACTTTCTGTTAGCCCTATTAGCGATGTCTGTTTGATTCTCAAAGCACAATTCACAATTATTTTCACATTTTCTGTCAGAGAGATTAATTTACCTGAATTAGAAAGGACATTTCTCAGCCTACGGTTGTGTCTCTGCATTTATTTCCACAACAATGCAAGGGGTTTCTGATTCACACTGAACCAATCACTGCCCTATACATCTTGAAAAGGTGCACCTAGCCCAGCAACTCTGAGCAAGACCCTAAATAAAAAAATATAAAGAAAGAATTTAAAAACCTCAATCAAATAAGAACACAAGAAAACATAATGTCGAGAACAGGCCGTTCAGCCCATCTAGGCTCGTCATGTCTGAATCTAAAGAGTATCCAGTACTGCATCTAGCACTTGAATAACCCAAGTGTTTCTGCCTCAACTATCTGGCATGGCATGCTGTTTCAATCATTGACAACTCTCTGTGTAAAAAAAAAAAACGTCCCAATATCCGTGCAAAATTTGCTTTTAATTCATTTCCACCTGTGGTCTCTTGTTCAGCTAACCAAACTTGTCTTAAATAATCTTTGGTAGTACAATTTGTTATATGTTAATTTGTTGCAACATTGAATGCCATCTTCCATGTTTCTTCCCAGTCATGGATTTTGTTTAAATAATCCTGGATTACCCTAGTTGATTCCAACCTGTTTGCTAAACCCCCCAAGTTTTGTATCATCTGTACATTTAACTATTTTACTACTAACATCCCTAGCAAGATCATTTATGTAAATAAGGAAGAGCAGAGGTCCCAGAAGTGATCCCTGTGGGACTCCACTGCCCACAACACCTAGGTCAGATACGACCCCACCTACTTTTACTCCTTGTATTCGCCCTTGCAGCCAATTATGAACCCACTCTGAAACAACTCCTGTAATTCCTACTGAATTCATTTTAACAATGAGCCTCTCATGTGGTACCTTGTAAAATACTTTTTGAAAGTCCATATATACAATACCATATGCCTGGTTCAGGTCAACACACTGTAGCTTCCTCAAAGTCCAGGAGGTTTGTTAGGCATGACCATGTTGGCTCTCCCTTAAAATACTATTATTTTTAAAGAATGAGTCCCTAATAATACATTCCAGTATTTTCCATGAGATGCAAGTTAAACTGTCAGGCATATAAAAGGCAAGCTAACTAATATTTTCCTGCTCTTGGATTTGCTTCTAAGAGGGTAAAAAAAACACACAAAACAAACTCAGCTCAATGTAGTACCAATTTGCTACCCAGCTAGCTGTTTAACTAACTAGCTGTTGCTAGACGGAGGACATTTAGGAAAATTCCCTCTCCCCTAATGCAGGGGTCCCCAGTACCGGTCCGTGGATCATTTGGTACCGGGCCGCACAGAAAGAATAAAAACGTTTTAATTTTAATTTTATTTCCATTTTATTGACTATCGCAGTCTGCAGGGTGTTTTATTTAGAAAAATGACCACTTCCGTCTCTGCCTCTTTTCCGCACTTGTCTCAGTCACAGTTTTTTTCCATGCACCAATAAATTAAGACCACAAGCTAACCCTAGCAAAAATGAGTAAAAAACAAACATTGCTGGAGAGCTTCTTTAAAAAGGGGGAAAGACCCAATGATGAGACAGCAGAAGACTCCAAGACTGCCAAAAAAAGAAAGCTGCATTTAAAAGAAGTTGAGTTGAGTTGAGTCACATTTACATTATAAATGTAATAATTAAATTAATAATTAAATGATATAATATGCACTTTATTGTGTTTTGTTATGCGCGTGATTCTCCCCCCCCCGGAAAAATTGTCTTGCATGAAACTGGTCCGTGGTGCAAAAAAGGTTGGGGACCGCTGCCCTAATGGCAACACAAGAATCTTAAGAGTAAAGAGTCACGCAGAGCAATCGATCAGGCAAGAGCAATCAGCCAAGGCCATGTGAGTGTGTTCATATAAATATGTGTGTTTGTGTTAGTATTTATGTGTGTCTTAGCATATTTGTGTCATCTCTTATTTGGATGTGGTTTAAGTTAGAATGTGTGTAAGTTTTGCTTTTGTTTGTTTGTATTACTGTATTTGCACATGTACACACGTCTTGCGATGTAAGTGTTGTGTGTTCTGAGGAATGTCCTAACGAGTGTGAAAGATTTTGAGGATTTTCGCGGAATATCCTGTAACATGTGTTTTCTGATTTTTGCACCTTTTCTCTCCAGATGCCAGCACCTATGCACACTATCTGTTCAATACTTTTGATTCCACCCAAAATGGCTCTATCAAGTTTGAGGTAAGCACCCAGTGACTCCCACATCCTGGGTCCTGTCCCAGTATCTTACACCATGCTACAAGGAGCCTAAAAAATTGTAAAGGATTTTAAATTAAATCAATTGTAAATTAAAATGATCCCTCTTTTCCAATGTCTCCTCGATGGATCTCTGTGTGTTCCTCCCTCTCCGACACGCTCGTGATTCACTCTCTACCATATATCCGCCAGTTCCTTTCTCACCTTGTCTACCCTTTTGTTTCCATTTGTGTCCTGTTTGTCTCCATTTTTTATATATTGAGGAATATATGAGCAGTCAGTGGGCAAACATCCTGAACTCAGCTGAAGTTTTAATATTTTAAAATATACACTTCAGCAATGCCTCTGGCACCATGGACATGTATTATTTCTGACGCCATGGCTGAGACCACAGGCTTCTTTCCTTCTCCGTTTCTTTCCCTAAAACACACACACTTTTTCTCCTCCCTCCCCAATCTCATTCTCAGGACTTTGTGATGGCTCTGTCTACCTTGTTACGGGGCTCAATAAGAGAAAAGCTGGAATGGACATTCAACCTGTACGACATTAACAAAGATGGCTGCATCAGCAAGGAGGTGTGTGTATGCAAGTGTGCACATTTTGTGTGTGTATGCAAGTGTGCACATTTTGTGTCTAGTCCACAAATTGGCACTGGTTTTATTTGTTAACAATTTGTGTACCAGTGATATACCAATATTTACAGATTTAATTTTAATTTACTCTTTGCATGTGCGATTTTATCTGTGTCTGTGTGAGTGTGCGTTTTTGTGTGTGTTTGTGTGTGCACATCTGCTTTTGTACATTGCAGGAGATGACAAACATCGTCAAAGCTATCTATGACATGATGGGGAAGTACACCTACCCTGCCTTGAAAGTAGAGGTTCCAAGACAGCACGTGGAGGCCTTCTTCCAGGTCACTGACTCCATTCAGCACCGTCAAATAAGCACATTTATGCAAATGCAATGCCTTAGTGAGCACAGAGCTTCATAGCATCAAAATGGCTACAGTATCAATCATCTTCATCTCTCTGTCAACCCCACAGAAAATGGACAAGAATAAAGACGGAGTGATCACTTTGGAAGAATTCATTTTATCCTGTCAGGAAGTATGTTCCCATTTTATATCTCTGTGTTGTCTTTTTTCCCTCCATGCCTCCTTTTCTGGATCACCAGTCCCCCACAGATCCCTGCTCTTTTAGAGGAAACTCACCAACAATTCATAAATTCATAATGTGCAAAAAAGTCTGACGTTAAAAATGCTTAGGATCCATGCTGGTATGTTCTGAAACAATATAAGTGCTTGAAAGTGCAGTGTCTATATGCTGCTTAACAGTAGAATGGCCAAAGCTGTCAAAAGGCATGTTTGTGAATGATTGGATATACAGTACCAGTCAAAAGTTTGAGTACACCTTCCAACCGGATTATGGCTAATAGGGCACTCCTTCATTCTTCAGCAAGATAACGACCCAAAAAACACCTTGAAATTGGTGAAGGAGGAATGTGAAGGACAACTCAAACTAATGACCTGGCCTGCCCAGTGTCCAGACCTCAATCCCATACAACTTGTATGGGACAAACTGGACAGAAGAGGCAAAGCAAAGCAACCCACAAGTGTCTCTGGGAATTGCTGCAGGAGAGCTGGGAAGACATGTTGGGTGATTTCCTGCTGAAACCTATTAACCGAATGGCCCGTGTTTGTGAGGCTGTTATCACGGCAAAGGGTGGCTATTTTTAAGAATCCAAGATTCAATTTTCAATAAAATTTTCTTGAACATTGCTTTGATGTTCCTTTTGTTTATTGTTACATGTGTTTTTTTGTAATTTTCAAGTATTTACAGAAACTTATGTGATGTAAAACATTGTCAATTATGAGATAAGCCTAGTTTCGAGCAGGTGTACTCAAACCTTTGACTGGTACTGTATATATATATATATATATATACATATCTATATATACACTATTACCCCATACCACTTAGAAAGAGAGGATTGAGAAAATAGATTCTTACATTTTTAATCAACGGCCTTATTTTAAAGGGCATAGCACCTTGTCTCCATTGATTGCTTTGTATTGAAGACTGAAGCTTAGCTACAAATTGATCTTTCAGTAAAATGCTGGATGTAAATTTAAAATAATTATTAGGGGTGCTAATAATTCTGACACATCTTTTTGGGGAAAAAATATTACTAGTTAAAGAACATATTTTTTTCTGAACAGTTGTATTAGTATACAATAATATAAAATTTTTCATAACCTCAATTGTTTATTTTATGCTGTATAAAATAAACAATTGAGGTTATGAACACATTTTTTGTTGTTGCTCATTTTCATCAAGGGTGCCAATAATTCTGGAGCTGACAGTGTCACCCAGCCAATCCAAGAAAAGGCCTGAACCGATGACGTATTGTGAGATTGACAGTATCAGGGCTCTATCAGTCCACTCCCTAAGGCGCTGGGTTTCTCTTATAGAAAAAGCACATTTGTGCCCATTCACAGTGAGACACACTTCTCAAATCCTACTCAGCACTGTTCTGACAAGAAGCAGTTTGCCCTCCCATGTGGTGCCATAGAGCAATGCACCATCCAAGTGTGCTATGGAGACATGCATGTGGCATGTAATCCACTAAGAGTTGAAAGGTTGCTGCCATTCTATGCAACCCAAAGGGACACACGGGTAAAAGGCATAACTATTCCATAATGGAGAGGGATATTAAGTTCATTTTCAGTGACAATGATTGAGAATGTAGAATATGTCCCCTGTTACACTGCTACATAGAATTACTAAGCATGTGGTTCTGCACTGACTGTAATATTGTTCAGTGAATATAGACTGCCGCATATCTTGGGCAATGTGCCTTGTGATTTCTGGCCTATATTCATGTGCTTGATGATTTATTATGCTCAGGTGGACTTTGTCTTTAAATACAGGGCCAGACTTGCTAACCATTTGCAGGTGTAAAATACACACAAGAGAGCATGCAGATACGTGGACATGAACTACCTTGTGTGATTTATTAACCTATCTCATATGATTTATGAAGCCTGACTACAACTGCGGGAAAGATAATTGCATGTTTAAATATTGCTGACAGCGTACATATGCAAATGTTTCCTTGACACGACAGACAATTTTTCAGAAGTCTTAATAAATTCCTCAATAGTATTTATAAGCAGTGTATACCTAATGCTTTGACCAATGGCTAGTAACCAAAGACTACTGGTAAATATCACAGGGTGCAGAATTGTTATTAATTTCTTAAAGCAAACTCAATCTTCTACGCACCACTGAGTTTTGGTCAGATGTCATTACACTACTGCATGTAGAGCAAAACCATCTTCAAAATGGCTACAGTAGCAGTGTGATCATGAGTTTCTAACAAATACTGTAGGTATAACAGCAGATTCAATTGAACATTGCTTTGATGTTCCTTTTGTTATATGTGTTTTTTGTCATTTTCAAGTATTTACAAAAACATATACGGTGTAAAACATTGTCAATTATGAGACAAACCTAGTTTCCAGCAGGTGTACTCAAACATTTGACTGGTATTTGTGGTGTCCCTCAGGGTTGGGCGACACTCACAGACCTTTGCAGAGGGCTTAGGCAGTTAAATAACCCAGAGGAGGCAGTAATACAAACAAAACAATGGCTTTATTAAAGGAATCTTGACACACACAAAAAATGGTGGGGTCTTCAGGGGAATTCAAAACACATAATGTCCACAATCCTTACAATCCACAGTCCTTGTCCGTAATCCAATCCACAATCCAGTCCAGTTCCTCCAACAGTCAAAAGTCATTACACAAGTGGGGTCCTTCAAAGCAATCCCAATCCCAATCCCAATCCCAATCCCAATCCCAATCCCAATCCCAATCCCAATCCAAAAAAACAATCCAAAAAACACTAACACACTCCCTCCCAGTGTGACACAAACGAGTCCTTTAAATAGGTCTCCAAATGGTCTTCAGCTGTCCGTAGTCCCAATTGCTTGACTTGGTTCAGGTGTGGGACTGCAGGCTGCTGGGGACTGTAGTTCCTTTCCTCTCCAGTGGCTCCCAAGAATTAAAGAGGCAGACGAGAGCCATTTCCTCGTCCTGCCCCTTGGGATGTATATACATATATATATATCATATATATATATATATATATATCATATGCATATACATATATATATATATATATATGTATATATATATACATATACTGTATATATACTGTATAATACTACTTCAATATAAGCAGTATATATGGTGAGATTGTAAGTTCCAGAGCTTCTCATAGACCTTTTTTTTCTTTCTCTTCAGGATGAAAACATTATGCATTCTCTGCAGTTATTTGAGAATGTAATGTAAAGACAGAAGTGGAGGAGGAGAAAAAAGAGATGAGTGGAGGAAAGTGAACTCAAAGACACACAGAAAAAAGGAAACATTACTGCCCACATCCTGAACAACATTTATTGTATGGTGTTTTTTGTGCTCTTACATTACGTACTAGCACTGGTCTCTATCTCCGTCCTTCTCTGTTCTGCACAAACACACACACACACGCACAACTGAAACTGTGACTGTGATTATTGTCAGCAACACACCAACCAGGATGTATACTTTGTCACAGCGAATACACATACTTTTATTTTCTATGGGAAACAAATATTAATTCTGACATATAGATGCATTATACTATTATTTTTATTATTATGAATTTGCTTGTATAGTTTTTGTTCTACATATATATTAAAAGGACTTTCAGTGAACAGTAGTAGCGCCTTCAAACTCTTCTCAGGTGTAAATTTACTTTAAGGGGAAAGAGAGATGCTGTACGTAGTTGTTTAGAGTGACTTGGTCTTCTGATGTCATCTATACACAGCCATTGCTCTGCAATGTTTTGTTTATAATTTTCCAAAGCTGCTAGTGCTCCCCCAATTCCTGGCAGTGCTGCTCACCACTCACACATTGCTATGGGTCATTCCGTTATAACAATATACAAATGCAATTGAACAGAAATTGGAGCTTTTGTCTGACATGCAGTTTATCGTTTACCGTCTGCCGCTTTTAAACGTTTTGTCTCGCATAGACAGCCAAATGGAATTTAAATTGTGCTCTTGCTCAGATGTTGTATAAAGAACATTTTCCAATAAACTTTTTAAGCAATGATTCATGCTTGTTGGTTTAGCTTTTCTTCAGCCTCTTATGAGTCATGGTGCTAGCTAGGTAAATTTATTAAAGCAGACATCATTTAATGCATTTATACAGACCCTTACCCTGCGTTCTAACAGTGGGCGATTCGGCAACTAGTTGCCCGAAATGCATTAATTGTCTATGAGAGCGGGCGACTGCGGGCTATTCAGCGATTCGACGATTTGTGGGCGTGGCGGCGACACAGAAAAGTTGAAAATCCTGAACTTTCGGGCAATATCGCCCGGTAAGAGCCAATCAAATTAATGTGTTGCTGTTTTTACCTTCCACGTGGAACCAACACAACACCGAAATTTGGTTCCTAGTTCCGACACTTCAACATGAATGAGGAGAAACTGATAACAGCGGTCTGCAGTACCCCCATACTTTATTTAATCCTAAAAGCATAAATATTTATAGCTAGCTAAACTTATATGGCCTACATACATCTTATTTAATGTTTGTGTTGGTTAAAAGGCAATTTGTTATCGCATGGGTACGTTTGGAAAAACAAATTGCGAGCCGTTTCCAGCGCAAGTAAATGGCCGGAATTGTAAAAAGCCTTCTGAGTTTGAGTTTGCGGTTCATGATTGAAGGAAACAATACTGCTAGCCAACTGATATTTATAATAAAGATTCTCAAAATCTATGATGAACTATTCGTTTACCATGCAAAAATGTCGTAAGCACGTCGGAAGCACTTTGAGGAGGCCATTCAAGTGTGACAACACACGTGGGGAACGCCCACTGGGCGATTTCATCGCCTAGTATTGCCCGCTGTTAGAACGCTATGGTAGGTGCTATGGTGTCTCTCTTTTTCAGTGTGCTTCAAATGGTTTTGGAATCGCTCTCATGAAACGGTTGTATATACATCTGAAGTAAATCAATAATTTCATTATGTATTACTTACTGTATGTCTTGTCGATCTATCCACAGGGCGTTGTTGATTCTTTTGCGTTTATGTTCTTTCCCTCTGAGCTGTGAGCGTCCTAATGACAAATATAATGGGAGTCAATTGTAAAATAATTCACAAAGACAAACTTCATACCAATATGACCAAGAAAAACTGACTAACTTCTGTGTTTTCATCTGCATTATGATGTAATCTGTACACCTAGCTTTCCACCTATAGAGACTGACTATATCTACAGATGTTGACCATCGGTGGCAATGCTGCGCCCAGTCTGCTGGTCTTGTGTTCGTAAAACCACAGAACCATAGAAGAAGACTGCAATTTTTTATGTACAGTTGGAAAAAGTTTATTGAAACTTTAAAATAAATAAATGTACTTCATTTATTTAAAACTTTATTGTGGACCCTTCAGAAATTCTATGACTGCGCTCTAGTGTCCTGGAGAACTTCCATTAAAAAATCCTCTGAAAGGATACAAAAAAACAAACATTTTGGTGGTTGCACTTCAGGGTCGGCCCTGAAGTGCAACCACCAAACTTTTTTTTATTTTTTATCCTAAAACATTTAGAAAAGCACCTAAAGCACATTAAGACCTGAAAAACAGAACATTTTGATGGTCTTGCATAAAAATCTTCCTTAGAAATTATTTCTTAGGAAATGTACGTGTATCTTAAAGTAGCCTACTACTCATTTGACAGTTCAGTTTTCAAATATTGAGAGTACATATGCTAATTGATTTAAACTGATAAAAATGTGATGATCTTAGGGTCTAAAATAAGCTCAGTTGCAGTTTTGTTCATTAAGAAGTAAACAGTATAAAAACTGGCAAAGACTCCTACAATAAACTGATTGAGTTATACACTTTGTGTGATACTTTTTTTTTAATTAGAAAATATCTGTAAAAGAATTATCCACATACCATAACCTCCGCCCCACTCCCCTGCCTGTGTTTTTCTCTCACACTCACTTCTGAACATTTAAGAACTGCAAAATTACACAAAATAGCAACCATGGCATTTTGAGGAATACTTATCATACTATAAGAATGTCATCCCATAACATTCTCCCATAAGCTGGGAGAATGAAGAGGGCTGGGAATCATGTACAGAAATGACAAATATAACGGCGGTCCCTGTAAACGGCTGCTGAAATGTTTGCATCAGCTAGCCAGCTAGCTAATGTTATCAAATTTGTCCAGGTAAGTAGCTAGCTAATAAGCTAACATTGGCAGCTCTTATTTGTCAGCTCTATTTTCTTTTTCAGGTGTTTTTTTCCCCATTTTTCTCCCAATTTAGTAGCCAATTATACCCTATTTTTTTCATGTCAATTATCCCCTCCCTCATATTGAGAACTCGCTGCCGTAGTCCTGATACCGACAGTGACATGCGGTGGAGCACCACCTCTTCCGAGCCAGAACCCGCCAAGCCGTCGGTCTCGGCCACGTGGGAGTGGCATGGTTGCCTGTGTCTTTACATGTTGTGGAGGCCTTTGGAGCAGGTAGACTTTCCGGGGGCAGGTTTGGCACTCTCACAGGGTGTAAGAGTAAACCGTGGCCCGGAAGGTTGCTCCAAAGGCCATAATTGGTTTAATTATTATTTTATTATTTAATTGGTGTCAATCAGTCAATTGATATGGAAGTCAATTGGCTGATTGGGTGTCTGTGTGAGAATGTGAGTGAGTGATTGATAGATGGGTGATTGCCTCATGAGTCCCACCTGAGCCAGGCAGAAAGTGAGCCTATTTAAGAGCAGGTGGGGCGAGTGGGGGATCAGTTAGTCTTTGTCTTTGTTTGTGTGTTTCTTGAGAGTGAGACTTGTCTTTGTCTTGATGGGTGACTTGTCTTGGATGCGAGATGCGAGATGCGAGATGCGAGATGCGAGATGCGAGATGCGTTTTGTGTGCGTTTGTCAAAAGTGACTGAGTAGAGTGCATCCTCTGTGTGTGGGGAAGAGGCGAGGGGTGCACTAAGAGTGTCCGCCTCTCTCTCTCGGTGTGATTGTGGAGGAGAGCAAGAGGGTGCCCTGAAAGAGGGTCCGCCTCTCGCCCTCGGTTTTATTGAAAGAGAGCTCGCACTCGGGCATTGGAGAGTGTTTCTGGGCAACGGCCTGAGAACTCTCACTGGAAGAGTGGAGTGTCTCGGGGCTGGTTGCCAGAAAACTCTCACTGTGGGGAGTGGCGAGGGTCTCTGTGTGCATGGGTAAGAGAACTCGGACTGCAAAGTTTGAGTGTCTCAGTATGCATGGGTGGGAAGCACTTGAAAGGTCACTGGATATGTGTGTGCCTGGGGAGGTTCCAGGGGAACTCCGGAAGAAGAGGCGTGGTGTCCCGTAAGTTATGATTATTTTAGCTTGTTATTTTAATTTGTTGTTTTTACCCAAAAGCTTTGCGGCAAGTAGGGTGAAGATTTTGTGGTTGTGTTTGTGTTTGTTATATGTTAACCTGCTACTCCCACTGTGTCTTCCCCATGTCTGGGGGGAGAGACAGAATTTTTTTTTAAATGATCCGGTCCTTAGACCGACAAACCCCATCCAGGGTTTGTCACGTGGCGTGTGACACCATCACTGTAACTCCGGTATACACAGAGCCACTCCTATACACAGCAAGCCCGTATTGGCTTCCCTCCCCCTTCCTTGGGGCGGACAGACCATTGCCGCCACCTAGTGACACTCCCGGACAGAGCCGAAACTTGGACGAATTGAACCCCGGTCGCAGTGGGCAGCGTTGGATGTTACAGCAGCGTCGCTACACCACCCGGGAGACCCCACAGAATGGTTTTATAGTGTACGCCATCACCATGGGTATTGGAGCACCTTATAAGTGATTTTGTGATAAAAATATAAGTAAAATAACCAATATCAATAACAAAATTGTTAAATTGTCTTCATTTACGTACAAAAATGCTCTCACTCAAGACTGTAACAAAATACACAAAACTATTCACTTCGTAAAGACAGGAGCGGCCTGCTTCTCTGCACCTGTGTGTTGTAAACTGGACAGGAGAATTCATATGCACACCACCCCAGGGCTCCAAAGGGATTGAGGGAAATATTGATAGAGCACAGGAGAGGTACAGGAAAATTCCTAGAGGAAAACCTGCTGAATACTTAAAACTGGGATGAAAACTCATCTTTCAGCAGGACAATGACCCAAAGCACAAGACCAACACAACATTGGAGTGAATGTCCTTGGGTGGTCCAGTCCTGACTTGAATCCAATAGAAAATATGTGGCAAGGTTTGAAAATTGTCCGTCATACTTTGCATATGCAGTCAATATACTTGTTTTGTTTAACATCTTTCACCTATACGTGTTCAAGTTTTAAATGAAAATATTCACTTAAAAATGTGTACTTGCATTGCTTGTAGTTTAACAAAATTAGACATAATTTGAATATAATTTGTGAATACTTTTGCAAGACATCACATTCTCCTGTCACAGAAGATTTTGCCATCAAGCACACCACAGGTATTTCTAGATTTGAAACAAAAACAATTTGTTACAACAGAATATTGAATACCTGTATGCTTGAAATGTCCTCAAAACCCCCTTAGCAAGTAGCATGTATTAAAGTTATGCCTAACATTCATGCATTACTCTGCATTTACATTTTTACATTTTAAGCATTTAGCAGACGCTCTTATCCAGAGCGACTTACAAGATGTGCATTAATACAAGGTGAGAACAATCAAAGTTAGCGTACAAGATCAGTGCAGTAAAACGGCAAAAGACATCATTGCAGGCGTCTGCGTATCATACCTGTAACATTGGGAAAGAAAAGGTTAGTGGGTTTTTTAATGTAATTTTTTTATTTATTTTTATTTATAAGAACAAGTAAACAGTGGTGACGACAGATTGACTAGATGGACAGTGTTCAGTGGTAGTGGAGTCTGAAGAGGTGGGTTTTGAGTCTTGCGGCTCTGGATATAGAACATTTTTTAAATATTAGTAAACAATGCACTTCATTCATAATTTTTGTAATCTGCTAATAATGTACACAGCTAAGTAGTTATAACCACCTTTCATTATTTTAAATGTAAATCTTTTATATCTATTTTCTCTGCAGTACTATATCAGAGTATAAACACATTTTAACTTGCTTGCTGGCTAAACTGATTTTCTATTTTTGCTGTTTATTACAATTTTTTGTCCCAATTTAGTATCCAGTTATCCCCTCTCTTTTTCATATCAATTATCCCCTCCCTCATATGAGAACTCGCTGCTGTAGTCCCAAGACCGGTAGTGAGTACTGCACCACCTCCTCTGAGCCGGCACCCGCCTAAGCCGAAGCCTGTCACCGCAACACACAGGACCACTTACATATACAGCAAGCTTTTTATCCCTCCCCCCTCCCTGGGGCAGACAGCCAATTGCCGCCCCCTAGTGGCACTCCCGGCCAGAGCCGAAACTTGGAGGAATTGAACCCCAGTCGCGGTGGGCAGTGTCGGACGTTCTACCGCTACACCACCCAGGAGGCCTCACCATTGCTGTTTTTCTCAGGTTTGAGCTATTGTTCAGAATTTATTGTTGTTGTAAATGTCCTGTGCATGTATTGTGGTTGAGTAACATGAGACTAGTGCAGAGGAGTTACGCCACCCATTTATCTGTGCAGTCTGTGATTTATGGTGTATAAACAGAGCTCATTTCTATTCATCTTATATGTTAAATTGTTATGTTCAGTAACTTTATGCAGTGTTTTTGAACATTCACTAAATGTTGAACACTGCTAAACGATAAAACATTTAGCTGAAATATTTATTTAATAATTATTTAATGTATTTTAATTATTATTTATATTTGGTTTTATATAATTTTGCAACATCCTCCACTGTGAAAGCAGAGGCCGTTTCCGTCCTCCGAAACGTGTGCACATGGCTGCTGCTCCTCTTCTCTCCACAGTTGATCAGCTCAGTTCCACAGCCACCATGCCGGAGGACTGTGTGGTGATGGTGTAGAATACCCTGCCAAATGAAACCCTTCCTCCCTGACGCTTAAGCCAATAGTACTTTGCCCCCTTCCCCCCAGGGTTTTCAGAATTGGATTCCGACGTCTAGTGCTTTTGCTTGCTATGCTATGGTACAGCTTAGAGACCATATTTCATATTTAGACCAGTCATTTAAAACCTAATAAATATGAAAAAGGTTAACATTTTCTGCATTAACATGACAATTTGCCTAAATAAATGGCATAATTGAACACATTTTTTTTAAATTGGATTTATTTCCACAAAAGTATGCTGCAATCTAAAACTCCCTTTTAGAACCAAAGCATAGAACTCCTAAATTGTAAGTGAAAGTCTTGATTAAGAGGAAGTGTTGGCCACAAACGTATCATTTGGTATTTCTTTTTACATATTTTGAAGATGCAATAGACATCTTCAAACTCTCATATCCCTTTGTTCTATTAGGTTGATACATTTATAATATATTAATAATTAACATGGTAGACATTAGGGAAGAGTTGGAAATAAATACTTTAATCAAGCCTAACATTCAGCCTAACCAAATGGATTCTGCCATAACTTGCAATTGGCAGAACCAACCGATTAACTTCATACGTCTTACATTTTTGGGCCAAGGGTAGAACGTTTAAAAGGGAGATCATGGATTTTAGGTGGATGGTAAGGGACAAAATTAAGGGCAGAGCCATAGATTTCCCTAAATATATCATTATATCAGATTTTAATTTCATCCTCATCCAGGGGACTTGCCATTCTCAGTCATACATTGCTTAAAAAGCAGTCGTCTTATTACTTTTCCCAACACACATATCTATATCATTATTGTCATCATAATTATCATCATCATCTTCAACTCAGATATTTACATGTCATCATCAGGCTAAAAGCCAGAATTTGTCACAGGATTTTTACAACAATTAAAAACACACAACAATTGTCAATGGTCATTGCTGTATTTTTTTTGTTCATGGAAAAACTTTGATGCACGATTTCTTTGATCCCACAGGAGTGTAAACTTAAATCTTCCCACTAGAGGGCAAGAGTGTCACAGGTTAGTTATTCAGTCTTAAACCATGAGCCGTTTTTGTCAAGATTATGGGAAGAAATATCACTGCAACCATGTCATGTCAACCATTGTCAACCATGTCATCCATTGTTTTGGGGCATGCTAATGTTTATTTTTAAATGCTAATTTTTTTATTTTGACTGATCTCTTTGTCTTGAGCCATTGCAGTCCAGGCCTGTGCTGGGAGTAATACAGCAGTGCTGATTGGTTCTGAAGTCTGTCTGATGTTCCTTCCAATGATGCTGATTTGTTCTGAGGTCTGTCTGACCCTCCTTCCAATGATGCATATTGGTTCTGAGATCTGTTATAAGCTCTTTGGGGTCCATTAGGGGCCTGTTTCCAGATGCTGTGTTTGAGAAGACAGGTCTGCTGCCGTCCTGTGGGGAACCATTGACATGTAGATCAGTTACATTCAACCCTGCGACTGAAACCGGGTGCACAATATGCTGTATTTCTGTACAGTAATCAGCAGTGGATCCAAGAATTCCCCCACCCCCACTCCCCTTGTGCAAACATTCCCACCGGATTTCGCAAGAAAATACTATTTATGCAAAACATCTACATAATGATAAATATAACATCATACATAATACAAAATGAGAGTTAAATATGCATCAATTCCAATAGCATTAGTTGGTTAAAAGCCAAATGCTTTTGAACATTCTTCTTGAGCATACTGACCCATGTTTCACATTTGGTGGTATTACATGCATTTAATTTAACTTAGTTTAGTCTTTAGGGCCTTGGGTGGCGTAACGGTCAAAGCATTCGCCCGGAATGCAAATTGCCCACTGCAGCCACGGTTGGAAACCCTGCTGTGCCAGCCCAGCTCTGGCAGGGAGCCATGATCGGGGGCGGCAATTGGCTGTCCGCCCAGGGGGAGGGTGAGCAGGCACAAGCTCACCGAGAAGCGCAAAGGGCGTCCCTGTAAAGTAGGTGGGCGAATTCCATCTCGGAGGAGGTAGAGCATTGCCAGCCTCGGGGTATTAGCTTGCCCTGTAGTGATGGGAGGTGGGCTTGTGGGTGAGGGTGAATCAAAATAAATACAGGGTACAATTGGGCACCAAATTGGGAAAAAAATCTAAAACAGATAAAAATACAAATAAATTCCTACCAATTATTGGTAGTAATTGATACTAAGAGGCATGACCAATACAGTTGCATTTAACTTAAAGCACTTGGTGAACGTACTAGAGGTAGGCTTTAGACCTACAGCTACTGCCAGGAGCTAGCCATATATCTAACCATATCACAATCGAGGTATCCAAAATCACAAGTTATTATAAAATATCTTATTGTTAATGAATTAGCCAATGATTAGACTGACACCATGGGAAAGCCTACAGTGTACATTTGGCCTTTACTTACTAATTCAGCAAAAAACTAAAAGGAAGTCAGTGTTCTGTTTTTTAACATGTCATAGATGCATTAAGAATGTATTACCAGGTGCAACTTCTTTTCTCTCTGCAGTCGACCAGCTGAACTGGGAAGTTGCAGTCTGATGAGTACACTTCATGTGCAGTCAGTGCAGGCAGACTGCATGCACCCAGTCGACTGAGATGGAGATTTTTATGGCCTGAGACTGGGACTACCCAGCCAATACCTCCCTGGACAATGCCAGCAAAACGCTGGCAAATTGTGTGTGAAATGTTATTGCGTACAGAAAAATAATGCTACCACTAGATATAATTGCGAAAGAGAATCGGAAACCTTGTTATATAATATTGACTCTATAATAATGGCTTCCCCCACCTTTGTAGGATGGCGTATTCGGCTAATTCATTGATTGAGTGTTGTAAATTAGTAAACTAAAACGGATCGAGATAATAATCTGTTTAAAGGTAATCTCTCATCCTTCTCTATTTCCATGCCTCTGTCAGAGTATGACTGGACCTGGAGTTGAATGCAAACCACTTTTGTGTCCAATGTGAATCCTTTTAATACTCTGTTAAGAGCAAAACACTGTGTGAGCAATGGACATTCAACAAGCAATGTAATTCGCGCAGTGTGAGTTTGTGAATGAACAAAGATACTGTATAGCTGTATTCCAAATCCTTCAAATTGTCGATAACAAAAACAAAACAACATACAAATCTTGAGAACAAGAAGTCAAACTGAAAAAGAAACTGGGTTTGTATTACAACCTAATCTCTGTGGCTTGAAGGGTAAATCATTCATCTCTCTCTTATCTGGAAGATGAAGGGAACCAGTTTTCAGCTCCTGAAACGACCCTTTTTTTAATCAATCCCCGCCTTTTTTTCCCCAGTCTCTCTTTCTTTCTCCCAGTCATTCACTCTGTCCCTTCCTCTCCTCCCCCACCCTGCTGGTTTTCCCACGGTAAACATTCCCATGTCCCGTTTCGGCAGTGGGTGTGTAACATCACTGAGCCTGGCAGTGCCGAGGTGGGACTGGATGAAGGTCATTGCTGTGGCTGGCAGAAGGCCTGGGCAGGCCCCCGTTTATCACAAACACAGCATCTACAGCACATGCAGTATTGTGTTCTTATCAAATGTTAACTTTTCCACTCAGAGCCTGTTTTCTCTGTCTGTGTTCAGAGTCCAGACAGAGTGGCGGGCGATTCAAATCATAGTCAGACACATACACACAGATATATATTGGGAGGAGAGGCTAAGATCTGAAAAAACAATGAGAGGCTTCAGTTTCTTCGAAAAGAGATGTGTGTGTGTGTGTGTGTGTTACTTATTTGTGTATGTCCTGCACATCCTTCTGCCTGCTCGTGGCCAGCTCCTGCCTCGCACGCACATGACAAAAGGGCTCATGTTGTTGTCTCAGTAGTCCTGAAACAACAGCTTCTACCCAGCTTGTCATTCCAGTAACATATAGTCTTCCTCACACATAAAGAGTCTGCAACATGTCTGCCTTACAGTACATCTTTCTCGCAGTAACATGTCTTCCTCACAGTAAGAGTCTTCCTCACAGTAATGGCTTCTTTACAGTGATTTGATCGAAGTCGTCTCCTTCCCTTCCTGTCACTGAGATAGGCAGGTCAAAGTGGAACACAAGATTTCTCTCAGCGAATTGTACTCACTCTCATAGAATTCCATTCAACCCCCATGGCACTGAAAAAATGTCAGTACCACCTATTTTTAACTTAATTTGCCCCAGTGGGCTTTCAATTTTACAATATGATTTAACATTTTTCTGAACTACAAGCCAAGTTGGTACATCAAGTTGAGTGAAGCTGGTGGATCTTTTATTTAAAAGTGAACAAAAATTGTGATCGAAGACATTTCAAGGCCTAAACTAATCAGCCTCACCCTGATATCTATATTGGTTGGCTACAGAAATCTGTCCAGATGACGAAAACAAACATATTTTAAACCAATCAGTTGGGTCTTTTTTGCTATGAGGCGGGATATGCCCTCCATATGTGCGCTTTGCTGCCACAACTGCGTGTCAAATGATGCTGTCCGCCATTTTTGTTTACAGCAATTATCAATGAGACAGATTTGTGCACAAGACAACACTTTTTTTTTTTTTTTTGAAAAAGTATTAAATAAAAAATTAAATAAATATATATATATTTGGGACAAAACCAATGCTTAATTTATCATTTCAAGTTTGTGGAGTAATATTTTTAAAACCAAATGACCTGCCTAATTATGGTATTTTGTTACTGTAAATCTTAACTGCCTTGTGAGTAACAGGGGCAGTTGCTCATTCTGATGTGCCCCCTGTGTGCCAGTGATACTGTGTGAGTGTTTCATGGGTTGCTTGTCCTGTGTGATACATGCCTATGTGCATTACTTTGTCCTGTTAGTTTGTGTTCTTTTCGGTGTATTAATTTCCCTGCATATTACCTGTCCCGACTGGTGAAGGTGCTCCCGTTCCTCTCCTGAAGCACCAGGCCGGCCTCCTCGGCTGTCTGCTCCCTGCAGCCGGTGTTGTGCGAGCACAAGAGCACAAACTGGCTGGTGGGAGGCACGCTTAAGTCGGGGGGAGGGGCCGGGCACATTTTCCTGCCACACAGCAGGCGACCGTAGGCGGCGCGGAAGTCCCGGTTGAGCGCGGCGTACAGAATGGGGTTCAGCGTGGAGTTGGCGTAGCCCAGCCACAGCACCACAGAGTAGGCCGTCTTGGGGATGTCGGTCCTCTCGCGCAGGCCCATGCAGGTGAAGAAGGTGAAGTAGGGGAACCAGCAGACGATGAAGGCGCCCAGGACAGCCGCCAGCGTCACCGTGGCCTTGTGTTCGCGCGCCGCAGCCGCTAGACTGATGGGGGAGGGCCTGCTGTTGATGCGCCTGGCCTGCCCGCGTGCAATCCGCAGGATCCGGTAGTAGGTCCCGCACATGACCAGCAGGGGCACGTAGAAGGTGGCGAAGGCATCCACCAGGACGTAGGTGCTGTTCCACTCGAATCGGCAGACCCGCTGGGGGTCGTCCTCGCCCCTGTTCTGCACGCTGAGGTCCGGCGTGTTCCAGCCCAGGTGGATGGGCAGGAAGGACACCATCAGGGAGACGGCCCAGATCAGGACCATCGCCACGACGACCCGGCCAGGCGTGACCAGCAGTGGGTAGCGCAGCGGGGCGGTGACGGCAAAGTAGCGGTCCACGCTGATGGCGAAGAGGTTGAGGATGGAGGCTGTGCAGAGCATGACGTCCAGGCTGATGTAGATGTTGCAGAAGGTGGCCCCCAGGGGCCACTCCCCGGACAGCTCCAGCATGGCGCTCAGCGGCAGCACCAGCAGGCCCAGCAGCAGGTCGGTCACCGCCAGCGACACGATGAAGCAGTTGGTGACGCAGCGCAGCTTCCGGCTGGCGCCCACCGCCAAGCACACCACCACGTTCCCGAAGATGGTCATCAGGATGATGAGCACCAGCACGAGGCCCAGCAGCACCTTGGATGTCATGAGTCTCATCCTGTCACGCTCGCCACCCATGGCAACATCAACTCTGTCTGTGAATTGTCGCGAGTCAACGCCCCTGTCTGTGCTTTGGTGCAGTCAACCCCTCATCTGTACACTCTATGAATTGGAACAATAAGCACTTTCGTTTATGAATTGGTACAGGTAACACCTCATCAACGCACTGATGCAGTGAAAGACTTCATGTGTGTTAGGTGTGTGACAAGATTAGTATATGAGTGTGTATGACCAATGGAGACAGTAGAAGGGTGCAGGGGTCAGGAGTGTAGACCAATGGAGAGGTTAGGAGGGGTCGGGAGTGTACACAGAGAAAAACAGCTTCAGAGTTCCTTGGTATCCCCAGCGTCCAGTAACCTCCATCACAGCCTCCTTCCTGTTTAGTAAGCAGAGCACAATATAGAATGAGGAGACAGTTTTCACATGTATGTGTGAAAGTACAAATGTAGAATTGTGGATGTACTAAATAGAGATCAAATATGAAATGCATGAAGCCAAGTGCAGAAATCACAAAGCACACCATGAAGTATATCAGCACATATAACACCACACGTAACAACACCAGTAACGCCACATTAAAAGGAAAATGGTTATATATACACGTCCTTTCTTAGAGGCACTTGGTACGTGCACTTTCAAACTCCCCCCCAAAAGATACACAGGAAGTAGGCTTAAGAAAATGCTTTTCTACTGTGGATATAAATAGTGGTGTTATAGATATTTTCGTAACTATATTAACTGTTTACATTCAGCATAAACAATATGTAAACACAGTCTAAGCTGTTTTAGTTCAAATGCCCCTATATGCTGTAGTCTACGAAAACCATACCAACCCACCATATGTCACCTTTCTACAAAAACAGATGGCATTATGGAAGTAAGCTTTTTACTGTGTAAAAAGGACAGGGGATAACAACAAGGGGATATGTGATCAGTTCACCAGTGCTGTGAGGGTACTGTCTACACATTTCTTTTTTTTTCTTTCTTTGGTTTCAGATTTTTCCAGTTTTTCTCCTAATTTGGTTGCCACTTATACCCTCTATTTATTTCAATCCATCCTCCCCCACGAGTTCGCAGCCCATTCTCCGTTTTGAGACAATTTCCCGAGGCCGACAGATCTGCCTCCTCCGAGACGAAACCTGCCCACCTATTCTTTTACAGGGACGCACTTCCGCTCCTTGATGAACTCGTGCCGGCTCATCTTACCCCCCTTCCCCTGGGATGGACAGCCAAATGCTGCCCACGATCGGGGCTAACAACCAGGGTCAGTATGCCACAGACAGGTTTCGAACCGCATCCGTGATAGGCAGCTCACACTCGTACCGGACCAGCCAAAGTACGAGTGCGTTAGACCGCTAAGCTATCCGCCAGCCCACTGTCTACAGATTTCTGTAAATCTTTGTGCAAATAAAGCATTATGAAGCCAATGATGATAATAATTTACACTGCAGACCAATAGTAACTACTCTCGTAGGCTGAGTAAAAGACTGTACCAAAAACATGGTCATTAACCACATCTAAAACTCCTCTTCACATTTACCCTGACCTGACACTACTTCCCGATTGATAGAGGGGTCATTTAAGTTGCCCATTAATAACGTCTCTCCTTCCACACAGGCATGTTTTATGTCTCCATAGAGCATAATATTTATGTTGCTGTCTGAAGCTTGTGGTCTATAGCATACTCCTATATTAAGGCCCTTCTCCTGATCTCCCAGTAGTCTAATTCAGATATCTTCACAAGGAATGAAAGAGTTAATTCCTGGAATCTCCTGGACATTCAGGAATGATTATACTTTGCCCTGTTATCTTCCCTCTGGGCAGTCTGTGCCTCCCTATCCTTAATATTACTACTAATTCCCTGCCCCCCAGTCCCTGGTTTAAATATTCCTCCGCTAACCTAAGCATACCCTGGCCCAATGCAGCTGTACCCCTCCAGTTCATATATGTCCCATCAAACTTGTACAGGTCACCCCTATTCCAAAAGGAGTCCCAAAAACCTGTACACCAGGGCCCGTATTCACAAAGCATTTTATCTTACCACTAAGAGTATTTCTAAATCGCACTAAAACCTTTAAGTTAGGAGTCCCACCTTAAAACCCATTCACAAAGCTGCAAAGACAAACTCATACTAAGGAATTCCTAGAATCTTCAAGCTAAGAGTGAGGGTGGGGTTGACGTCGTTGCTAAGGATGACGTTGTTTCTCATGAACGAGCTTACTCAGAATGCCCACAGCGATTGGCTAATATAGGGGATGGGTCTCTGCCCGCGATTTCAACCTAGAGAAATACAGTTTTTCTGTAGTATTTCAATTCCCTAAATCTCAATGCAGAGTTACAGCGAAGAGATAGACAACCATGTATGTTTTGGTTTGCTTTGTTTTTCATACTAAATGCCTTTCTGGGAGGCAGGTTTTTAGAAACGCGACCGAATTAAATAAAATTTAAACATTAGCGATCTTTTAATTTTTTATTAAATTAATTCAGGCATAAGACCACCCTAGTTAAATCGCCTAAGGCGTACTGAATCTAAAAATGTATTTTGTGAAATTTTCGAATAAAGATTTAGTGAAATAACTTAAATTGAAAAACTGAAATTATCATTCATTCAATTCCTTGTGAATAGTTCCTGGTCATTTTTGGTGGAAACGCGCCTTTGGTCCGTTATTTTTTTTTTTGCTGATCCGAAAAATGATCCGATGCACCCCTATTATATTCTAATAAAGATTCTAAAATACAAATGTAGGCTACGTGTCACTGATTTAACATGAAACCAAGAATACTGACTAGTCAATTGGTTACATGTCTGCATCTCGTAAACAATCAGCAGGTATCTATATATAATATATAATATTATATATATAATACCCTCGCGATTGAGGCGGTACCTTTTTATGAGCTCTGTATCATTCAATATCTCCAGTGTTGACGCGATTGCAGATTTTCGGATCACCGTGAGTAGGTCTTTAGCGACTTAGAAGTCCTCTTGGCTGCTTTTAACTTCTCCTGGACTTAGGAGCTGTTTTTAGCTCTCAAACCCTTTGTGAAATACTCTTATCCCAAAAATGTAGGACTCCTAAATTTATGAGTGACACGCCCATTCTTTTTCGGACTTGCTCCTAAATTGCGGAGTTAGGACCAACTTTTACCCTTAAAATGCTTTGTGAATACGGGCCCAGATTTGTAGCCACGTGTTAAATCTCCATATAAAATTCTGCTTCCCTTTACGAGGACGTGGTACTGGCTGAATTCCTAAGAAGACCACCGTGGAGGTTCTGCTCCTTAACTTTGGTCCTAACTATATAAATTTGTCCTGCAGAAGAACTACCCTTGCCTATGTCATAGGCTCGACCGTCACCCAAATCTCTCCCTGCCTACTCTGGAGACTCCCCCCTCCCACTTTGGCATGCAAGCTAACTTTCAAAAGGACGTATTAAAAATTTCCTGGAACACCACAAATTCTGCAGGACAGTCGATTCTAGCAAGCTGGGCTTCAAGATCAAGAATCTTGCCCTCAAGATGCTCCAGAAGCTTGGAGACAAACGGTCACAGACAAAATCTAACTGGAGGTCTCCCTCCAGAAACGCAAACACGTACTGCAACACTTGCACTGCATTGCCAGTGGCTTCATTTTATCCCCTAACTATATCAATCTGACTCTCCCTGCACCTGAATGAATTACTGCAGAGACAGAGACAACCAGAGACACAATTACAAACTGCACCAAGGTGGTTCAGGTCAGGTGCAGAAACCAGAAATAGCAACAAATCCGTTCGTATAACTAATTTAGCTAGGCTTGGTTGTTTGGAGCAAGCGAGCTTGCAGCAGCTAACCGAATGTGGTTACTTCTTACACTAACGCTTGCTTTAAGTTAGTTAAAAGAAAACAGTTAGTTCAAAGGAAATAAGTGTACCCAGAGCCTGGCTGCTACACAATCAGTCTTATCGGTCAGACTATGCAATCAGCGAAGGTGTAATGTGTGAAATCCTCCAAATGCTTCTTCTAACTACAGACTAGCCTGGACAAAGCATGGCGCTGATAGGCCACATAGTGCTGCGCACTAATTACTTTAGGCTGCACTCCAATACAAACAGTGGCTTTGATTTTTGCACTGTGAATTTCTTGTCAACCAAACAGTAGCACATACAGTGTTTCAGTGTGTTGAGTAATGACTGCTTCTGGGTCAGGGTTGGGTTTGTGTTTGGGTCAGGGAGGGGTTGTGTTTTGGCAGGACTAGAGGCTGTGTTTTGGTCAGGGTTGGGCCTGTGTTTGGGTCAGGATTGGGGTTGTGTTTGATTCAGGGTTAGGGCCGTATTTGGGCCAGGGCTGAGCGCTGTGTTGGTGTCAGGATTTGAGCTGTGTTTGGGTCAAAGTTAGGCCTGTGTTTGGGTCAGGGTTCAAGCTGTGTTCAGGTCAGGGTTCAAGCTGTGGGTTAGGCTTGGGGTTGTGTTTAGGTCAGGATTGGGACTATCCCCCCAAATAAGCTATTTTTCTTGTTCTTACTGGTCTATACTTCCACCAGGAGAGATTCTCAGACATACAGTTCAGGAATGTGTCTCTTAATAAAGCAAGAACATAAGGTCATCCAAGTCTGCCATTAGTGATGTGACCTGGCCCTGGATGTCCCTGCCAGTTTTTGTCAGATGTCCTGCATGGGCAGAAATGTCTTTCAGGTTTCTCAGATTCACATGCAAGGCAAGGCTCAGAATGAGTGGTGAGGGAGGATTTCAGAATTCTTGATAAGATGAATAAATAGCTAAAATTCCCCTTAGCGTGGCATTGGTGTCCTCATAAAAGCTATATTGTCGTGCATATATATTCATAGTGAAATATCTCTGGACACACTTTAAGAAATTCTATCTAAAACATTTCTGTACTTGCATACTTAGTAGCTCTGTAAACACCACTTGCTTTATATAAACACACTCCTTACAGCATTTGGAGGGAGGATGAGGCTGTATGTGTACTCTCTACAGTGAGAATCACAGTGTGTGTGCTCACTACAATGAGAGCCACAGTCTGTGTGTGCTCACTGTACGGACAGTCACAAGTCTTGTGCACAAGTCAGGCTGGGTGTGCACTAGCTGTGCTGACATCCCATGCGTATGCTCATGGTCACACTGACAGCCCCACACTGCGTGCATTTGCTCTACTCATGCTGTGCGTGAATGCGCACATTTGCATGTATAGATGGAGAGTTAGATAGATGGAAACTTGAGGAGAGTGGTGCTGTACATAGTGACAGCCATAATTTGTATGTCACCTCTCTAACTCGTTACCCCCCACAGAAGCAGATGCAGTCCTCTCGCCTCGCTCTCTCATTGTGACAGACACCACCGCAGAGTTCTAACCCGTACAGAGCACAGTCTGCTACTTCTGCCCTTTTCACCTCCCCTCCTGCAGGTCTGTGGAGACTGAGCTGTAAAGCACACAAAAATAGGGAAGTAATGTCATAATTTACATTTTACATTTTAAGCATTTTAAGCATTTAGCAGATGCTCTTATCCAAAACAACTTACAAGATGTGCATTAATACATGGTAGGAACAATCATAGTTTGTGCAAGAGATCAGTGCAGTAATACAGTGATAGACATCATTGTAAGCAGCTGCGTACCATACCTGTAACACTGGGAAGGAGGAGTAAGCAGGGATACATACAAAAAAAGTATTGACCAACTAGGCAGTGGTGATGATAATTGGCTAGATGTACAGAATTCAGTGGTAGTGGAGTCTGAAAAGGTGGGTTTTGAGTCTCTTGCAGAAGATCGCAAGTGATTCCTGACCGATTGCGGAAGGCGTGAAGAAGCGATACCGCGACTAGCGGCTGCCGGGCGTCCGGAGGGATGGAACAGTCAGTTTGCCAGAGGAGGCAGAGCGGAGGGGTCTGGCTGGGGTGTAGGGTGTGATGAGTGTCTGGAGTTAAGGGGGAGCAGTTCCTCTAGCCATTTGATAAGCCAGTGATTTGAATCTGATGCATGCTGCAATGGGGAGCCAGTGCAGAGAGGAAAGTAGAGGGGTGACATGGGTGAACTTAGGTTGACTGAACACCAGACATGCGGCAGCATTCTGGACTAGTTGCAATGGCTTGATGACACAGGTCGGTAGGCCTGCCATCAAGGAATTGCAGTAGTCCAGACGTGAGATCACCAGGGCCTGGACCAGGAGTTGTGTGGCCTCTTGGGTGAGGAACAGTCGTATCCTCCGAATGTTGTGGAGGGAGAATCGGCAAGTCTGGGTGATCGCTGCGATGTGGCCCGAGAAGCACAGCTGGTCGTCCCTGGTCACTCCAAGACTCCTGGCAGACTGGGATGGAGACACTATGGAGCCTTCCACAGTGAAGAATCAATCATCGGGGAGCCCTTCGCTGGGAGGAAGACCAGCTCAGTCTTCCCCAGGTTCAGCTTCGGGTGTGGGGTGGACATCTAGGCAGAGATGTCAGCTAGGCATGCAGAGATCCACGCCGGGACCCGGGTCTCAATTTAATTGAATGAATATCATAATATCATATTGGACTCTCTCTCTCCTCCTACACACACACACACACACACACACACACACACACACACACACACACACACACACACACACACACACACACACACACACACACACACACACACACACACACACACACACACACACACACACACACACACACACAGTAGGGCTTAGTCCTGGACTGCTGCCTTATTAAGGAAGTTGAAAGTTGGTGGTTGTTTGCTTTGTGCTCCGTAGGGCAGCTATCAAGGGCAGATAGGGCACACAGTGATTTTACCGCTGACGTGGACAGGAGGGAGGGTAGAGCACCAAGGTCAGGACACCCCCAGGCATGGCTGGTTCCCCACAACTGAAGCCATGTTTTCACAATCTGGCCCAAAATCTTCTCTTTGAGACCATCTACATTCTGCAGTTGCAAGATAGATATTTTACTACAATATATGATTGGTCATGTACGTAGTAATCTGCAGAATTCAGGACCACAATACACAATACTTCAATTAGACTGCAAAACAAATATTTAATTTACAGAACAATAGCATTAACAGACTAGCAAACACAGAAGAGTATTATTAAAATAACAAACAGCTAGTTTGTATGAACAGCAAGTCAGTGTCACCCTCTCCTCTATGAATTTGTGTTTTAGTTCGGATATCCCCATGTAGGGGTAGATAGAAGTGTCAACATAATGCATTCTGTAGATACAGAAGTGGAATGGTGCTACAATGACATACAAACCTGGGACCATCGAACCCATTATTTGTTGGGAGCTTACTGCTGTCATTTGAGCTGATGCAAATCATTGCACCTTTAAAAAAAACTAAACATATTTTTCTTTTCTCCAAATTTGGAATGTCCATCCAATTCTTAACCTGCACTTGCTGCGGGAATTCTCTTCTCGAAATATGTTATGTCAGCCACCGCTTCTTTTCACATTTGCGGTTCACAAGCTAAGCTTGCACAGAAATTAGTTGGAAGGAAGACAGTCAATGTGCAGGTTTATACGGGTGGACTGCAGGTGCCCAATTGACCAACGGGGGTTGCTGGTTTGCAATGAGTCACAGCACGGCACCGTCTGGATTCCACACACTAGCCTTAACACATTGAGCCGCCCAGCAGCCAGCTGGTTGTACATTTGAACTTTTTGGCTACTGACGCCACAGTTCACCAAAGCCCTCTGTTCTATATGTGCATTCTGTAACACAGTCCAACTGAGCTATAGCCAGCAGTCAGAACCCTGTGTCCTTATTAGAGCGACGGCTCAGAAATGATCCTTAATGCGCCAGAACGTCTGAGATGAGCAAAGTGCTCCTATCAAATCAAAACAACTGGAATGGCTGACATTTAAAGATCACAGCATTGTTGGGGAGGTATACACTCAGTGGTCACTTTATTAGGTACACCTGCTTGTTAATGCAATTATCTAATCAGCCAATCATGTGGTAGCAACTCAATGCATAAAAGCATGCAGACATGGTCAAGAGGTTCAGTTGTTGTTCAGACCAAAAATCTGAATGGGGAAGAAATGTGATCTTAGTGACTTTGACAGTGGAATGATTGTTTGTGCCAGATGGGGTGGTGTGAGTATCTCATGAACTGCTGATCTCATGGGATTTTCATGCACAACAGTCTCTAGAGTTTACAGAGAATGGTGTGAAAAATAAAAACCATCCAGTGAGCGGAAGTTCTGTGGGTGAAAACGCCTTGTTAATGAGAGAGGTCAGAGGAGAATGGCCAGACTGGTTCAAGCATACAGGAAGGCGACAGTAACTCAAATAACCACGCATTACAACAGTGGTATGCAAAAGAGCATCTCTGAATGCACAACACTTCGAACCTTGAAGTGGATGGGTTACAGCAGCAGAAGACCACATCCGGTTCCACTCCTGTCAGCTAAGAACAGGAAGGTGAGGCTACAGTGCGCACAGGCTCACCAAAACTGGACAGTTAAAGATAGGAAAAACATTGCCTGGTCTGACAAATCTCGATTTCTGCTGTGACATGCAAATGGTAGGGTCAGAATTAGATGTAAACAACATGAATCCATGCATCCATCCTGCCTTGTGTCAACAGTTCAGGCTGGTGGTGGTGATGTAATGCTGTGGGGAATGTTTTCTTGGCACACATTAGGCCCCTTAATACCAATTGAGCATTGTTTAAATGCCACAGCCTACCTGGGTCTTGTTGCTGACCATGTTCATCCCTTTATGGCCACAGTTAACTATGTTCTAATGGTTACTTCAAGCACTGCTTTACAAAGTAATTTGTAATTTTTAAGGCCAAGTAAAAAAGGAAAAACTAAATCTGATCAGTAAAATTGGAAATTTAACTTGCAGTGGACTTGCAGTTGCTCCTTTGCTTTTTCTTTCTGTGGTGATGGTTTGCATTGTTGCAGGAATTTGACTAGCCTGCCTCTGGCTGTAATGATCCATACGGTCCCTGCTGTAGTGACTACATGGAGGCGGCGTGAGCTGATCCACACCAGCCTGAGGCCCGAGGCTCGTTATGAGTGTTTGGACCCCTGCAGGCATGATCATTCCTCCCCTTTGACCTCCTTTGTCATGGAAGAGGGGCAGCCACCTGTCAGATAATTTCTGCACGCGGAAACCTGTCCACCTCTGGCTACATCCCTCACTCGCACTCTCAAGCCCCCCCTGAGCCACAACTGACACCCATATCTTGTCATAGACCGCAGGGGTCCAAACACAGGGGTCCCCAAGGAAGGATACAGTTGGATCAGGCGCCTTTATGGTTCTGATGGTTGCCCAATTACTCCTTTTTTAATATATTGACTGACAGAGAGAGAGAGAGAGAGAAAGAGAGAGAGAGAGAGAAAGAGATAGAGGGAGAATGTAGAACTGCTCTGTAATGCTAATGAAACAGAAAAAAGCAGAAGGTGTCCTTGAGGAAGTCCCACTTGACCTGAGATGGAGAAGATGTAGTAGAATACATAAAATCACATAAACACACACACACACTCACACACATACATGCAAACAGACACATATACTACCGGTCAAAAGTTTTAGAACACCCCCATTTTTAAATTTAGGCAGTTCAAGTCCAGTGAATAACCTGAAATGGTACAAAGGTAAGTAGTAAACTGGCAGAGATTTTTTTTTAAAACTGTTTAGGTTACCAAAAACTGAAAAATAATGTAAATTTTTTGGCAGTGAGTAGTTTCCTACATCATCAAAAGGCACTTGGAAACTGGAGGAAACTCTGACAGGAAGAGGTCTGGCAGACCCAAAGTCACAATGAAATCAGAAGACAAGTTTCTGAGAGTCAACAGCTTGCGTGATAGGCGGCTCACAGGACAACAGCCCTATCCTAGCCCGTAGGAGTGACAAAGTCTTCAGTAGACTCACGTTGCTAAATCGCTGGCTGGCTAACTGGTGAACTGACAACGACTTGGGCTTCATAAACAATTGGCCTACTTTTTGGGGAAAGCCTGGCTTACTGAAGAGAGACGGACTCCACACGAGCTGGAGAGGTTCTCTTCTACTATCTAGAAATTTTCCCGTAGTCTAATCTCGCAAAATTTGTGAACTCTCAGAGCGCTAGCCAGGCAGCAGACTTCTGGTCCTAAACTACTGTCTGCTAGCTTCCAAAAACCTGTGACTAGCTTAGCTATTGAGACTGTGTCTGTCCCTCGTTTTGGAAATGGTTTTAGAAATAAAAAGCTATCTGAGCACACTGGCTGTCGTGGCATTTGTGTACATGATCTTATTTATATTAAAACCTCTCAGCCTGCTGTAAGTGTTGCCTGTAATAAGACTGTAATAAATGTGGATTGTTAAATGTTAGATCACTTTCTCCCAAGAACGAACTAATCACGGACCATAGTTTTGACCTGATTTGACCTGATTAGTTTCACTGAAACCTGCCTTAGGCCTGACAAATACAATGCACTTGTATGAGGCATCTCCTGATGGTTATGCTAGCTGTCAAGCGTCTGTCCGGTAGAGGGGGCGGTGTTGCTGTGATTTTTGCGACAAAATTTAGTTTCAAACCTAAATGTAGGGATAAGTTCTCCTCTTTTGAATCACTTGTTATGCTTTCTGGATGGTCAAAAGACAAAGTCACAGTGTGTTACCTTCCTCTAGTAACTATTTATAGACCACCTGGACCGTATACTGTCTTTCTTTCTGAGTTTGCAGAGTTTTTACCAAGCTTGGCAACTGTGGCAGATAAAGTTGTGATTGTTGGAGGTTTCAACATACATGTTGATAATGACAGCGACCCTTTAGGATTGGCTTTTGCAGCTATTATTGACTATGTTGGTTTTATTAAAAATATGTCTGAACCAACCCACTGCCACAACCATACCTTAGATTTAGTGTTATCCTATGGTATCGATGTCGAGAATATCATTGTGTCCCATAATCCTGTATCGGATCACTTTTTGATTACTTTTGAAATGCAGGTAAATATTCCTATTAAATTGGAACCTAGATACTATTCCAGCCGCTCTATAAATTAATTGATGGCTTCACAATTTATAAACATACTTCCTGAATCGTTAGTATCAAGTCAAGACCCAAATAGCTTTTTGTCAATTGACCCTTCGCTAAACCACGCCCCAAAACGCAGACTGGCCAATCACAGCGCAGTATTTGACAGTAGTAGTTGCTCCTTAATGTCGTTGTGCTCTGTCTCAATCGCCAGGTGATGTGGTGGTTCACTTTTACTCTGTGATCTGTAGGCTTTCGCTTCTATCTTAATTTTTTTAACATCATTTTGTTGCTGAGTCAGTGTGATATCTTGAATATAACCTTCAAATGCATATTGTAGACCCTTCTGTCTGCTTCTATCTGAAATCGCTTTTTCTATTTTCCAAAAATTGGACAATATTTCTCCAGGGAGTGCAGTTAACGACAGTGGGAGCGCCATGCTGGCTCCGAAAGCTTGACGGACTTAGCAACAGTAACTAAGGGGGGCGTGATTTAGCGAAGGGTCAATTGATCATCAAACAGATGCGGTAAATGATATTTTACGGAATACATTTGATGCTGTCGCACCCCTCAAGAGGAAAAAATGCAGTCAGAAGAAACTTGCACCCTGGTTTACTGACCATACCCGTGCCTTTAAACAAGTTTCCAGAAAATTTGAATGCAGATGGCACTCTACCAATTTAGAGGTTTTTCACTCTGCTTGGAGGGACAGCCTCATAGAATACAAGCACGCTCTTACTATAGCTAGGTCATGGTACTTCTCAAAATTAATTGACCAGAATAAAAACAACCCAAGATTTCTATTTAACACGGTAGCTAAACTGACAAAAAATCTGTCTTCAGATTACAGCAGTTATCCTTCTAACTATAATTCTAATGACTTCATTAACTCGTTTACTGATAAGATTGAGACAATCAGAGAACAAATTATGAAAATGACTCCAATATCTAGCAATCCAACTCTCGAGATGGCACAGGGCTATCAGAAACAGGGTTGTGTGGAGACCCTAGAGTTTTTCACTCCCTTGGATCTGGACAAAGTTAGTAAACTGGTTATGTCCTCCAAATCATCTACATGTCTGTTAGACCCCATACCAACAAAGATTATTAAAGAGCTTTTGCCTGTGCTAGGCCAGCCCATGTTAGATATCATAAATACATCCCTATTATAGGGTTGCGTCTTTAAAAGTGGCAGTAATCAAGCCTCTTCTAAAGAAACCAAATCTTGATCCTGTTAATCTGAAGAACTATAGGCCCATTTCAAATCTCCCCTTTTTGTCAAACATTTTAGAGAAATCTGTAGCTCAACAATTAACTGCTTTCCTAAAAACTAATAATCTGTATGAAACACTACAATCAGGTTTTAGACCAAACCATATCACTGAGACGGCACTTAAAGTTGTAAATGACTATTGACCACCAAATTCTCCTTCACAGGCTAGAAAACCTGGTTGGTTTGTGTGGACGGGCACTATCATGGTTTAAATCATACTTATCAGACAGGTTTCAATTTGTGCAAATAGATCAAGAGTTCTCTGACTACTCTCAGGTTAAATATGGTATTCCACAAGGCTCAGTGCTGGGACCATTACTGTTCTCATTATACTTGCTACCACTCGGTAATGTTATTCGTAAACATGTTGTGAATTTCCATTGCTATGCAGATGATATACAGCTGTACATATCAATTAAACCAGGTGAAATACTTCAACTCACTCAATTAGAGGCTTGTATCTCTGATATAAAGAATTGGATGACAGTACATTTCCTGCTTTGAAATTCAGACAAAACAGAGATGATGGTTTTGGGCCCCAAAAAATTAAGGAAAAAGTTGGATCTGCAGTTAAATGCAGGTGATTGCATAGTTGCATCAAGTCTAATGGTCAAGAACCTTAGTTTTATTATTGATCAGGATCTTACATTTGACACTCATGTTATTCGTAAACATATCAATTAACATATGAATACAGTAATATTCGTGACCTAAAAAGAGTGTGTCGAGCAGCTGAGCGTAAATGGAGGAAAACCAAATTAGAAATCCATCGCAGTATCTTTAAAGACCTTATAACTACATACAATAAGTCTATTCGCTCTAAGAGAAGAGCCCATTTTTCAAGGATCATTGCCGAAAACGGCGGCAATTCCAGAGTTTTATTCTCAATCATTGATCGATTACTGAATCCTGCACCAGCCTCCGACATTCTTAGCCTAGCATCTGCCTCAAAATGCAAGGATTTTGCTCAGTTTTTTAACAATAAAGTAACTACTATCAGGGCTGGCATTATTAGACATTCCAATAATATACATAGTTTACCTTGTAACAGACCGCCAACGCTGAGGAAATTTAGTAACATCTCTGAAGCAGAGCTCTATAAAGTTGTAATGCAGAGCAAATCCTCTACCTGCAATCTTGACCCCATTCCCACAAATTTCTTAAAACTAAATGAGGATAAGACAGAAATACTTTTAATTGGCCCCAAAGCCAAAAGGGAGGCACTTTTTGATAGTTTAAGAAATTTGCACACAGAAAAAAGAAGTAACTAGCTTAGGTGTTATTTTAGACTCAGATTTAAGCTTTAAAACACACATAAACAAAGTGACCAAGACAGCATTCTTCCATTTGAGAAATATTTCTAAAGTTCGGCCGTTTTTAATCCAACAGGATGCTGAGAAGCTGGTACATGCTTTTATTTTTAGCAGGCTGGACTACTGTAATGCCCTTTTAACTGGTCTGACTAAAAAGTCAATCGAAAAACTACAGCTTATTCAAAATTCTGCAGCCAGACTTCTAACTAAAACAAGGAAGAGAGAGCATATAACGCCTGTTTTATTTTCACTGCACTGGCTTCCAGTATCTTTAGAATTGATTTTAAAGTCCTTTTATTGTATACAAAGCACTAAATGGCTCAGCACCCTCGTACATTACAGACCTCCTGTCTTTTTATGTGCCAACTCGAGCTCTCAGATCTGCCACAGCCAACCTCCTCAATGTACCTCATGTACTTCATAAAAAAGCGGTGAGAGTGCCTTCAGCTACTATGCCCCAAAACTTTGGAACGCTCTCCCGCAGGACATTAGGATGGCAGACTCGGCTGGCATTTTTAAAAAACAGCTCAAAACATACCTTTTTAAACAAGCTTTTAAATGATTGATTTTATTTTATTTTATTTTATGTACTTTTAATGTATTTTCTTTTATGTACCTGAAAGGTTTTTATCTATGCACTTTTTCTTTCCATGTACCTTAAAGGCTTTTAGCTATGCACTTAAATGCCTCTATTTATGCATTTTCAATTAAGATCACCATCTTAATTTATTTCTGCTTTTTAATTATATATTTTATTTTTTTTTAATTGTGAAGCACTTTGAGCTGCATTTCATGTATGAATGGTGCTATATAAATAAAGTTTATTATTATTATTATTATTATATTAAAAACACTTCCAGAGTAACCTTCTTTCACCTAAGAAACATAGCTAAAATTAGGCACATTCTGTCATTAGAGGATGCAAATTTTGTCGCATCGAGGCTAGACTATTATAATGCCTTATTATTTGGCTCCTCTAGTAGCTCTCTTAAGAGTCTTCAACTAGTACAGAATACAGCGGCACGTATTTTGACTAGGCTGATTATAAAGTACTGTTGCTAACTTTTAAAGCAGTGAACGGACTTGCACCTATATATCTGACCGAAATGATTGCCCCTTATAAGCCGACACGACTGCTTCGTTCACAAAAAGCTGGCCATCTATTACTCCCTAGAACTTTGAAAAGCACAGCTGGTGGTAGAGCCTTCTCTTTTAGAGCTCCTCTGTTGTGGAACGGTTTACCAAAGCATGTTAGGGATTCGGACACAGTTTCAATTTTTAAGTCTAGATTTAAAACATATCTTTTCAGCCTAGCCTACTGCCAAACATAGTCTAGATGGAGAGATGGAGAAGGCTGTGTCCTAGTGTCTTATGGAGTGAGAAACTTTCCATACTTTATCCTTGATCGGGTGTTTGGATGGTTTGGAACTCTAATAGGTCGCCATAGCTTACATGTGTATTCTCTGTCCCTCTCCCTAATAAGGTATGCTGCCATATGTTCTCTTCTCTGCCTTACACCTGTCGGGGTTATCTGTATATTTCCTATGCCCCCCCACTACCTAACTCTAACTCAGGCGCAAAGTCATTCAGCCCTGAGTCACCTTAGACTGACCATGATATGGTCTTTTTTGGACACACCCTCTGCCGGCCAGAAGAGGATGGGCTCTCCCCCTTTTAGTCCGGTTCCTCCCAAGGTTTCTCCCTATCAAGGGAGTTTTTCCTTGCCACTGTTTCCTTCAGGCTTGCTTTTGTGGGGGTCTAGGCCTGGGTTCCCCCTCTGTTAAGCGTTTTGTGACAATTCAATTGTGAAAAGTGCTATACAAATACATTTGATTTGATTTGATACACGCAAAATACCCACACACACAGACACGCAAACAGACACATACAGGACAGTTTGCCAGTTTGAGTTATTAGTGTGCTGATACATTGCTTCCACATGGACTATCTAACATTTTGACCATGCAGGTCTTTGTCAAGTTGTAAAATAACCCCCATGACCCATATATAGTATATAGTTACAGGAACACAGTGACATGTCATCACCTGGTAAGCATACTTAGAAACAAGGGGTAGACAAAGTAATGGAAACACCAAAAAATACATGAATATTTATTAACTAATAAGAAGTTGGGCCACCCTTTGCCTTCAGAACAGCTTTAATCCTTCTGCGAATGCTGTTATATAAGTTTTGAACTGTTTCTAGTGGGATATTGGGCCGTTCTTCATAAAGGGAAGCCTCCAGTTCTTTGAGAGATGAAGGTGTTTGACTTCATCTTGGTGTTTATGAAACCACTCTTGAATCCATTTAGCAGTGTGTATGGGAGGCCTAGGAATATGGGAACATTTTAAGGAAAGAATGCTTGCACAATAAGGTGCACTTAGTCGCCTAACCATCCTTGTCTGTAATTCTACCTTGCAGAGTAATAATCAGACCCAATGACTCTCACGTGATGGCTGCCAATACCATAACAGATCCACCACCATGCTTAACAGTTGTGAACAGGGGATGTGGTTTGAAGGCTTTCTCCAAACATAAACTTGTCCAGATGTAGGAAAATGAGTAAAAGACGACTCATCAGACCATATTGTTTCCTTCCACTGCTCAGAAGTCCAGGTTTTGTGCCCATTTCACCAGGTTATGCATTGTTCATGTTATCCTTGGCTACGAGTGGTTTTGTATTGGTAGTCCTGCCATAAATATCAGTTGGTGAAGCCCACAACATACAGCTTTTGTTGAGACTGGGTCACAGAGGTGTAGATTCAACTCTGTGGTAATTTTTGAGGCGGCTGTTTTTTTTTTTTATAGCACCTATCCTGTTAAGTGTCTGTCTATGCCCTGTTGGCGAGCTTTGACTTGTGACCACTGTCCCTCTTTCCTGATGCAGTTTGTCCTTGTTTGGCACATGCTGTCATGATTTTTACTAATGTTCTCCACGACACATTAAATAACTTTGCCATTTCTGTGACTGATGCACCTGAAATTCGGGCACCAACTACTTTCACCTCTCAAAACCTGTTAAATCTCTTGTGTTGCTTTAGAAACTCACATATTAAAGTGTTGATTTTAAAATGTATTTTACAGCAGAAACATAGTGGTAATTATTATTGACATTAATATGAAACACGTGGACTTCTGGTTTACGCAGGTCAGCAAATGGTAGCATAAAGAAAAGCTCTCCCGACAGTAATGTAGAAAAAGCCCCAAAACTGTGAATAAAAAGCTTTAAAGGTGAAATAATATGGGACAATGAAGAAGGGGACATCGACAGGAATACGGGGAAAACGAAATAAAGACCCTCAACAGCCTGAACGTAAGAAAATTGACAATGAAAATTCTCTTAGTGCTAGTTCACCCGGAACAAGCCAACGTTAGCCTTGAGACAATCTTTGATGAACTCAGAAACTTAAGACAAGCCAACCAAAAACAACTGAGCGAGATAAAGGACGAAATAAATAAATCAAACAAGAGACTTGAAGAAGCTGAAAAACGCATTGAAGGGGCAGAAATGCGAATTCAGAATGTGGAGGAGGGGGTTGCAGAAATGCTAAAGGTACAAGAGGTACTCAGCAGTAGGCTAACTGACCTGGAGGGTCGGTTTAGGCGCGAGAATATAAGAATATACGGTGCACCAGAAGGTTCGGAGGATGGCACCGTCATGATAACATTCTTGGAGGGACTGCTGAGATCGCAGTTGGATCTTGACCCCTCTAGGGAGCTCCAAATTGAGAGAGCGCACCGACCATTAGCCCCCAGACCCATAAACACGACGAAACCCAGATCCCTCAAGTTTTTGAGCTACAAAGTGAAAGAGGAAATCCTGAGTTTAACATGGACAAAAAGGGCTTCACTTGGCAAGGTAATAAAATAAACATCGACCATGACTACGCTCTTGAAATTTGAATGGAACATAATTTTAAAAGACAACAACATTATCTTTAGGGCGGCACGGTGGTGCAGTGGATAGCACTGTCGCCTCATAGCAAGAAGGTCTCGGGTTCGAATCCAGGCCGGGGGCCTTTCTGTGTGGAGTTTGCATGTTCTCCCCGTGTCCGCGTGGGTTTCCTCCGGGTACTCCGGTTTCTTCCCACAGTCCAAAGACATGCACGTTAGGCTAATTTGAGAGTCTAAATTGCCCGTAGGTATGAGTGTGTGAGTGAATAGTGTATGTAGTGCCCTGCGATGGGTTGGTGACCTGTCCAGGGTGTATTCCTGCCTCTCGCCCCAATGCATGCTGGGATAGGCTCCAGCCCCCCCGCGACCCTAACTAGGAATAAGCGGCTGAAGATGAGATTAACATTATCGTTAAATCACTTATTCCCGCGAGGCTGCGAGTGAATTATGAAGAGGGAACGACGGTGTACAAATCTGCCGAGGAAGCGATGAAAGACATGGCAGAAAGAAAATATCCAGTCACTGGGATTAAAGCACCCGGATCTCCAACTGATGGAGCGGATACAGCGTCTGGCCTGGCGTGCGGTGAGTAGAGGGGCTGGACGTGGGAAACAGCGCCTGAAACCAAGCTATAAGGAGAGGCTCCAGTCCTTCAGGCGCTCACCCCCTCCGGAAGAGATTTGATCGGGACAGATGGTGTGGATTTTTTGCTAAGTTTAAGGTTTGGTTTACAACAATAGGTCTGTTGAGCATATGTTATGATTTCTTTAAATTCATTTTATTTTATATAATTTCCCCGAACTGTGAACTGTTTACCTAATTATAAACTGTCGGGGAAAGATGGGATGACTACCGTTTGTATACGGCTGACACTTTTGAAGGCCCTCCCCGCTGCGCGCATGAGAGAGGCTCTCCCTTCAGAGCAAAATTTCCATCTAAGCTCTAACAAGGTCCATTGTGGTAGGACCAGAGTCACAATTACGTTTTTGTTTGGACATACTTCAGTTTTTTTCTTAATATTTGCATGTTTTTTCAGTTCGCCTGAATGTTATGCGTCGCAGTTCATAGAAGCGGCAAGGGAGAAACTCACCTCTCTGAAGTAGAACATCTCATCTCATCTCATCTTCAGCCGCTTATTCCTAGTTAGGGTCACGGGGGGGCTGGAGCCTATCCCAGCATGCATTGGGGCGAGAGGCAGGAATACACCCTGGACAGGTCGCCAATCCATCACAGGGCACTACATACACCATTCACTCACACACTCATACCTACGGGCAATTTAGACTCTCCAATTAGCCTAACGTGCATGTCTTTGGACTGTGGGAAGAAACCGGAGTACCCGGAGGAAACCCACGTGGACACGGGGAGAACATGCAAACTCCACACAGAAAGGCCCCCGGCCTGGATTCGAACCCGAGACCTTCTTGCTGTGAGGCGACAGTGCTATCCACTGCACCACCGTGCCGCTGAAGTAGAATATAACAAGCTGAATAGAATGGGCTTCAAGTTTGTTTTTTCCTCATCACATAAATCAGGGCGCAGAAGAGGTGTGGCTATATTAATTTCTAATGGTCTAAATTATGAACACGCCTCAGAGATTAAAGACAAAGAAGGGAGGTATATTCTGATAAGAGGGAAAATGGAGGGGACTCCAGTCACATTTCTCAATGTATATGCCCCGCCTGGAAGTGAGTGTAACTTTTTCAAAAAGATTTTAAATATTATGGCCTGTGAAACCCAAGGTGTACTCATTTGTGGAGGTGATCTGAATGTTCGTCTGAACCCTAAATTAGATTATTCCAGACTACGCAAGAACCAAGCGCCATCTATGGGTAGAAGGCTTTCCCACAAACCGAGACTATACATTACTCTCATCCTCACGCAGTCTATTCTAGAATAGATTATTTATTGGCTTTTGGGAGAGATAGACATAGGATAATTGACTGTGAGATAGGGACCATGGGTATCTCGGATCATTCACCTGTGACAATCTATTTATGTTTAGGCAACAGAGGTAAATCCACTCTTTGGATAATTAATTCAAGTATACTTAACAGCCCTCATGTACAGGAACAATTTAAGACAGAAATTAGGCTGTACATGGAAGAGAATGATAATGGGGAGGTGTCTCCGTCCGTGCTGTGGGATGCTGGTAAAGCTGTGCTGAGAGGGAGGATTATCGCGTACTCTTCCCTCCTGAAGAAGGTGAGACAGCAGAAGCTTGACAAATTGCAGACTCAATTAAAACAATTAGAAGAAGTGGCCCAGTGGTTACAAAGTTTGATGCTGGCCACGGAGACCGGGGTTCAATTCCCCGTCTCGCCAGAGTCGGCTCTGGCCCGAAGCGCCACCAGGGGCGGCGATTGGCTGTCCGCCCCAGGGAGGGGGGAGGGAAACCGACATGACGTTCGCTGTGCATAAGAGTGGCCCTGTAGTACCGGGTTACGGTTGACACTTGGCGAGTGCCGTCTCGGAAGAGGTGTCAGGTCGCCTTCGTCACTGCCGGTCGCACGACTACGGCAGCGAAATCACATTACTAGGGGGGGGATTGACATAGAAATAGTGGGTCTAATTGGCTACCAAATTGGGATAAAAATGGGATAATATTAACAAAAATATTACAATAAAACAATTAGAAGAAGAACATAAACAGAAAATGAATCAGAGCCCTTTCCAAGAAATCAAAAAAATTAGAAATGAGATTAATAATCTATGCCCCCAAGAAGTATAAAAGAAGATTATGTTCTTAAAACAGAGGTATTACGATGCTGGAAGTAAATATATGAAACTCTTAGCGGGGAAATTGTGAAAACAAGAGGCAGATTCTACTATTTACAAAATACGAGACCCTATAACTAAAACAATCCATTATAAAATACAGGAAATTAAAAGTAGGTTTGAATCTTATTACAAACAGCTCTATACTAAAACACAAGACCAAGGTGATGGCAACATAGAACCTTTTTACACTCCCTGAATCTTCCCTCTGTCACCACAGAACAAAATGACATGCTAGAATAATGTAGAAGAGTTGCATATGGCCATCACCAGACTCAAGGCTAATAAGTTCCCTGGCGCAGACGGATTTTACCTCAGAATGGTATAAAACATTCAGGGAACAACTCACACCAGGCCTGCTTTCAGCATGTAACTGGGCATTAGAAAGGGGAGAGGTCCCCCCACCCTCTTGGCGAGAAGCCATTATATCAGTAATCCCAAAAGAGGGGAAAGACAGACTTGAATGTGCCTCATATAGGCCAATATCTGTCCTCAATGTCGATTATAAATTGTACACATCCATTATAGCAAGGAGAATAGAAAGATTACTGCCAGAACACATCTCCCATGATCAAACTGGTTTTATTAGGGAAAGGCAGACCCAAGACAATGTACGGAGGACCTTGCACATCATGAGACACATTCACAAATTTAAAATTGATGCAGTAATCTTGGGTCTGGATGCTGAGAAGGCTTTTGACTCTGTTAGCTGGACTCTGTTAGCTATTTGTTCAAGGTACTAAGAAAATGTGGGTTTCATGACAACGTTATCAATACATTTAAATGTTTATATGATAAGCCGTCAGCAAGAATTAAAATAAATGGGGATTTGTCAAATACCTTCACCCTTGAGAGAGGAACAAGGCAAGGGTGTTCTTGCTCACCACTCCTCTTCGCTTTGTATATTGAACCACTCAGCCAATGGGTGAAACAGAATAACGACATTAAGGGAATAAGTATAGCATGTTCAGAAAACTCAGGTACTAGTCTACAATTATGATCCTCCAAATAACATAAAGCAAAAATATAATCTTGATTGGCAGGCGGAGTCACTGAAGTATCTTGGGGTGTATTTACCTAAAGACTTGGACAAACTCAGGCCCATCAATTACGATGCCCTGAATTCTGAAATTAAAGTAGATATTGCCAGATGGAACGTGGTTCCATTCTTAGGCCTAGGCGCTAGAGTGGAGTCGATAAAAATGAACATATTACCAATACTTTTGTACTTGTTTCAAACCCTGCCTTTGTAGAGTGGGACAAGCTTATCTCCAGATACTTGTGGCAAGGCAAAAAACCCAGGACTAGGTATAAAACACTCCAGCTGCCAAAAATCAAGGGTGGAATGGCATTGCCATGTTGGAGAGATTATTACAGTGCAGCCCAATTGAGAGCACTGATATGCTGGTGTAATCTGAATTATTCTGCACGATGGAAAGATATTGAGGTCTCATTAACAGATGGCATCCCAATCCAGGCTATGATAGCAGATGAAGGGTTAAGAGTACATATAACAGATAGTGATAATCCTTGGATCAATTTGCCTTTGAAAATATGGAAAAATGTGGTGAAAATGTATAATTTAAAGACCGTAGAACTGTCTCTGAGGTGGTGTTCCTACGACACCGATTTTATCCCTAATAAGATGGACAGTAGATTTAAACTCTGGGCCACCAAGGGGCTCTCAGCCTATTGCTGAACACATGAGAAGCATATAAGAACAGTATAGTGGAGGTATTCTACTCAGCATATGGGTCACATGGCTCTGCAAAAATTATTTCTGAATTTTGTAAGGGATTCTTGAATCAGAAAGTGGATTCTACAATTTACATAAAAGAAAAATGGGAACGAGAAGGTAACTTGACATTATCTGAAGAAGTATGGGAAAACGTGTGCAGTCCAATGGCAAACAACTACCTCTCATAATTGGATAGAATTCTGTTGGAAGAACGTGACATGTTTTTTTATTACACCAGCTCAGAAGAAGCACTTCTCGAGCGGCTCAATGTGCTGGAGAAATTGTGGAGATTCAAATCCCAATCATCTATCACGTTTTTTCCTGCACTGTAATCCAATCGGTTTGGCAGGCAATACACAATGCGATGGAGAAGGTACTAGATCTTGAGATTCCTTTTAGATTCTATGTAATGTATTTGGGCCACATGCCTAAAAACATGGCAATAACAAGACACAAGTATTTGTTTAAAATAATTCTAGCTGCCAGTAAGAAAACTATAACAAGAAAATGGTTACAGCCTGAGTCGCCCAAATTGCAAGATTTTATTGACGTGATGAAGGATATCTTTATAATGGAGAAATTGACATTCTCTTTAAGATTGCAAGCAAGCCGATTTAAGACATACTGGAGAACATGGATTGAATATGTTACTCCTATAGAGCCTGATTGTTTTATTTTGTACATTTTTAATATAACCAACAACCTGTGTAACTTTCATCTCCCCACCACTGTATATAGTTTGTGTGTATATGCAAAAAATGTACGAAAGCAGAACGAATCTGTACTGTATGTAAGATGACTTTGTAAGCCAGTTGTACTTGTCATTTTAAATGTAATTATGCTTTCTCAATAAAAACTTTAATTACAAAAAAAGAAACACGTGTAGACTCCATTTTAATTGCAATCTAGTTACTTCAAAATACGAGCCCTTTTTTTATTTGGTGTTTCCATTATTTTGTCTACCCCTGCATCACATATTAATTATTGGTCACATGCTATTCACATTAACACACCTGTGTTAGCATTAATATGCATGTATACACAGAAATGCACAATTCAAGGGTTAATTCAAGTATACACTAAATACTACTTCAGTCACCCGTAGCAACTTAATGTACACTTACTGTCTACATATAAGCATTGAGGAAGACAGTGCATTCATAATATATACTATTTAGCAGACGCTTTTATCCAAAGCGACTTACAGTAGTGAATGCATACTTTTTTTTTTTTCAGTATATGTGGTCCCAGTGGGAATTGAACCCACAACCTAAGCGTTGCCAACGCTGTGCTCTACCAGCTGAGCCACAGAGAACCACGATATTACTATATATTGCTATATACTTTATAGCAATATCTCTCTCTGCTATGGGGAAATCACTGGTGATCCAACATTTTTGCCCATAAACCCAACATGAATGATCCACTTGAAAGTTGTTTTTATGTTTGATATCTCGTCTTCATGCTAACACATGCATAGAGTACCTGACATCTTTGTGAGATAATAATAATATATTGATTCAGCTTTAGAATGAACTCATGGTCAGGGTTTTTCTCATATGGCTAATATGAGGAAGAAAACCCTGAGCGAGAAAACAATAAATAATTAATCATATGTGACATTCACTTCCTTTTAAAAAACAGCACACAGAAAACCACACACACACCCACACACATGCAAACATTAGCAGCACAGTCTCCACAGATCTGTGGAGACTGCTGCTAAAGCACCCGATGGAAGGGTTATTAATGTCATATCAATCCCTGGAATCCATAGGTGCAAAAAACTTTATTTTCCTGTTCAAAGATCCTCTTAAAAAGAGGGCTGGGCTGGGTCAGGGAAAAAGACAATGCGCTGCGAATCCCAAATATTCTGAAGAAATCATCCACACAACTCCTCATTAGCATCCCCTTTTAATATGAACGGGCAGCCCACGTTGGAAGCCACTTGTTCACACGCTGAAGTAAAATGTGTGATGGGTGAATAAATGAATGATCTAGATGTTTTAAAATAATTCTTCGTCCAAAGTGAAAAATGTACTCGCAGTACATCGGCTTAACAAAGACCACAAACAAACTCACCCTGCCCCCAGCTGTGCAGCGTCTGGGCTACAGTTCCGTCCTCACGGCGCAGGAGAGCGTGTCCAACGTGCGTTCCCGTGCACTGTGGGGGCCATGTGTGCATGTGCATGTGCCGATCCAAGTCTGTGTTAGTGGAAGGAGGTGGAGTCTTAACTAGAGATGCACTCCCCCCCTGCCCCCCGCTCTCTCTCTGCCTTCCTCTATAATGCCATTAACTCACACTCTCCCCAGTACTTTTTCAATTCAATTTCAAGGTTCACATATCAACAATAAAAGCAACAACATTGTGCCAACAAAAAACAGCCTCTCTGAAGATTGTATGTTGCTTTTTTACACTACAATCCAGAAACATTCTCTTATAAGCTACATAAACCATTCCATACACTTCTGAATGCTCAGTTAATTGGTCTAAATATGCAGCTTTGCCTTCTGAGAATAAAATGATATCCAATATATCTATAAAATGTTATTTAATGGGCATGAGAGGGCAGGGCAGCACCCCCTCTAAGTGTGTCGGGCCAACAGTAAGACTGTCTGGATCAATTTGAAGTTTAAAATAAAAAATAAAGATAAATATACAGTAATTTGATTCTGGGTGCCAACAAGCTTAACTAGTTTCCATACTGTTTCCAGACATTGTGCTTCTTAAGGAAGGTCATCATTCTTCTATTAAGGTAGTTACAGAATCATTTGCCCAGATTACTGATTACAGTACATCAATATCTATATAATTATTGGAGTCAAATTGATATCCACTGTTACAAATAGGAGATATCCTGTGAGGCCTTGGTACAGTATAAATGCTTGTCACTGTGGTAGTACCCCTGTAGGGTACAGAATTGTACCTTTAGCCAGAAGAACATGATTCTATTGTGCATTCTATCGTGGTTGGAATCGTCTCGTTGCATGCTAGTAGTCGTAAGTTACCCAGCGTTAGATTTCATGTTTAGCTACTGCGTTCGCTACCTGTTCACTGGTTGCAGTAGCAGTTAACACTACTTAGTTATCTTAATTATTACCTTGTTGCTGATGTTCCAGTGTTTGTTAGTATTTATTGCTGCTTAGAAGTTTTATTTCAAAGTTGATCGGTACTTAGCTGCTTTCAATCGGTTTAATTGTTTCAGGTGTAACGTCCGTCTCTGTAGTTCCCTGAGTAGCGGGAGGGACCTGTGAGTTGTAAATTAGTCTCTATTGTTATCAGCTGGCATTTGCCACTTAGTGCCTAGCACCACTCGGCTTTATAAAGTAACGTTAGTTCTGGAAGACTCGGCGGACAAAGACAAAGGAGTCTACCTATAGGAGTCCACCGAGGGAGGCTAGCTAGGGAGTGCTCGCCACACGGTAAGTATCATAGTTTTGTTTCTTCCTGTTCTACTTCCTCTGCATCTAACACCACATGCTACCTCCCTATCCCAATCCATGTCTCCTCTTCTAGATTTTCTTGAAGGAGAGATTCTACTCACACCCGAAACCTCTCCAATCTCATCCACCCTCCTAGATCTCCCGGTGTCGACGAGGTGGTAGCAGGCGGACTATGGAACTGCCAGTCCGCTGTCCGGAAGGCCGATTTCATCTCGGCCCAGGCCTCCCTACTCTCCCTGTAGTTCCTGATGCTCACGGAGACATGGATCACTCCGCAGAACACGGCCACCCCTGCTGCTCTCTCCACTGCCTACACCTTCTCTCACACTTCACGACCCACAGGTAGAGGTGGAGGGACAGGTATACTGATCTCCCCCCTGTGGAGATTTGGTATTGTTCCTCTTCCTCACTTCTCACCCTCCTCCTTTGAATTTCATGCTGTCACTGTCACTGTTCCATGTAAACTGCATATCATTGTTCTCTATCGACAACCAGGTCCACTGGGGAGTTTCCTAGGTGAGATGGATGCCCTACTCAGCTCCTTCCCTGAGGATGGCACTCCCGTTTTACTCCTCGGTGACTTCAACCTGCTGCTGGACACCCTCAGTCCTTCGCATTTCTCCCCCCCCTTTGCTGGTCAAGCCTTTGACTTTGTGGTATCTCCTTTGCATGTGTCTGACCACTGCTTTCTGTCTTTCTCCCTCCCCCTCCCCTCTGTGCCTAAACTATCTTCACCTGCCCCCACTGTCCTTGTCCGTTGCAACCTCTGCTCTCTCTCCCCCGCTGCCCTGTCAGCTACTGTTCTATCTTCCCTTCCCCCTACTGATGCCTTCTCTCAGCTACCTGCTGAGGAAGCATCATCCACCCTACTTTCTTCTCTCTCCTCCTCCTTTGATTCACTCTGTCCTCTATCCACCAAACCTGCTCCTCTCCGACCCCCCAACCCCTGGCTAACTGACTCCATTCGGGCTGACCGACTCAAACTGCAAGCAGCAGAAGGGAAATTTAAAAAATCCATATCCCCTGTGGCTCTGACTGACTTCCACACACTCCTGGCTACCTTTTCCTCTAACCTCTCCTCTGCTAAGTAGCCATTTATCCTTTCCAAGATTCAATCTTCTGTTTCTAATCCTTGAAAACTTGAATGCAGATGACAGGTCGAGGAGGAGGAGGATGGAGCTAAGTGATTGGGACTTAGCCACGTGAAGAGCGTCAGTTGTAACATCGCAGTCCCGTTCTGTCCACCTTCCTTTGTGTTTTTTTTTGCCATTCCGTTCCTTTGCGTGTCATGTCTTGTTTTTTGCTTTCACCCTGTGTCTTTTGTTTTTAGCTGGGCGCAGCTTCCCTGCATTCCGCACTCCCGCTCCTTTTTCCCCTCGTTAGATACAGCCTATCACACCCACTCCTCTGCACTTTCCGCATGCTCTATCAATTTAGTAATTTCACCTTTTCCTATTTAAGTTCAGCACGCACACACTGCCAAACCGTACTTGTATTTCTTGTACTGCCTCGCGTTTGGTTCCCCTGTTTATTTGTCTTTCCAGTTCGATTTCTGCCAGTGGTATTTTGTTTGTTTGTTTGTTTGTTTATTAGTTTTTGTAGCCTGTCCTGCTTATTCTGTTTTGCCAGCGTCCTGTCTATTATCTCCAGTCACCTTTTGTTGAACTCTGCTATTAAACGCCTCCTGTGTGGAGTGCAATTCTATTCCGTTCCAAAGTCTGCATTTGGGTCCAGGTCAGCATCTACACGTAACAGAACGGTTTGGCCAGTTATGGACCCAGCGGACTCAACGGCGCTTCACCACCAGATCGCCTGCCAGGAGGCCCGCATGGATCAGCAGGACAAACAACTGAGGGAGACGATGGAGGCGCTGAGGAACCTTTCTGCCACATGGGACAAATGGGAGAGCAGATTTCCCAGCTCACCGCCAGTTTCCTCTTCCAGCTCAAACAGCTTCCCCAACCCCCTGCGCCCACACTACCTGCCAGCCCGCTGGTTGGTCACCCCAGGGAACCCCGCATTCCCCACCCGGACCGCTACCATGGCGATTTGGGGAACTGCAAGGGGTTTTTAATGCAGTGTGACATTGTTTTCCACCATAAACCCTCTTCCTACGGCTCAGACCAGGCGAAGATCGCTTTATCATGGGCTGCCTTGGGGAGGTGTGCGGGATTGGGTCACTGCCATCTGGGACAGCCAGCTCCAGCCAGCTCCCAGTACTCTGTGTTTGTCGCTGAGATGAGAAAGGTCTTCATCACCCGTGGGTGGAAGAAATGCCTCCCAACGCTGTTCCATCTCCGCCAGGAACCGTAGTGTGGCGGAGTGCAGGGAGTTCAGGACCTGGCCGCAGAACCGCTGGAACGACGACGTCAAGGGGCCTTCGAAACGTGGGTTAGGGAGGTGGTGAAGGACGAGCTGGCTACGAGGACTACCCTGATTGCCTCGACGCCCTGGTTTCCCTCGCCATCAGATTTGATAACCGCTTGTGGGAGCGTCGGAGGAGAAGACCGCCAAGAGACGATCCGCCCAGGGCCCTTGGCTGAGGAGCCCATGCAGCTGGGCAGAGCACATCTCCCAGGAGGAACGCGAGCGAAGAATGAAGGCGGGCGTCTGTCTTTATTGTGGTAACATGGGCCACTACCTGGTCACCTGTCCGTTTAAAAGCCAAGGCTCACCAGTAGAACTGGGCATACTGGTGAGCCACATCGCGGTGTCCCCAGCCGCCCAGTCTCGATTCCAGTTTAAGGCCACGCTCATCTGGAACTGTCAGTCCCTGCCGTTATGCGCCCTGGTGGACTCCGGGCGGATGGTAATTTTAGAGATGCCAAGCTGGTCCAACAGGCTGGTATCGCCCACTCGGTCCCTCGCCGTTCCTCTCAGGGCTCACGGACTGGATGGGAACCTTCTGGCCCATGTCACGCACACCACCGTAATCCCTGCAGCTCATTTTGTCCGGCAACCACCGAGAGACCATCCAAATCCACATCATCTCCTCACCCCAGTCCCCTTTGGTTCTCGGTCAACTCTGGCTCAGATCCACAACCTCACCTGAACTGGGTCACAAGTAGTCCAGAGCTGGAGTTCCTACTGCCACGCCACCTGTCTCCAGTCTGCCCGAGCACCGCGAGGACGCTTCAGCTTCATCCAAGATTGCACTTCCGACCTGTCCTCTGTTCCTCCAGTTTACCATGACCTAGCGGAGGTGTTCAGCAAGAGCGAGCATCGCCGTTGCCTCCTCATAGGCCTTACGATTGCTGCATCGACCTGCCCCAGGGGCCTTCTGCCTTCCAGTCGCCTGTCTAACCTGTCCCGCCCGGAGAGCAGCTATGGAGACTATATCCACGACTCTCTAGCAGCAGGTATCATTTGACCCTCCTCATCCCCCGTCGGTGCAGGGTTTTTTTTCGTCACCAAGAAGGATAAAACACTCCGGCCCATGCATCGGACATCGTAGTCTCAACGCCATCACTATCAAAAACAAGTACCCTCTGCCCCTTATCAATTCTGTGTTCGAGCCTTTACGTGAGGCTACTGTGTTTTCTAAATTAGATCTCCGGAGTGCTTACCATCTTGTTTGATCCGGGAGGGGGACGAGTGGGAAGACTGCATTCAACACCCTCTGGGCCACTTCGAGTACGGGTGATGCCGCTAGCTTACCAACGCCCCTGCAGTGTTCCAGGCGTTGGTCAACGATGTCCTCCGGGATCTACTTTTAACCAAGTCAGTGTTCGCTACTTCCTTGACGATATTTTACCTTTCTCCGCAACCTGGAGGAACACACGCGCTATGTCCGCACGTCCTGGAGAGACTGTGGGAGAATCAATTATTTGTCAAGGCAGAGAAATGCGAAAGTTTATGTTTTTCTGTGAGTTTCCTTGGGTAATCGTGGAGGGGCAGGTGAAGCAGATCTGTCTTAAGATCCAGGCTGTGGTGGAGTGGCCTTCAACCAAGTCATCAGTTAAAAAGAGTTGCAACGATTTTTGATTTGCCACCCACCGACGGGTTCATTCGGGACTACAGTAGGTAGCCGTGACCAGACTCCACTCCTCCTCCATCCTGTTCTCCTGACCTGTAGCGGACGCCGCGTCACGACCAAGAACCGCTCACGCCTGCACCTGTCTTGATCCACCCTGACTTCTCTCGCCAGTTCAGGAGTGTAGATGCCTCGACTGGGTAGCTATTTCCATTCCAACGTTTGGGAGAGAACCAAAGACCCATCCTTGCGCTTTTTACGCCGGCTGCTCCCCTCTCTCGAGCGCATTCACGACGTAGGGAATCGGGAGTGCCGGCAGTCAAGCTTTCGCTGAGGAGTGGAGACACTTGTTGAGGGAACCAAATAAACCTTTTATCGCTTTTGGACACGACCATATAAGAATCTGGCTCTATATTCAGTCTGCCAAAGACTCAACTTCCGCTTATTCCGTGGGCACTTTTTGGCAGATTCACTTTACCTCACTTACAGACCCGGATCCCGCAACTTGAAGCCTGGATGCTCTCCCGCCACCCTCCTCCGGCCAGACAGGTGAGCCCTGACACTATCCTGTCTCCTCTTGTGGTGGTGGGTGACCTGGGAGATTGAGAGTCTGATCAGGATGCCCCTGCCACTCAAACCAGACCCCAGACCCCAACCCTAGTTCTCACTCTGTTTGTTCCAGATTCTGCCTCGCTCTCCAGGTCTCTGCAATGGATGCACTCCTCCCGCCTTCAGCTCTGCCATCCCGGGATCCAGCGCACCCTGTTGCTGGGCTTAAACGCAGTTTTGGTGGCTACCGGCCATGGGCGCGATTTACCGGGCGCTTGTACTGGCCTGTACCATCTGTGCCAGGAGCAAGCATCCCACCAGCCCGCCAGTGGCCTCTCCCCCCTGCCTGTCCCAGGTCGTCCTTGAGTCACATCGACTGACTTCGTCAGTGACTCCCCTCCTCGAAGGTAATGACACCATTCTGACCATTGTCGATCGTTTCTCCAAGGCGGTCCATTTTGTTTCCCCTTCCCAAGCTTCCCACAGCCTCGAGACCACAGAGCTTCTGGTGCAACACGTGGTGCATCTGCATGGGATTCCATCGACGTGGTTTCTGACCGTGGCCCTCAATTTTTCTTCCCACGTCTGGAAATCATTTTTGCCAGGCCCTGGGGGCCTCTGTCAGCTTATCTCTGGTTACCACCCCCAGACGAATGGCCAGACCGAGAGGGCTAATCAAGACCTTGGAACAGCACTACGTTGCATCACGGACCGGAATCCTCCTCCTGGAGTAAACTGCTACCCTGGGTTGAGTATTCTCACAATGCATTAACCAGTTCTGCCACCGGTCTTCCCTTTGAGTGCTCCCTAGGGTATCAGCCCCTGTTCGGCCCAGGAGGTGGAGATTTCCGTCCCGTCGGGTGCAAGCTGCCATCCGTCGCTGCAAAATAATTTGGGAGGACTTCTGCACTGCACTCCGCCGCTCCACCGCTCGCACTCAGCGTCTGGGCGGACCGCCACCGCACCACAGCCCCAGTACTCTCCAGGACAGCAGGTCTGGCTCTCACTACTGACATTCCTCCAGTCCACTTCCAAGAAACTCCAGCCACGCTACATCGGTCCCTGATGTAGAGTCCATTGTTGCGCCCCCTCTGCTGTCAGACTCAAGCTCTTCCAGCCCTCAAGATTCACCCGGTGTTCCACGTCTCCAGATCAAGCCTGTCACGCCCAGTCCACACTGTGCCCTCCGGCCATTCCCCCTCCGCCCCCGGATCATCGACAACGCTCCAGCCAATACTGTCCGCGCATCACGGACATTCGTCGAAGGGAGGTGGGTTGCAATATTTGGTGGACTGGGAGGGTTATGGTCGAGGAGAGGAGCTGGATTTCTCGCCAGCTCATCCTTGACCCTTCCCTCATTGGGACTTCCACCGGACTCACCTGAAGAGTAGGCCTGGTGGGTGTAACATCGCAGTCCCACTGTTCACCTTTCCGTTGGTGTATGTAACTGTAACATCGCAGTCCCGTTCTGTCCACCTTCCTTGTGTTTTTGCCATTCCGTTCCTTGCGTGTCATGTCTTGTTTTTGCTTTCACCCTGTGTCTTTTGTTTTTAGCTGGGCGCAGCTTCCCTGCATTCCGCACTCCGTTCCCTTTTTCCCCTCGTTAGATACAGCCTATCACACCCACTCCTCTGCACTTTCCGCATGCTCTATCAATTTAGTAATTTCACCTTTTCCTATTTAAGTTCAGCACGCACACACTGCCAAACCGTACTTGTATTTCTTGTACTGCTCTCGTTTGGTTCCCCCTGTTTATTTGTCTTTCCAGTTCGATTTCTGCCAGTGGTATTTTGTTTGTTTGTTTGTTTGTTTATTAGTTTTTGTAGCCTGTCCTGCTTATTCTGTTTTGCCAGCGTCCTGTCTATTATCTCCAGTCACCTTTTGTTGAACTCTGCTATTAAACGCCTCCTGTGTGGAGTGCAATTCTATTCCGTTCCAAAGTCTGCATTTGGGTCCAGGTCAGCATCTACACGTAACAGAACGGTTTGGCCAGTTATGGACCCAGCGGACTCAACGGCGCTTTCACCACCAGATCGCTGCCAGGAGGCCCGCATGGATCAGCAGGACAAACAACTGAGGGAGACGATGGAGGCGCTGAGGAACCTTTCCTGCCACATGGGACAAATGGGAGAGCAGATTTCCCAGCTCACCGCCAGTTTCCCTCTTCCAGCTCAAACAGCTTCCCCAACCCCCTGCGCCCACACTACCTGCCAGCCCGCTGGTTGGTCAACCCAGGAACCCCGCATTCCCCACCCGGACCGCTACCATGGCGATTTGGGGAACTGCAAGGGGTTTTTAATGCAGTGTGACATTGTTTTCCACCAGCAACCCTCTTCCTACGGCTCAGACCAGGCGAAGATCGCTTTTATCATGGGCTGCCTTGGGGAGGGAGGGCGGGATTGGGTCACTGCCATCTGGGACAGCCAGCTCCCAGCCAGCTCCCAGTACTCTGTGTTTGTCGCTGAGATGAGAAAGGTCTTCGATCACCCGGTGGGTGGAAGAAATGCCTCCCAACGCCTGTTCCATCTCCGCCAGGGGAACCGTAGTGTGGCGGAGTACGCAGTGGAGTTCAGGACCTTGGCCGCAGAATCCGGCTGGAACGACGCACGCTTCAAGGGCCTTCCGAAACGGGTTAGGGAGGTGGTGAAGGACGAGCTGGCTACGAGGGACTACCCTGATTGCCTCGACGCCCTGGTTTCCCTCGCCATCAGGGTTGATAACCGCTTGCGGGAGCGTCGGAGGGAGAAGACCGCCAAGAGACGATCCGCCCCGGGGCCCTTGGCTGAGGAGCCCATGCAGCTGGGCAGAGCACATCTCTCCCAGGAGGAACGCGAGCGAAGAATGAAGGCGGGCGTCTGTCTTTATTGTGGTAACATGGGCCACTACCTGGTCACCTGTCCGTTGCGGCTAAAAGCCAAGGCTCACCAGTAGAACTGGGCATACTGGTGAGCCACATCGTGTGTCCCGCAGCCGCCAGTCTCGATTCCAGTTTAAGGCCACGCTCATCTGGAACTGTCAGTCGTCCTGCCGTTATGCGCCCTGGTGGACTCCGGGCGGATGGTAATTTTAGAGATGCCAAGCTGGTCCAACAGGCTGGTATCGCCACTGGTCCTCGCCGTTCCTCTCAGGGCTCACGGACTGGATGGGAACCTTCTGGCCCATGTCACGCACACCACCGAACCTCTGCAGCTCATTTTGTCCGGCAACCACCGAGAGACCATCCAAATCCACATCATCTCCTCACCCCAGTCCCTCTGGTTCTCGGTCAACTCTGGCTCAGACTCCACAACCTCACCTGAACTGGGTCACAAGTAAGGTCCAGAGCTGGAGTTCCTACTGCCACGCCACCTGTCTCCAGTCTGCCCGAGCACCCGCGGAGGACGCTTCAGCTTCATCCAAGATTGCACTTCCGGACCTGTCCTCTGTTCCTCCAGTTTACCATGACCTAGCGGAGGTGTTCAGCAAGAGCGAGCATCGCCGTTGCCTCCTCATAGGCCTTACGATTGCTGCATCGACCTGCTTCCAGGGCTCCTCTGCCTTCCAGTCGTCTGTTCAACCTGTCCCGGCCGGAGAGAGCAGCTATGGAGACCTATATCCACGACTCTCTAGCAGCAGGTATCATTTGACCCTCCTCATCCCCTGTCGGTGCAGGGTTTTCTTCGTCACCAAGAAGGATAAAACACTCCGTCCATGCATCGATTACCGTAGTCTCAACGCCATCACTATCAAAAACAAGTACCCTCTGCCCCTTATCAATTCTGTGTTCGAGCCTTTACGTGAGGCTACTGTGTTTTCTAAATTAGATCTCCGGAGTGCTTACCATCTTGTTTGGATCCGGGAGGGGACGAGTGGAAGACTGCATTCAACACCCCTCTGGGCCCTTCGAGTACCCGGTGATGCGTTTGGGCTTACCAACGCCCTGCAGTGTTCCAGGCGTTGGTCAACGATGTCCTCCGGGATCTACTCAACCGGTCAGTGTTCGTTTACCTTGACGATATTTTAATTTTCTCCGCAACCTGGAGGAACACACGCCGCGCCATGTCCGGCAGGTCCTGGAGAGACTGTGGGAGAATCAATTATTTGTCAAGGCAGAGAAATGCGAGTTTCATGTTTCTTCTGTGAGTTTCCTTGGGTACATCGTGAGTGTGGGCAGGTGAAGCCAGATCCGTCTAAGATCCAGGCTGTGGTGGAGTGGCCTCAACCGTCATCGTTAAAAAGAGTTACAACAATTTTTGGATTTGCCAACTTCTACCGACGGTTCATTCGGGACTACAGTAGGGTACCAGACTCACCTCCTCCTCCATCCTGTTCTCCTGGACTCCAGAAGCGGACGCGCGTTCGCCGACCTCAAGAACCGTTTACGTCTGCACCTGTCTTGATCCACCCTGACTTCTCTCGCCAGTTCATAGTGGAGGTAGATGCCTCGGACTCCGGGGTAGGGGCCATTCTATCCCAACGCTTGGGAGAGAACCAAAGACTCCATCCTTGCGCCTTTTACTCCCCGTCGGCTGTCTCCCGCCGAGCGCAACTACGACGTAGGGAATCGGGAGTTTCTGGCAGTCAAGCTCGCGCCCTGGAGGAGTGGAGACACTTGTTGGAGGGAACCGAACAACCTTTTATCGTTTGGACTGACCATAAGAATCTGGCCTATATTCAGTCTGCCAAAAGACTCAACTCTCGCCAGGCCCGGTGGGCACTTTTTTTTTTTGGCAGATTCAATTTTACCCTCACTTACAGACCCGGATCCCGCAACTTGGAAGCCTGATGCTCTCTCCGCCAATTCTCCTCCGAAGCCAGACAGGTGAGCCCTGACACTATCCTGTCTCCCTCTTGTGTGGTGGCTGCGGTGACCTGGGAGATTGAGAGTCTGATCAAAGATGCCCAAGCCACTCAACCAGACCCCAGACCCAACCCTAGTTCTCACCTGTTTGTTCCAGATTCTGTTGTTCCCAGGTCCTGCAATGGATGCACTCCTCCCGTCTAGCCTGCCATCCCGGGATCCAGCGCACCCTGTCGCTGCTTAAACGCAGTTTTTGGTGGCCGACCATGGGCGCGGACGCCCGGGCGTTTGTACTGGCCTGTACCATCTGTGCCAGGAGCAAAGCATCCCACCAGCCCGCCAGTGGCCTCCTCCGCCCCCTGCCTGTCCCAGGTCGTCCTTGAGTCACATCGGACTGGACTTCGTCAGTGGACTCCCCTCCTCGGAAGGTAATGACACCATTCTGACCATTGTCGACCGTTTCTCCAAGGCGGTCCATTTTGTTCCCCTTCCCAAGCTTCCCACAGCCTCGGAGACCACAGAGCTTCTGGTGCAACACGTGGTGCATCTGCATGGGATTCCCATCGACGTGGTTTCTGACCCGTGGCCCTCAATTTTCTTCCCACGTCTGAAATCATTTTGCCAGGCCCTGGGGGCCTCTGTCAGCTTATCCTCTGGTTACCACCCCCAGACGAATGGCCAGACCGAGAGGGCTAATCAAGACCTTGGAACAGCACTACGTTGCATCACGGACCGAATCCCTCCTCCTGGAGTAAACTGCTACCCTGGGTTGAGTATTCTCACAATGCATTAACCAGTTCTGCCACCGGTCTCTCTCCCTTGAGTGCTCCCTAGGGTATCAGCCCCCCTGTTCCCGGCCCAGGAGGTGGAGATTTCCGTCCCGTCGGTGCAAGCCCACATCCGTCGCTGCAAAAGAATTTGGGAGGACACCTGACTGCACTCCTCCGCTCCACCGCTCGCACTCAGCGTCTGGCGGACCGCCACCGCACCACAGCCCCCCAGTACTCTCCAGGACAGCAGGTCTGGCTCTCCACCACTGACATTCCCCTCCAGTCCACTTCCAAGAAACTCCAGCCACGCTACATCGGTCCCTACAAGGTAGAGTCCATTGTTAACCCCTCTGCTGTCAGACTCAAGCTCCCTCCAGCCCTCAAGATTCACCCGGTGTTCCACGTCTCCAAGATCAAGCCTGTCACGTCCAGTCCACTGTGCCCTCCGGCCATTCCCCCTCCGCCCCCCCGGATCATCGACAACGCTCCAGCCAATACTGTCCGGCGCATCACGGACATTCGTCGAAAGGGTCGGGGTTACCAATATTTGGTGGACTGGGAGGGTTATGGTCCCGAGGAGAGGAGCTGGATTTCTCGCCAGCTCATCCTTGACCCTTCCCTCATTCGGGACTTCCACCGGACTCACCCTGAGAAGAGTAGGCCTGGTGGGTCGCCAGGAGGCTCCCGTTGAGGGGGGGGTACTGTAACATCGCAGTCCCGTTCTGTCCACCTTCCTTGTGTTTTTTGCCATTCCGTTCCTTGCGTGTCATGTCTTGTTTTTGCTTTCACCCTGTGTCTTTTGTTTTTAGCTGGGCGCAGCTTCCCTGCATTCCGCACTCCGTTCCCTTTTTCCCCTCGTTAGATACAGCCTATCACACCACTCCTCTGCACATTCGCATGCTCTATCAATTTAGTAATTTCACCTTTTCCTATTTAAGTTCAGCACGCACACACTGCCAAACCGTACTTGTATTTCTTGTACTGCTCTCGTTTTGGTTCCCCTGTTTATTTGTCTTTCCAGTTCGATTTCTGCCAGTGGTATTTTGTTTGTTTGTTTGTTTGTTTATTCGTTTTTGTAGCCTGTCCTGCTTATTCTGTTTTGCCAGCGTCCTGTCTATTATCTCCAGTCACCTTTTGTTGAACTCTGCTATTAAACGCCTCCTGTGTGGAGTGCAATTCTATTCCGTTCCAAAGTCTGCATTTGGGTCCAGGTCAGCATCTACACGTAACAGAACGGTTTGGCCAGTTATGGACCCAGCGGACTCAACGGCGCTTCACCACCAGATCGCCTGCCAGGAGGCCCGCATGGATCAGCAGGACAAACAACTGAGGGAGACGATGGAGGCGCTGAGGAACCTTTCCTGCCACATGGGACAAATGGGAGAGCAGATTTCCCAGCTCACCGCCAGTTTCCCTCTTCCAGCTCTACTCACACCCAAAACCTCTCCAATCTCATCCACCCTCCTAGATCTCCCGGTGTCGACAAGGTGGTAGCAGGCGGACTATGGAACTGCCAGTCCGCTGTCCGGAAGGCCGATTTCATCTCGGCCCAGGCCTCCCTACTCTCCCTGTAGTTCCTGGCGCTCACGGAGACATGGATCACTCCGCAGAACATGGCCACCCCTGCTGCTCTCTCCACTGCCTACACCTTCTCTCATACTTCACGACCCACAGGTAGAGGTGGAGGGACAGGTATACTGATCTCCCCCCTGTGGAGATTTGGTATTGTTCCTCTTCCTCACTTCTCACCCTCCTCCTTTGAATTTCATGCTGTCACTGTCACTGTTCCATGTAAACTGCATATCATTGTTCTCTATCGACAACCAGGTCCACTGGGGAGTTTCCTAGGTGAGATGGATGCCCTACTCAGCTCCTTCCCTGAGGATGGCACTCCCGTTTTACTCCTCGGTGACTTCAACCTGCTGCTGGACACCCCTCAGTCCTTCGCATTTCTCCCCCTGCTTCAAGCCTTTGACTTTGTGGTATCTCCTTTGCATGTGTCTGACCACTGCTTTCTGTCTTTCTCCCTCCCCCTCCCCTCTGTGCCTAAACTATCTTCACCTGCCCCCACTGTCCTTGTCCGTCGCAACCTCTGCTCTCTCTCCCCCGCTGCCCTGTCAGCTACTGTTCTATCTTCCCTTCCCCCTACTGATGCCTTCTCTCAGCTACCTGCTGAGGAAGCATCATCCACCCTACTTTCCTCTCTCTCCTCCTCCTTTGATTCACTCTGTCCTCTATCCACTAAACCTGCTCCTCTCCGACCCCCCACCCCCTGGCTAACTGACTCCATTCTACCAATTTAGTAATTTCACCTTTTCCTATTTAAGTTCAGCAGCAGGAAATTTAGTGCCAAACCGTACTTGTATTTCTTGTACTGCTCTCGTTTGGTTCCCCCTGTTTATCTGTCTTTCCAGTTCGATTTCTGCCAGTGGTATTTTGTTTGTTTGTTTGTTTGTTTATTAGTTTTTGTAGCCCGTCCTGCTTATTCTGTTTTGCCAGCGTCCTGTCTATTATCTCCAGTCACCTTTTGTTGAACTCTGCTATTAAACGCCTCTTGTGTGGAGTGCAATTCTATTCCGTTCCGAAGTCTGCATTTGGGTCCAGGTCAGCATCTACACGTAACATCAGTGACCGCAAGGAGAACAGTCTCTGTGGAGTGGCCTGCCTTGAACCCAGATTGGTTAGGATCAAGCAGGTCATTCTGTAGGAGATGAGCAGACAGTTGGTTATAGACAGCCCGCTCTAGTGTTTTGGAGAGGAATGGGAGGAGAGAGACAGGTCGATAGTTGGAAATGAGAGCAGGATTCAGAGAGGGTTTTTTGAGGAGGGGGATGACATGAGCGCATTTGAGGGAAGAGGGGGCAGAGCCAGAGGAAAGACTGGAGTTGATAACATTGGAGACAAAGGGGAGGATGTCCATAGCAATGGACTGGAAGAGGGGGAAGGAATGGGATCGAGAGGGCGGGTGGTGGGACGGTGGGAGTGAACAAGTTGCAGGATGTCCGAGTCAGGGAGGGGCGAGAAGGAGGACAGAGGGGTGAGAGGTTTAGGTAGCGAGATGGGTGAGGGAGAGGATGGGGGAAAGGAGTTGCGAATGTCATCGACCTTCTCGTGAAAGAAGGATGCGAAGTCATCCGCGGTTAGAGAGGAGGTGGGTGGGGGAGGAGGAGGGGTGAGGAGAGAGGAACATGTAGAGTAGAGTAGAAATAGCAGCAGGGAAAATGTTCTCTGAAGCCACTCCACAGAGACTGCTCTCCTTGCGGTCACTGAGGCTCTTCACGTGGCTAAGTCCCAATCACTTAGCTCCATGCTCCTCCTCCACCTCTACCTGTCAGCTGCATTCGACACCGTGGACCACCAGATCCTGCTCTCATCTCTCATCGAGATGGGAATCTCTGGATCTGCATTGACATGGTTCAAGTCCTACCTGGTTGACCGATCCTACCAGGTAGCCTGGAGAGGATTCCTCTCCTCTCCCCACACCGTCTCTACCGGAGAGCTCGCAGGGCTCGGTGCTAGGCCCCGTCCTATTCTCCCTGTACACCAAGTCACTTACTTCTGTTATCTCTGCTCGCGGTTTTTCTTATCACTGTTATGCTGATAACACAACTATTTCTCTCCTCTTAATCTGAGACCCAAGTCCCGGCACGGATCTCTGCATGCCTGGCTGACATCTCTGCCTGGATGTCCACCCACCACCTGAAGCTGAACCTGGGGAAGACAGAGCTGCTCTTCCTCCCAGCGAAGGGCTCCCCGATGATTGATGCTTCAATCACCGTGGAAGGCTCCATAGTGTCTCTGTCCCAGTTTGCCAGGAGTTTTGGAGTGACCCTGCACAACCAGCTGTGCTTCTTGGGCCACATTGCAGCAATCACTCAGACCTGCCGATTCTCTGTCCACAACATTCGGAAGATCCGACCGTTCCTCACCTAAGAGGTCACACAACTCCTGGTCCAGGCCCTGGCGATCTTGCGTCTGGACTACTGCAATTCCTTGCTGGCAGGCCTAGCGGCCCGTGCCATCAAGCCACTGCAACTAGTCCAGAATGCTGCCACATGTTCAACCAGCCGAAGTTCACCCATGTCACCCCTCTACTCTCTTCTCTGCACTGACTCCCCATCGCAGCACGCATCAGATTCAAATCACTGGTGCTTGCTTTTCAAGCGGCTAGAGGTACTGCTCCCCCATACCTCCAGTCACTAATCACTCCCTACACCCCAGCCAGACCCCTCCGCTTCGCCTCCTCTGGCAAACTGACTATCCCATCCCTCTGGGCGCCTGGCAGCCGCTCCTTGCGGTCTCGTCTCTTCTCTGTCCTGACCCCTTGGTGGTGGAACGACCTTCCGCAATCGGTCAGGACCGCGGAATCACTTGCGATCCTCCGCAAAAGACTCAAAACCCACCTTTTCAGACTCCACTACCACTGAATTCTGTACATCTAGCTAATTGTCATCACCACTGCCTACTTGCTCAACACTATGTATCCCTGCTTACTCCATTTTTAAAAAAAGAAAAAAAATTAAATTACTAACCTTTTCCTTCCCAGTGTTACAGGTATGGTACGCAGCTGCCTGCAATGATGTCTATCGCTGTATTACTGCATCGATCTCTTGCGCGAACTATGATTGTTCCTACCATGTATTAATGCACATCTTGTAAGTCGCTCTGGATAAGAGTGTCTGCTAAATGCTTAAAATGTAAAATGTAAAATTTATGATTCTTCTGACTAAAGAACACAGTAGAACATGGTCCACATTGTTCTGTGATTCGGTAGGTAGAGCATGGCGATGACAATGCTTAGGTTTTGGGTTCGATTCCCATTGGGGTCACATACACTGAAAAATGTGTGCATTCATTACTGTAAGTCACTTTGGATAAAAGTGTCTGCTAAATGGCCTATGTTAACATAATTGTACTCTTGCAAGAAATAGAATGCAGCACAAGCTTCATTTTCATTCCAATATGGAATTCCAATATGCCAGTGTGAATAAGAATTAATTAGCCTGCCTTGGTACGCATCTGTACCTTTTATCAATTTGTACCTTTTTCACTGGGAAGATTTTAGGTTGATTTCTGAAATTTAGAATCTCAGTACCAATGTTGTCATCTTCATTCTAGTAATATTAGGTATTCTTTGATTGTCCTTGATTCCTTTGTTAATTCGCTTTTTTTCAATGCTTTTGTAAAGGTTCTCAAACTATTGTTTCCAAATTAAATTATGGTCTAAAGTCAATAAAACGTTAAAATAGTTTTTCTTTATTTGTTTGTGAACACGTGTGGGTGCGTAGGGTGTCAATATGATCTGGTACATGGTTTCAGGTGTGCGTTGCAGTGTCCCAAGTTCAGCTGTTCTGTGACAGAAAGATTGCTTGTCGTGGTTTTATTGAGCATGTCCATTTCCAGAGCTCCTGGTGTGGGTGAGGTAATGCTGAGAGGAAATGTAAACACAACAGTGCAGAAAAGACAGCCATGCCTGTATACAGTTCTGAGTGAACCTCACGTAGCACTGCTTTTTTCTGATTCAGTTGGTATTGGCGTGTTTATTTGACCTACTGCACAAGAATGGAAATACAATATACAATCATTTAGCAGATTCCTTTATTCAAAGCGATTTACAGAAAGTGCATTCAGATCGAGTATGTTAAATGAACAGCCACTTGATGCTACAATGTCGAAGCACATCATTCGTCAAGTAAGCCACATAAACAACAAAAGTGCTAATTATAAAGGAAATGAATAATAAGTGCAACATATTTTTCATTTATTTAAAAACAATGTTCTGTTGCTGTTAAGCAGAATGAAAAGGTGAGGAATCGCAGACACAAAGCCAGGAAACAGACTCAGTGGGTGGAGGTGAACAAGAATGAATAATCGCCTATGAAAATCGAATCTATAGATAAAAGTAAAATGTAAAATGTAAAAGATTCGGCGCCTGAGAAGGAAGTCCTAGTTTTACTGTTTGACGCAACTTCTCATTTCTCTAATACGTCTTCATTGTCGAGCGACTCCAGTGTTTGCTCTGCGGTCTTCACTGCGTGAGCTGGCTGAGTTGCGTCGGTCTGCACGCGACACGCCTCTGATCATGTTGCATGCAGACTGACTCCCTGACTCACGATCCTTTCACCTTGAGCCCACAAGATGGTGCTTTTCACTTTGATTCCAGTGCCCTGCCTTCCCTGATCACCATGGGTCTGTATACAGCGCATCTACAAAATCCAGTCTGAAATAGCCATAGTCGATATCTCTCTTTTCAAATGAGTCTAGAGGGACTAACAGGCAGAGAGATGAAAGAAACCTTTACCTGTTCCGTGAATCGACTGGATTTTCCCCATGCATGAAAATAAACAGGTCTAAAACATACAGTAAGAACGTATTGAACAAACAACCACATGAATCCCTAATAAAATTGTGTCCCTACAATTTGCTGCCTACTCTTCCTTCTCTACACCTTCCTCCTGACCCCTTACTCTACCACAAACACCCAACTCCCAGCTGCCTACTCCCTACATACTGCCTATCTCCTATTCCCAATGCTTTATTTCCTCTTCCTGTCTCCGATCGGGGCTCCCGGCCACTCACACTCGCAAAATATCAGTCAATGCGAGTACCTTAGACCGCTACACTATTCGAGACCCCTCTTCAAATACACTTTAACTGACTAATCTATAGGACAGATACAGGAAAGATAGCATCTCTGGTTAACTTACTGAAGGGTGGCAAACCTGTTTCCCTAAACAGTATGCCACTCTGTTACTCCAATGGACAATGGCATGTGTACACATTAGCATTCTTAAATGTCTTAAATGCCTTCCATTGTTTGAAAGCACATAAATCTAAACTTTCTTAAATGCAGTTTATTTCCTCAGCACACTATACAGAACGGTGAACACATCTCCACACTCGTACTGGATCCTCAGAGAACATTTTCCCTGCTGCTATTTCCAGAGAAATAGAAATAGCAGTCTCTGGTGGATAAATAATGTAACTTCATTGCCAATGTTTTGTGTGTCAATGTTTTTTCAAATGCATTATAACTAAGCTACGGCCAATTAAACTACAGTCACTTGTACAACAAATGCCAAATAATGATTTATTTAAAAAAAGAAATAGTAGGTTCATAGTAGGTTTTGAAGATGCATGTCTGCATACCTAGCGTGTGTTGTGCTTGGAGCTGTAGGGTGAGAGCATGTCACGAGTGGTGGTGGTGAAGGTAAGATGTCTACTCTGACTGGGAGAGAAGAGGAAGGAAGGGGGGGGAAGGGAACTCTTCTCAGAGAAACACAGAAGTTAGAGGTATACCGGAAACTGTCAGTCAAACACCCAGAGAGAGAGAGAGAGAGTGAGCACCAGAGACAGAGAGAAGAGGGTGTGGGAGAACTTCATCCATCATGGCTCCGTGGACAAAGACCAGCACAGGGAGATATGGCGTGGGTAAGGAGCTCTTTTTTCACCTGTGCAGGTGCACAGAAACTGCCCGGTCCTGATGCTTCTCATTCAGATCATGCTGCTTTGTGCCACACTTCCTGTTAAACAGGACATTGTGGTCCAACGGACACACTGCTATTCACAGTGACAAAATAAGAACTGATATGTCATATCAGTGTGTAAATACCTTTCTTAAGCTTATTGTTTAGAGCTTAATGACACTGTCAAAGACAGTAGGGCTGAAGTAACGTTAGATTAGGATCGGATCAGGTTGATTGTTTACATTTTTGCACAAGCTCTTCTCATGTGATAGCTTATCCCTTTGTCTGTAGGCCTTTTATGGAAAATACTTTTCAATACTCTACATTCTTCATTTTAGTGTTTTATTTCTGTAAGATATATGCATATGAAATCATTCAACACACGAGTATGCGGCTAAATCTAAGAATGTCTGAATTGGATCTGATGGAGGCATGGCACACATTTCTGATTTATGATGTCCGGCCTCAGGAACAGTTGATACCGTACTGGTGCACATTTTCATACATGTAATCGCCGCCGTTTTTCTGAAAGTCAGCGTTGCCATTTTCAAGGAAGCGTTTACATTTGTGTTCCACCTCTCGGAGGTTTTGGACAAACTCAATGGAAATCTGCAGAGTCACAGTCACGGTCAAGGCATGATTTCAATGATTTCAATTTCAGGCACGTTTCAGTGAGATCAGTGTGAGGTCTAGTGAGGCCATACAAACAGCTTTGTGTAGAACCCAAAGCAGTGGCTGGGCACAGCTGGTTACGTGGCGGTTGTTTCCTTTGGCACTACGATCTTTTTCGAGGTTTGTAGAGTATCTGCTTCACTGTGATCAGACGACAGCAGACTGTGACAGATTTCTTGCATAATCTGCCACATACGACATGGAGCGTGATGTCCAAAGAAACTATTGAGATTGGAAGAAACTAATGCATATTTGTGTTATGTTAGGAAGCCATCTTGTGGGTCAAGAGCTAGAATAATTTAACACAAAGCGTACTACACAACATTAAAAGGTCCAAATCAAGGATCATAAGGCACTTCAGTCAGTATAATCACAATGTGTGTGCATAGTTAGATTCCTTGGGACCATAACCATCAAAATTCCAAAAAGTACGGGGAACATTCACTGTTACAGACAAACAAAGTGAAGGGTTACTCTATGCAGAGAATGTCCAGATGGCATGAAAGAGAAGATGCGATTTGTCCCACTCTGGTACGATGGTCCTACCTAATTGTTGAAAAATATTTCTGAGATTTCTAAACATTCAGTCTTTATGCTCCTGCATGGTCAAAAAAATTACACACTTTCAATCTGTTCTATGAAAGTAGCCTCCTTTGTTTGCATGATATGAAGGCTAAGTAATCATTTTTTGATACTGCTAATGCTGTTAAGAAATGCATGCCAATTATTATTGATTGTATTCATTTTGGGACAGGAAACAATTGGGAAATGATCGCATTATATATTGCATTGTTCATCTATACATACCTATTAAGTGTTATTTATGCACTGATTCCCTGTATATTGAAAAGATTAATTGATTGATTGATTGAGGCACATAGACATTGATTGAGATGCACTTGTCTCTGTGCCGTACCACAGCAGATACACTGGCTTTGGGTCTAAAGTTCATTTACTCTGTGTACAAAAAAATGAACGACAGATTTGTTTGTGTGTTTCTGCGTGCCTGTGTTTTCACTTTCTCTTGCACCTTTACTGCTGGTGTTTTTGGTATTTGCCCTTGAGAAAAATATTGTGTTTGCTGATTATTTCGATTGTATTATTGGCACGGTAGTAGTTGAGAAGCAAAAAGAGAGGGAATGTAACATATTGGCCTAAACCAGGGAAAGCCTACACTTAGAGTAGAATCGGTTTCTATGTTATGTTCCTGTTGGCACATATTGTTTCCAACAGGTTTTTATTTCTTATCTAAGAAATTATATATTTCTTATACTAAGAAATTATATATTGTGCATTTTTGCAAACAATTATTTAAATTTCTGGGTAAATATATTCCCTTTGATCACTTACGTTCTGTGAGGCAATTGATCGTTTCTTAAACAAAATGTGTGATAAGAGACAGGAAGTGGCTGAGAGAGGAAGTAGCAGTGTTTTGCGCTGCAAAAACAGGACGAGGACCTTGTGCACAACTTCAAATTACATCACCCTGTTAAACATGTGTATTCTTGTTTGATGACACAGAATACTTTAGCTGTTACTTGTTACACAATAAATATATTCTACCTGCAATTATGTACACAATATAAATATAAATATGTTATAGGCAGGGGTGCACATAAGTGGTACGCCAGTACGCATTCGCGTCCTCAAACGTTAATTGCGTACCAAGCAAGACGACAAACCTTTGAAACATACGCGACTTTAAGTTTAATTAGTCCATCACTGGTAAGTTAATTTTATATTAAAATATATATGTAATATTAATATTAAAATGAACTTACAACTCCCGCAGTGCTTAATTAGTAAAATAAGAGATTCCGGGGCTCAACTCGCCTCCCCCCAACCACACGCCCTGCCCCCCTTGGATTCTTGGCATTTGCCCCGGCACAAATTAAGCACTGCTTACATGTGATGGACTGATCCAACTTAAAGTCGCGTATGTTTCAAAAGTTTGTTGTCTTGCTTGGTACGCAATTAACGTTTGAGCATGTGATTAACGTTTGAGGACGCGAATGCGTACTGGCTTACCACTTACGTGCACCCCTGGTTATAGGGTTTTGGGTAGGCCTATAGAGTTTAGGGTAATACTTTTCAATAACTGTCAAATACTGCAGCTCCCTGGTGTTCCTCACTCTGGATCCGTGGTAGCTGCATATCTCATGTCAGAATCAGAATCAGAAGTTTCTTTATTGACATTCACACTTAAGTGGGTAAGAATGTTTCTTGGTGTTGCTGAAGCACAATTAGTCACACAGTGAAAACACACAGACTCAGTTTCTATCTTTGTTGAACTACCAGCTTAGCCTCCCCACTGGGTCAAGCCAGGAATCTCCTGACTAACCAGAGACGCAGTCAACTGTCTATAGATAGTCAACGAATCCCTTTGAACTGAACTGTTCACAAAGTCCCATGTCACATCTATAGATACAGTAAAATGGCTGTAGATATGCAACTACACAAAATTGATGTTCAACCCCCCTCCACCCTCTCCTTTATTTGGATAGTTGAAATTCACATCTATAGACTGGTTCTTGAATGCTTTGTAAATAGTCTATATGCTTTCACTGTGTTGTTGCAGGAACTGTTGTTGAGTACTTGTTGATACCTTAGGGAAACCAATGTCTGAAATGCATGTCTTTGGACTATTAACTAATAACCAGAGATGCAGTAAGCTCTCTATAGATAATCAACTAATCCATTTGAATGGAACTGTTCATAAAGTCCCATGTCACATCTATAGATGCAGTATACTGTCTGTAGATATTCAACTACACAAAAATGAATGTTCACTTTATTTGGATAGTCCAAATTCACATCTATAGACTGGTTCTTTAATGTTTTGTTAATAGTCTATATGCTTTCAGCATGTTGTTACAGGAATTGTTGTTGAATACTTGTCTGAAACTATTAAATGTTTAAAAAAATGTCTACAGTCCAATTTCATGTTTATAGATGTACAATTCAATTATCAAATGACTAGCTACATAAATTCACTAGACACTATAATGTTTTATATGCATTCATTGGACTTTCAGTAGCTTATATTTAGTGGTTGTTGACAAATGCCATGGATTAATAAATCGTGTTATATAAGCACCAGCTACCTAACTGGTATTATTGCTTACTATTTATTGACACGTTATAAACTGTCAATAGATAGTTAAGATGGAGAAACATTTCTGTTGTTGATAGGTTAAACAGTCGACTAAAGATGAAGAGACACACATTTAAATGTGTCCATAAACTAGCTTCAGATGGTTTGTTGAAAATTGTGTCATCTTGATCTTGATAACATTGATAAGTTAATAGATATATTTGTTGACAGACAGACAGACTTGTAGTTCACATATAACGTAACTGTTTATTGAGGAAGAGAGAGACATTTAAACGAGTGTCTGTAAACTAGCTTTAGATGGTTTGTTGAATATTGCGTTGAACATCTGTTGGTAACATATTGATAAGTTAAAAGATTTGTTAACCATCAACAGACATGACTTATAGCTTCATAACTGTACAAGTCTATAGAGGACTATCCAAATAATAGTGTTCTATTATGTATTATATTACCATCTATTATTTTCCTTTTTCAAACTGCCTTCACAGATGGCAATGCATGGTTTTGTGTGGAAGCGGCAAGGAGAACATTTATTTTAGACTTCGGTGCTCTAATACTTACTTCAGTACTTACTTTAGGTTTCAGTAAGCTGAACAGGAAGTTGCAGGGACGTTTTTAACTTTAGCTTGAGTAAATACTGTATCTGCAAACGTGTATATACAGTTACATTCATACAGTAATAAGGATGAAGGAGAACTGACATATAGGTGGTTTCCTGCTTATCAATTGATTATTTTCTGAACTGAAGAAACTGTCAATGAAAGGGGGATTATTTTGAGGTAAAGGCCAAGACATTGTTAATCAGAGAGATGTCATTGTCAGCATAAGTGTGTTGTCAAGGATTCCTTCCTCACAGATACAACGCTGTAGAAATGTTATGTAACTGTGACCAATAGTGGCAGACAGACCTCTCAGGTTAGCATACAGAAAGTGGTTTGATTCACAGGCAGGAATTGTAGGTACACACAATCCAGACCTGCTGTTACCGGTGCCTTAATCACCTGTTGTTACATGCACTCTAATGACCTGCTGAAATCTTGTGACCTTCTGTTACAAGCATCTCATGAACAACGTGGTTCTGTGTAGCTTAGGTTGTGGGTTTGTATATATATATATATATATATATGTGTATATATATATATATACACATATATATATATATATATATCATGACCTAGTGCAGGGGTGGCCAACCAGTCAGAGGCTACGAGCCACATTTTTTACTGTGTTACCGCAAAGAGCCACATCACCGGGGGTGCTACACGCGAAATAAAACCTGTTCATTTATTGCGCCCCTCCTAATTTTAAACCCGGTGCATGAAACCAGTCCGTGGTGCAAAAAAGGTTGGGGACCGCTGCCCTAACCGTATTGAACTCAAGCGAAGCGAACACGCACAAACTTCGATATGAACGTAAGAGCCGCATGAAACCAGGCAAAGAGCCGCATGCGGCTCGGGAGCCGCGGGTTGGCCACCCCTGACCTAGTGTTACAAGCGCTTTCAATACCTGCTGTTACATATGCTATGTTACACACACTCAAATAACCTGCTGTGCACCTGCTGGGATGTGACAATGAAAACTTGAGGTCATACAAATGTAGCAACATTGTTTACAATGTTACGATGCTGCAATTAAAATGAACTGAATGATTTCCCTCCTCTCCTCTGCCAATCCGGCTCAGCTAAGTGGAACTTCAGAGGCAGCGTGGAGAAGCACCTGTCTCTGGATGTGGGGGACACTGTCCATGTACAGCAGGTATGCGAAGGTAAGTGCTGAGACCCCTCTCGCATCTTTTTGCACCAGAGAGCGCTGCTCTAGTGTACATTTTTTCTTTCTTCTTTTTTCCCTCATTTTTCTCCCAATTTAGTAGCCAGTTATACCCTCTTTTTCATGTCAATTATTCCCTCCCTCATATTGAGAGCTCGCTGCCGTAGTCCTGAAACCGAGCTGGAACCCGCCAAGCCATCACCGTAACTCCGGTATGCACACAGGGCCACTCCTATATGCAACTTGTATCGGCTTCCCTCCACCCCCACCCCCACCCTGGGGTGGACAGCCAATTGCCGCCCGTAGTGGCACTCCCGGCCAGAGCCAAAACTGGAGCGACCTGGTGGAATCGAACCCCGGTCGCAGTGGCTAGCGTCGGATGTTCTACCGCTACACCACATGAGAGGCCTCTAATGTTAAATTGAATATGCTTTTTCACTTGATGTTAATGTGGGAGTTGGTGTTTGTGTTCAGCGTTGAGTGCATTGGCAGTCAGCAGGTTCTGCTCATTTACTCTCCTTTCTGTTCTAGGCTGGTACAAGGGCTACGTGATCAAGAACAAAGCGCGACAGGTAAGAAAATTGACGGGTGAGGTAGAAAATTACTGCACCGGTCTTATATCCTGTACATGTCATGCGTATTGTTCTAGTATGGCTTCTGAACAGCAGTGGCACTGTGTGGTTGAGGTATTGTTCTGGAATGGCTGCAGTATGTCTGAGGTATGGTCGTGGCCTTGTTATCATCGCTAGTATCATTGCACTACAAGTTTGTAGCATTGGCAGCAAAATGGTGTGCAAATATTCAGCCAGAGACGTAGTCAGCCCTGAATGTATATGTTAATTTAAAAGAAACTGGTTGAGAGTTCTGAAATGTTTCAGCAAGGTGTCCAGGTTATTTTTTGCAGGAACCATACGTGTCATAAAACCAGCCTTGAGAAGCTCTCAATGAGGATATTGGCCTTGGCGCTGTTAGCATCAGTCTCAGAACTGGGATTAACCCACCTCAGATAAGTAAACAGGTATAAATGGGAACCCACTGTACAGTAAATGTAAATGTGCACCTGGAAATGTGCAGAGGGAATCCTCCAGTCTGAATGTTCCAGTCAACTTTGATCTATAATGAGTAGAATGCATGAGTATGGGCATGAAGAGAGATGACTGGGGCATAACAGAAAGAACCGGACCTCTGCAGACTGTAGATGCTCTGCTCTGGAAACTTTAGATTGTCGAATCTATATATTGTTTGTCACCATATAGTCATATGTCTTCTTGCAAAATGATGTGCACATATGTAGACACGCTGTATATCTGCTCAGGACAACAATCTAGCAAACTGCTGGAATTACAGCTGGCTTGCGTTACCAATACTCAGGCGAGCCACCAACATGGCAGCCAAGTGACATTATAGAAAAAATCTACCAAGGAGCCTCAACAAACATGAAAGATCGACAACTCACATTCAAAGCCAAATTGCTTTAAAAACCTTTGGAACTTCAAGGATAGATCTGGCTTTGAATGAACAGCTGAGATTAAATATCAGCATCCACAATACTAAGGTAAAGGAAAACCATGAGATTTTAAAATACCTTATTAATGCAACCTACTTCCTAGTCAAACAGGAATTAACATTTCGTGGTAATGATGAGTCTGCGATGGATTGGCGACCTGTCCAGGGTGTATTCCTGCCTCTCGCCCGGAACGCATGCTGGGATAGGCTCCAGCACCCCCGCGACCCTGACCAGGAATAAGCGGCTTAGACAATGGATGGATGGATGGATGGATGGTAATGATGAGTGTGCAAGCTCTTCTATTCGTGGCAACTATGTGGAGCTATTGCATGCTTTTGCTGACAAAGATGAAAAGTTATCTAGACATTTGAAGACATCCACTGTGTTTTCTGGCTTATCAAACAGAATACAGAACGATTTAATCGAAGCAGTCGGTGATGTAATTAGAAATGATATCAGAGAGGAGATTAATGCAGCCCCATTTGTTGCAGTTGAAGTAGACAAGACAACGGTCAGTCATTTTATTCTGGTAAGAGCTCATTTGCTACCATGTTGGGCGAAATAGCAATGCTTTGGCGAATCTGGCCCGCTTAAAATGACCTCCATGCCCTTTGGCTCTGCCCTGCAACTCAACATTTTCTGGAAAACGAAATTTGGACATGTTAACATCACTCGTTTCCTGCATCCCTTTCATGCCATCCCTCCGCCTCATTTACATCCTTAGTCCACCCATCAAAAAACTACAGAGCATTACAAGCTGTCTTGTAAGGAATAAGAGCAACCAGAAGAGCTGTAATATATGCATTATTAACAGACAAATTAAGATGTCAGCATCTAAGTGTAGGACGCTTCCTAAATCTAGGGACTACAATGCGGGCGGGAACAGGTGGGTTCGGCTGACAACAGAATATCCTGAGCGATAGTTGTGTGCAGTTGATCCTGAGTGCAGTTTTGGTGGCTGCGGGCTGCCCCCCTTCATCCCTGGTGGGCCCGGCGAGGAACAGACGCATGTTCTGTAGGCATGGCACCAGCAGGCAGGGAACCTCCAGGTCAACACAGGTGCTGAGCACATGCTGGTGGATTGTAGATCAGGAGAAGGGCTGTATCCTCGAGGGTTTCAGTGGCAGTGTTGGGGAAGTTACTCTGAAAATGTAGTTAACTAAGTTACCAATTACTCTACACTGGAAGTAGTTAAGCTACAGCAAAGGTACCATGGTGAGAAAAGTAGCTAGCTACACTAAAACTACTTTTAAAAAGTAGCTAACTACATTGGTTACTTTATGGAAAAAAATGTATGTGTACATAAATGGCCATTGCTTTACTTACCTGTACTTTAGCTCTTCTAAATTAATTACCTTTAATGCAGATAATTACAAAGCACTGGGTATATACCTGGTAATTAACACACTGTGAAAAAAATACAGTAATCCAATTTCTTAATTTTCAAGACAAAATACAGTATGGAACTCTGATCTGTCAATGAAGACAATAAGGATAAGGATTTCTGATCTGTCAATGCAAATTAAGGATAAGTATGTCTAAACAAATAAATAAAACAAATGTAAACACTTTGATGTCATACAATAACCAGCTTCTACCCAGGGTGAGATTAGATGCCTGTTCTATGTTTCATATGTCATTCAATTTATCATAATGATAAGTATAATTGTTTATACGAATGAAAAAATGAGTCAGTTCATTTCACCTCTAATGAGACAATTGAGCCTGTCTCTCATTAATAAGTTGTCAATCGCAGTGTGGCAACAACTGTGATTTTTATTCTGTAATATTTTCAAACCAAGTGACTGTAATATTTACTTGATAGTCATCTAATTCTTTGTTGCGAAAGCCACCTAAGGTGTGGATTTATCCATTTATTATAATCTCTTTGTCCCCCCAACACACACACACACACACACACACACACAGACACACACACATTTGTCAATGACAATATACCAACTAATTAAATTACTATCAACCACTTTCAACATTCAACTTAGCCATCCCTTTAGCTAACGTAGTTAGCCAGACTTGCATAGTAAATCACCAGCTAAATTAGCAACCTAATGTTAGCTAGCTAGCTACAACCTGAATTTGTGTTCTCAAGTTCGAGCTTGATGTCTTCGATGCATTGAACAACTTCTGCTTTGGTTGGCACAGAATGCACTGAAAAGTGTATACTTTCTCATTTTATTTTATTAGTTTCATGTATGGCCATGGTGGCTCCACCTCCTCGTCCATGATTAGCCAAGAATACTGCTGCACCTTCTAGTGAAACAAAATGAAACAGCTGCGTTGAAACCTTCACATGACATTTGATAATTAAAAAAGAATAAATAAATATAATAAAACTGCTCCTGGGGAAATGTAATGTAACTTTTGTCCACACTACTCCGCTACTTGACTTTTTTTTTTTTTTTTACTACTTGAAAGCTACTAGATTTTGGAAGTAAACTACCACACGTCACTGGAAAATGTAGTTAAATTAGTAGTTCCGCTACCTGTAATTCCGTTACTCCCCAACACTGTTCAGTGGGTAAAGTGGGTAATGACGGATGCGATTCATTCTCTAATCAGAGGTGAGATGTTTCAGCAGGTTGCACACCAGGGAAACGGCTTCATTCTGAATGAGCCGAAGCAGTCTCAGGGGAGACCTGCGACAGGGAGCCACAGTAGTCTAGACGTGGTGACACTAGGCCCTGGACCGGGAGTTCAGTCAAGTAGATGGTGAGAAAATGCCTGATTCTTCTTCAACTGTGTGTTGTTGGGGAAGAATCTGCTGGACCAGGCTACTGATACACAATTATCTGTAAAGGAGCGCTTGTCATCGAGGGTGACACCAATGTCACTCTCAGCATTAACTGGAGAGGCCAGCAGATGGGGGTTATTCCTCCTTCCTATTTTGTGGGGGGTAAAAATACAGAATTTCTCCACGGTAAAGATGCTAGACTATTGTCTGCAGTCTATTTTTACCTAGTTTCACTGGTCTCAGACCAGTTCCTCTTCCCTACGGTGATGAGAGACTACAGCAGATTGTCAAGTCAGCACATTCTCACTCTGACCTGAAAGGAAAAGGTGACTCTGTAGCAGCTTAGTGACTCTGTTTCTTTCTTTCTTTCTTTTTAAACGCATCATGTATTTCCTGTTTCACATAAAATCCTGTTTTGTCCATGGTCTATGGCCAACATATTCTCTCAATATTTTGTAATTATAGACATAAATAATAATAAAGTTGACATAAATTGGTATTAAAAAAACTGAACCAATAAAAGCTGAAATAAACTATGAAATGAAGAACTGTAGTAAAATAAATTCGCTACAGCAGTACTAACAAGCATGCTAGTTACCAAGTCCCTGACTTGGATCTGAAATGTATTATGTGGTATGTCACCGGGGGAGAAGAGGAAGAGAAAAGAGGAAGAACAGGAGAGAAACCAATTACGTTTGTAACAAAAACTTCTCAACAAATGACTGGGCGTCTTTACTGGGAATGTCAAAACAAAGGCAATGACTTACCCATACAGCTCACAAGCTTGGCTTTATGAGCAGCATGCTTTGAAAACAATTCTGGAAGATAACTACATAATAATTGCTGCAATATGTGACTCTACTCCAGACATCTAATATTACAAAACAGAATAAACAATATTTCAATAGCACAGTTTATGATTTGGTTATAATCTGTTAAAATATGTTCAAATCCACATTTGCCAAAGTGTGACGTATTTTGCCCAAAGTGGCATATGAGCAGTTTAAGTCTAAAACCAACGATCCTGTACTGTAGTGGGCTTAGGCCCTAGATTCATGACATCACAAAGGTTTCTCATTTTAATTATACGGTCATGGCGCTGTGCGACCACCACATTCTCCTCCCATCAAAATGTGCTCATAAGGCTGTTGTCATAGTTACTGATATATAACAACAGCAGCTGTACTCTCATAAACTTCCAGAATGTTTTTAATAGTTTTGAGTCAAGAGGATGCTTCTTTGCATTACCTGCCAAAGGGCCATCTTTGACAGAAGGGTGTGCAATTATTTTGTAAGGATCAAGGTGTTCCTGTCCTCTGCTAAATATTTTTCACAGAAATTAAGCAAGCACTGTTCCAAAGTAATGCTACCCATACTTTCCTACATTCTTTCGAGTAACTTAGCTTTGTGTTTCTCTTTCTTGCCATCTGGTAATGAGCAGACTGAGGAGACAAACAAACAAACCAACAACCAACAAAAACCCACCTCCGAATGATGGCCTTAAGTACCTTCCTATTGCTAGGACCATACCTTTTTTACATTTTTGTTTATTTGTTTCTGATTATTTCCCATTTTTCTCCCAATTTAATGGCCAATTATACCCCCTATTTATTTAGATTTACCCTCGCCATACGAACTCGCCACCCATCTCTACGAAGCAAGCGAAATCTCAGAGGGCAGCAAACTCTGCTTCCTTCGAGACGGAATTCACCCACCCACACTATGGAGTCACCCTTATGCGCTTTTCAGCTAAGTCATGCTAGCTCACCCTCCATCCTCCCCCTTGGGCAGACAGCCAACATCAATCAGGACTCCCCACCAGGACCGGTCTGGTACAGTTGTATTTCGAACCGCGATCGTGATCGGCAGCTCACACTCATAAAGGACTCATATGGGTTCGTTAGACCACTATGCTATCGGAGGCCCCCCAGGACCACGCCATTTTTGATTTCCAATCTACCAGGACACCCGCCCTGTGCCAAACACCAAACGGACGCTGAGGTGGTGTGGCTTTGTGATGATCTGCTGCTCTGTGTTTTAAGTCTCTCCTTTATATTTGTGCTCATCTTTGTTTTGTAGGGAGGATAAAAACTCTTAAATTCTCTTCTCTCTAGGGGGTATTTCCAGCCAATATTATCCACTTGAAGGAGGTGGTCATAGAGAGAAGGGGGTGAGACTCCACGCCCATTTGGAACTCCTGCAAACACCACAGCACTAACACTGCAGTACTGACCCAACTGATGCTTCAGAACCGACCTCACAGCACTGGCATTACACCTTTGTGTTGAAACGGTACCATGGTGAATACCGTGGTAATACCTGTGTTTGTCTGCAGGGAGCAAGAGGTGGTGACCTCATCTGAGATGCCCCTGGTAAAGGAGGTGACCACCACACTGCGGGAATGGGGCACTATCTGGAAAAACCTCTTTGTGGTGAGGACTGTGCTCTGTGAGGACTACATGCGATAAGTTGAACATTGAACAGTTACTTATAACTATAACTTGTAATGCCGGAATGACGAGTAGTTAACTAGCTCTGCTTTAACGTATAAATAAATGCATATTACCAATAAATGTACACAACCTATCTATAATCTGACTTTTAATGGGCTCTTACAACTACTGTTACTTAAGGAAGAGGTCACCTTTGGCACAAACAATGACTTATAGTTGTCAGATCCAAGAGTATTGGAGTCATAACTCTCATGTTGACTGCAAGTGCTCACGTAATGTGGGGATATGTGAAACTAATTGCTTTATTAAAGTGAGCTTTCTGCTTCAGTCCGTTTAATCCATTTGAGTTCGGCACGGCGCTGGAGCTGCATTTAAACTACGCTAAAGATGGTAAAAGTCATGGTTTAAATTAAACAAGTATATAACCTAGCCTTTCAGGGAGTCAGTTGTAAGTGAAAGAAATCGATTCAGATGTAAGAATATTGAGTGGAAGGCTGAAGGCCTTCAGTGGAGTTTATAGTTGATGGAATCAGTATTTTGCTCATGAAATCTCTGTCTTCCAATTCTAAACTTCAGTGCCAGCATCCTGCTGTCACCAGAATTGAACTGGAATCCTTGACCCTGGCGCAAGCCTGTGTGCATGAATATGTTTTAGAAATGTTGTGTGTGTCTCCTCTCTCTCTAGTTCAATAAGAAGGAGCGTGTGGTGCAGGTACAGAGACTTATGTTTGACCTGATGGAGTGGAGATCCCAGCTGCTGTCCGGCACACTGCCCAGCGATGAGTTTAAGGAGCTCAAACAGAAGGTCACCTCCAAAATTGACTACGGCAACAAGTACGTCGCCTCCATCAAACACTGTGTCCCTCGTAGCTCTTCGCAGTCCTCCGCACCTCCAACTTATGTCAACAGTAGAGGGCTGACCCGACACAGTCACGCAGCAAAGGGCTGCCTGATGTCCCTTAAAGTTACGTCACTGGGGCCTCCGATAGCGTAGCGGTGTAACGCACTCGTTTACGAATGTGAGCTGCCTATCATGGTCGTGGTTCGAAACACGACTGTGCACAAGGTGACTGTTAACCCACTATATCCCATTACTTGTTTTTTTATCATTTACATTATTTTTCAGTTTTTGGTAACCCACTTTTTTTTTTTTTACCTCTGGCAGTTTACCGCTTACCTTTGTACCATTTCAGGTTATTCACTGGACTTGAACTGCTTAAATTTCAGTAAAAACTGTGAAATGGGGGTGTTTTAAATCTTTTGACCGGTAGTGTATATTTTTGAAAAGTCAAGTCACCGTCTGTGGTCAAGTTGTGTGCATCTCTGTCGAACGCAGTATTAGCAGGTTTTTTTTTCCCCCATTTCAGGATTCTGGAGCTGGACCTGGTGGTTCGGGATGAGAACGGAAACATCATGGACCCAGAGAACACCAGCGTCATCAGTCTGTTCCGAGCCCACGAGGACGCCACTGCCAAGATCACAGAACGCATCAAAGAGGAACAGGTGTGGGAGGGAAAGAGGGCAGGACAGGAGCAGGAGAAGAGGGTAGGGAGGGAGAAACCAGACAGGGGAGCCAGACGGAAGCTTAATGAGTGATGGTGCGGACGTGGTGTTGTTGACTCATATAAGAACATAAGAACATAAGAATACATAATGACGAGAACGGGCCGTTCAGCCCATCTAGGCTCGTCATGTCCTAATCTAAAGAGTATCTAGTACTACATCTAGCCTGGACTTGAATAGCCCAAGTGTTTCTTCCTCTACTACCCGACCTGGCAAGCTGTTCCAGGCATTGACAACTCTCTGTGTAAAGCAAACTTCCTGATATCTGTGCGGAATTTGCCTTTAACTAATTTCCACCTGTGGCCTCTTGTTCTGCTGACCCCACTTATCATAAAAAATCTTTGGTATTTCACTTTGTTAATCCCTTTTAGGAATTTAAAAACCTCAATCAAATCCCCCTAAGTCTCCGTTTGCTAAGCTTAAATATATTGAATGCCTTAAGTCTATCATCATAACTTTTACCTTTCATACCAGGTATCAGTTTAGTTGCCCTTCTTTGGACTTTTTCAAGAATTACTCTGATTACTCTGAGTTGTATATGTTAGGACTGACCTCTCCATCCTGCTCTCAGTCCAATGTTCAGGCGGATCACTCGGGCATCTCTGCGCGGATCCAGTCGTCCCCCACTCACAGCCTCTACGTCTTCATCCGCAACTTCGTCTGCCGCATCGGGGAGGACGCCGAACTCTTCATGTCCCTCTACGACCCCAACAAGCAGGCCGTCATCAGGTCAGGAGGAGAACTGTTCTCCCTCACTCTCCATTCTGCCCCCTGCAGGTCCGGACGGTGACTGCACCACCTGTGAAAATGTATTCCATGCGTTTAATAATCTCAGTATTTTGAGATAGAAACGGCAGCAGTGCCTGCCTGCGTGGGATTTGTGTCTGCCTTTTTTTCTTGTTCTGCCTCTTCTTCTTTTCTCTCTTTCTTCCTTCTCTCTGCCTCTGCCTTTTTCTCACGTTGTCTCTCTCTAACGTCCATCATGTTGACACCGTGCTGTCTATCAGGAGGAGAAGGATGCGATCTGGCAGCCATGACAGCTGTCACACCGGAGACAGGATATCTAAACCCAGCTACTGCGTGACATTAACACAACTTTTCCATGGCAGCCTTACGTTGCCGTAATATTGCACCAAGGTTATGATAATGGTATGTTTAAAGTGTTTTTTCTAGTCAGAGAGAGGCTTATTCATTTTTATCCTTGCTCCTCTCCCTCTTCACAGTGAAAACTATCTGGTGCGGTGGGGGAGTCTTGGCTTTCCCAAGGAAGTAGAAATGCTGAACAACCTAAAGGTCGTCTTCACAGTAAGTCATCACTGGAGGGGAATCGCACAGCCCAGCTACAGTAAACGCAGAATGCAAGATGACAAGGCACAATAAATTATTCATTCAGACAATCCAACTGTATGATGAATTTTATATTGACAGGATTAAGCTGTGTGCTATCATCATCCTGTGTTGTGAGCACAGCCTGTCCTCTCTGTGTAACCATGGTTTTATTTGGCCCATCTCTGTGGCCAGGCTGGGCTCAATGTAGACAGATAATCCGCCACCGTACAGCGTCTCTTTTGGGTCTGGCAGCACTAGTATGTGCTTTATTCTTTTGAGCGTTATGTCCTAATGGGTTATGTAGTTAAGGGACTACAGTTACACAGGCACATTATTGGTTTTTCTTATGATTTATTTTTCTTATATTTACTTTTTTTACTGGATATTGCCAATGAAAGGCATTAGGTATATTGTAATACCAACACAATTTGCTAGGTGTTTTAGGGGGAAGCCACATGTCAAGAGAGACATATCTATCTCTCTCGCACTCTCTCCATGTCTCTCTCTCACTCTGTCTCCCTCCTAGGACCTGGGGAATAAAGACCTGAGCCGAGAGAAGATCTATCTCATCTGTCAGATCGTGCGGTTTGGGCGCATGGACCTGAAAGAGTCCCACACAAAGAAGTGTACCCAGGGCCTGCGCCGGCCATTCGGAGTCGCAGGTACAGCCGGGGGTTTTGGAGCCTACGGCCCCGACCACTACAGCCCCCCCACCGGGGACATTTCCGAGACCGCCACGTTGCTAAAGATGTGCAAAAATGTTAGCATACATCTCAGCGAAGTGTCATCGCATCAGCTCAGACAAACACACTTCTGATTTCACACCCGGACTGTAGACCAGACAGAGACGGATCGAACATAGATCAAGTTTCCAGACGAGGCCCCGCGCTCTGGTGACGAACGTAGCTCAGATGGCGACGGCACTGTTTACGCAGGTTTCAGCTCAGAGCTTTGTCTCAGGCGCTCGCCGGGAGGTCGGAGCGACTGAGGCCACCGCTCTCGGGCCCAGTCGGTTCCGTGGGCGCTGTGTTTGTTTCATAATGTTCAGCATTTCTGTGTCCTTCTCTGCCTAACCATCCCCCTGCTCTGTTTGCAGTAATGGACATCAGTGACATTATAAAAGGGAAGGTGGAGTGTGACGAGGAGAAACAGTACTTCATTCCGTTCCACCCGTAAGACTACCCAACCTCCCTTTCATCCTCGCTCTCTTCTTACTACACTCTGAGACACAGTAACAATGAGAACAAAGTGATACACAACCACATTAATTAACATGAAACACGATGTTCAATTTCAACATTCTATTTAAAGCTGTGAGTGGACAGCCTTTTTTGTGTGTGTGTGTCTCGCTGTCCCCCACAGCTGTGGCAAGCCACAGTACACTGAGCTGACACTACTGCATGGCTCGGACCCTCTCCAAGGAGGATGGGCAATGTATCTGCTCCGTGCCCTGTAGGACAGGGGGGTTTTGCATTGAGCTCGTGTCAATTTGGGGATTAAGTGTCTCTCACTTCCCTCTTTTCTCACATTTTGTGATCAAGTGCAGCTCTACATTTTACATTTCACATTTTAGGTATTTAGCAGACGCTCTTATCCAGAGCGACTTACACAGTTTACATTTCTTTACATACAATCCATTTATACAGCTGGATATATTTACTGAAGCAATTCAGGTTAAGTACCTTGCTCAAGGGTACAACGGCAGTGCCCCACCTGGGAATCGAACCAGCAACCTCTCAGTTACAAGTCCAGTTCCCTAACCATTACACTACACAGCCGCCCTGTTTGCTTTATTGCCATGAAAAATAAATAGGCGTGTTTTCCCAAAGCATTGAAAAAAGTATATATGGGAACCTGGAGGCGCAACCGGTAAAGGCATCACACGGAGTACCAGTTGTCCACTGCAGCTGGGGTTCAGTTCCCCAGCTGCCCCAGCTCGGCTCTGGCTGGGAGTCATGTTCGGGGGTGGTGATTGACTGTCCACCCCAGGGGGTGGGGGGTGGAAAGCATGAGCTTGCCGCATTCACAGAAAGCTTCTCTGGATGTATCGGAATCACAGTTGGCGCTCGGGTGAGTGCCGACTCGAGGGAGGCAGTTCGCCGTCCCTGCCACCGCCGGTCCCAGAGTAGGAGCTGGTCCCATAGGCGCAGGCGGCAGACTTGTGGGGGGGATAGTTGGATCAATAGAGGGTACAACTGGCCACCAAACAACTGGCCACCAAAAAAGCTGAAACAAATTATTTAAAAAAATCAATGAAGGGTCCAGTAAAAGCTGAAACAAATTATTTAAAAAAATCCATTTGTCCGCCCCAGGGGGGGAAAAAGTGGCCCTGAATATGGCTGCGGGTGTCTTGCACTTTCAAATGTGCAACAGCACATTACTAGGGGGATTGTAAAAATAGCGGGTCTAATTTACCAAATTGGGAGAAAATGGGATTCCCAAAAAAAAAAGAATCAATTAAAAAAAAAAATAAATTGAAAGTACAAAAACATTTACTATATTCACAAAAATATTCAAAGATCAATTTCACAAATTTTCACACCATAAAGAATATAATTAGATTTAAAGTATGACAAATATCTCTCCACCTGTGAAAGATCATGGCCACTGACCAATGTTATATTAAAATACATCATATGGAACAATACTTGTTTCATACAACATGTTATTTTTCACAGTTCACTTGTCTCCTCCTCCCCGGCATTGAGACCAAGTGATCAGTTTTGATCGTAGCCATGGTTTTCTGTTTCTGCCGCTGTATTAGTCTCGACTGAGGTCATTGAGCCTCTACTCGATCAGGGTCAGTCTCTGTCTATCTGACAGTGAGGAGATTCTGTCTGTCTGTCTGACAGTGAAGATATTCTCAGTTAAGGAACTGTGTCTCTCTCCTGAGCCTTGATGACAATCAAGTTTGTTTTGTGTTTTGGTTGCGTCTTCCCAGTATTCCAGGTAAAAGGTTTGTTTAACAATTTGGTGCAGTGCTAGTTTGAAGCTAGAGTGTGGTTTTCTGATGGGGTTCACTAGGGACTGTGTGGGTTGTTTTTGTGGCAATTAAAATGATTATGTTTCTCTCTCTTTCTCTCTCTCTCAGTAAGTCTCTGTTCAGCACTTTTATCCCAGGGGCTCAGACTGTAACTAATATTTATGACAAAACAATACATACATTATGTGTGATACATTAGTGGATGTTTATCTAATAAAATTATTTTGTGTGTGTGTGTGTGTGTGTGTGTTCATGTGTCTGTGTTTCTTTGTAGGGTTGTGGCTGAGCATGACTTCCTACACACCCTGCTTAACAAGGTGACAGCGGCTCGAGGAGACAGTGGAGGACAAGGTTGTTGCCCCTGGCACTGTGGTTTGTGTTTAGAAGTAAACAAATTATTACGCCTGTGAGTAGCCATGAGAAACCAAGCCCTCTCCTCCTCCCCAGGGCTGTGGGTGACGATGAAAGCTCTGGTGGGGGACATTGTGCAAATTCGGAAGGAGTATCCCCACCTTGTGGACCGCAGCACTGTAGTGGCGCGCAAGTTGGGCTTTCCCGAGATCATCATGCCAGGTGATGTGCGTAATGACATCTACCTGACACTGGCAGCGGGCGACTTTGACAAGTACAACAAGACCACGCAGAAAAACATGGAGGTCATCATATGGGTGTGTGATGAGGAGGGCAAGGTGGTGCCGGTAAGTCCCCGCGATCAGGGTGGTGTGTGTGTGTGTGAGAGTGTGAGCATGTGAGTGTGTGTGTGTGTGTGAGTGTGTATGTGTGTGTGTGTGTGTGTGTGTGAGCGTGGGTGTGTGTGTGTGTGTGTGTGTGTGTGTGTGTGAGAGCGTGTGGATGTGTGTGTGTGTGTGACTGGGTGTGTGAGTGGCGGGGGTGTGTGTGTGTGTGTGGGGGAAAGTCGTTGTCTTTGTGCTTGCATGTGTGTGTGTGTGTGAGTGTGTATGTGTGTGTGTGTGTGTGTGTGTGAGAGTGTGGGTGGTGTGTGTGTGTGTGTGTGAGAGTGTGTGTGTGTGTGTGTGTGTGTGACTGGGTGTGTGAGTGGCGGGGGTGTGTGTGTGTGTGTGGGTGGGTGGGGAAAGTCGTTGTCTTTGTGCTTGCATGTGTGTGTGTGTGTGATAGTGGGTGGTATCTGATGTGCATCATTGTGTGTGTGTGTGACCAGAATTCTCAGCAACACACAACCCCAGCAGCAGGGCAGAACGGCTTCTCATTCTCTTGCAGCAAGTCCAAGGTCACGTTCAGAAGTCTCTTACAGCAGGCTGAGTGGCATTCAGTGTCTGAATCAAATAATATACACAGCCCACAGTCACAGTTTCCACAGGCATATACTGTGTTCCACGTAGCCAGAGAAAGATCAGAGTGGCATTGATAAAACACAACACTTTGTCCCCAGATGGGCCCATCACAGCCCAGTTCTGGGTGATGTTGTGGGGGTCAAGAGGGGTTGGGGGGCGATGAAAGGGGGCAGAGGAGGTGAGAGGGGTTGAGAGGAGACATGAGAGGGCTAAGAGAGGGTGGAAGAGTGAAGCGGGTCAGAGGTGGTGAAGAGGAGTGAATGGGAAATAATGTGTGGAATGGGCTAGGGTTGTGTAGAGTGCATAGATTGGGTGGAGATGTGAGGTTTATGGGTGGATGAGGTAGAGTTGTGTGGTGTGCGTAGGTTGGGTGGCGTTGTGTGGAGCAGGTGGATGATGAGGCATATTATGCAGTTCTTTTTGCCTCCAACCCAGAATTCCATCTGCCTGGGAGCAGGAGACAAGCCCGTCAACGAGTACAGATCTGTCATCTACTATCAGGTGAAGCAGCCCCGCTGGATGGAGACCTTCAAGGTGAGAGGGAGAGAACATTTACCCAAATTCTCAAGGGAGGTAACACACTTCTTCATGATAAATGACAGACCCTGCTAGGGCGCACGAGAAGGGAAGATGGATGGAGGGAGACAGGGAGAGTGTGTGTGTGTGTGAGACAGGAAGCCCCTGTAAGCATTTTAAGAGAAAAATATTAATATATCAATTACATAACATGCCTAGCATTTAGTGTCTTGCCATCTTTCATGCCCATACCTGTTAATATCTATCTCTAGCAAGCAAGTTGTCAGTGCTGATTTTTCCACAGGTAACTAGCTAGCTCCAGGTAGTTACCTGTGATAGCTGGGTAATATTAATTCTCTGTAGTTAGCTAGGTGTCCAGACAGGTTATTTATTTCCATAAGTGGAAGCCATTATGTAAGACATGTTTGGTTGATGAATTTGTGTGTATCCCACATTATTCATTAAATACAAGAGACAGTGTCACTTCTGTATGCATTCATGCATACAAGCATCCACAATGTTTTTTGTTTGTTTTGGTTTTATCAAGATGTTTGAGTTGTCTCCTATTATGGAAAAAGTACTGGGTGATCACCTTTGGTCCTTTATGAAAAACATTTTTGATCACTGAACTGAAGAATTTTGAAGAAGACATATTTGGGACAACTTCAATGGAACTCAGTGTGACCTGTGTTTTTGGACTTACTTAGCTTTAGTCCTTCTGATTCTGGACTAGATGTTGACGTTATAACAACTTAATTGTTTACACCTTAATTGTCTTCCCACTACTAGGTGGCGATCCCCCTGGAGGAGATGCAACGAATACATCTGCGCTTCATGTTCCGTCACCGCTCTTCGCAGGAGTGTGAGTGCTTCTCTGTTGACTCCTTTCAGTACCTTGAGATGGAATGGAATGGAATGTGACCTGGACCAAAACAACATTTCTGTTCAAATTGAGCATTATTAGCTTGGCAATAATCACATTGTGTTCCCAAAGCAATTCTTGTACGTAATTGTATTTGCAACATTATAAACAACAATGGTCTATACCACTATCTCTCCCTCTCCCTGTCTCACACATCTCTCTCTCTCTCTCTCTCTCTCTCTCTTTCTCTCTCTCTGTCTCTCTCTCAGCCAAGGATAAGAGTGAGAAGAACTTTGCAATGGCCTTTGTGCGTTTGATGAAGGAGGATGGCACAGTCCTACAGGATGGGATTCATGACCTTGTGGTCTTCAAGGTCAGCTGACACACTCACACCATCACCTGAGAAGTGTGATAATATCTCTCCCTTTCCCTCATCCTCGCTTTCAAATGAAGGATGTGTCTCTATCTTTATGGGAAGTCATAAAAACCTTCCTGAAATACTAATCACTCAGATGGGCATAGCTGACAGTGTACTACCAGGTCACTAGTTCCCGAAGTGAAGAGGTCTTTGTTTCCCTGAGATCTAGCTTTTTCCTTTTATGGAAGAACATAATTTTACTCTTGCCTGGTTTTACTGCCAGAGCCCATGCCTGACAGAACTGCCCCTCGGGAATACAGGTTGTGCTGTAAGCCTTGTGCTGCGGGTGACAACAGAACAAGGTGATCTGCTCAAGCCCAGGGGCAGTAGACTCGGCATGCCACTGCTGTCAAACTCATTGGCATAGATGTAGAGCAGTGATGGACTCAGACCGAAGCCCTGCATCACTCTACTGCCTGTGTCACAGATGTTACTCCCTACGCCATGCAATTTTTATTATTATTTTTTTATATTTTTGTTTCTGCTTTTTTCCCATTTTTCTCCCAGTTTAGTAGCCAATCATATCGTCTATTAGTTTTGACTTGCCTTTCCGCATGAACTCGCTGCAGGACAAGCTATTTTCTGCTATTTTAACGGTCCTTTGTCCAAATTGCCAAATGCTTTTTAAAAAATCAGTGCAAAACATGCAATGGTTTTTCCCTTCATTTGTTTGGCGTACTTGTTTGTTTCTGGGGGTTTTTAGGATTTCAATGTAGCCAGAGTTGAAAACATTGCTATGGAAAACAGCTAATTTGACATTGATAAGGAAGAGCCAGTATCGGGGCATTAACTATACTGGAGAAAACCTTACTTGCATTACTGCTCACACAGGTGCCCTGATAATGATTGCGGTGTAGTTTTTCTCCAATTTTAAATATGGGGGTAATTAAGCTTCGGTCCCAGATCTCAGCTTTGAAGGCCCCTGTTGGGCCTTTTGTGGTTTAGGGCTGCTGTGGTCCAGCATCTTAATAATATAATATTATATATATATATATGCCATTTCTTAATGCTGGCACTGTCGGGCCCTAATTTTTTTCTGGCCTGCTGTTTATGGGAGATTATGGTGGCCAAAGGGTTTTGATTGTGTTTAACTTTTGCCTCTAATTTATTTGAAGCATTGAGATTTTATTGAAATAATGTTTAGAAAATTCTCCAAAATGTTCTTTCTGGAAAGTTTTTCTTTCTCTTATTTTTATGCTTCTCTTTCCATCTCCCCCTCTAAATTCCTCTCTCCCTCTTGCTTTCTCTTCCCCTGCTCTCCCCTTCCACAGGGGGACAGTAAGCGGATGGAAGATGTGGGCTCCTATCTGTCCCTGCCCTCTACGCGTCAGCACGGGGATGTCCACAAGGGGTCGACACTAATGCGCAGTGGCAGCAGTGTGGGAGCGCTGTCCATCAGCTCCAGAGACAGTTTCACCATCTCCACCCTGGTCTGCTCCACCAAACTGACACAAAATGGTGTGTGTGTGTGTGTGTGTGTATGTGTGTCTGTGTATGTTTGTATGTGTTAATATGTGTTACAGGTTAGTAACCCATTTTAATTGAAATTGTGTTACTGGTTAATATAGGTTCTAAAATAAGTAAGCATCATTACGCAAACATCATTCAAAAATTAAGGCGTGCAATATTTTGTTGAAAGAAAATAATTATTTCTCCATGTAATCTATTCCTCTCTGTCCTTAACAGTGGGGTTGCTGGGCCTATTGAAATGGCGGACACGACCTGAGATTTTGAAGGAGAATCTGGAAAAGTTAAAGCTGATTGATGGAGAGGAAGTGGTGAAGGTGTGTCTGTGTGTGTGTGTGTGTGGGTGTGTTCATTTGTGTTTGTGTGTGGGTGCGTTCGTTTGTGTGTGTCATTCCATCTCTTACTCAATCTGCTCTACCTGACAGCGTTTTGTACGCATGCCTCCCTGTCTCTGTCCAAGTCTCCTCTTCCTACTCCTCGTTGTCTACACCTGTCCACAAGTATCTCTCTCTCTCTCTTCGTCTGTCCGTCTCCCTGGTATGGCAGTCAATTAATTGAAATGAAATTCACTTACATTTAAATCAGCTTTGTAGGAGTGTAAAGTTCATAAATAATATGTAATCGTAATATAATATCTTCATAAGTTCTTAATCGTATCATGTAGTATGTACTGTATAATGTGGCAGTCTAATTTTCTCTCTCTTCTCACCTCCAGTTCTTGCAGGATACTCTGGATGCCCTGTTCAACATAATGATGGAATATTCCCAGACTGATGACTATGACATCCTGGTGTTTGACGCCTTGGTGTGTGTGTGTGTGTGTGTGTGTGTGTGTGAGTGAGAGTGCATACGTGTGTATGTGTGTGTGCGCGTGTCCACATAGCTGTATTCGATTGTATGTGTGCGAACAAGTGAGTGAGTGTGTGTGTGTGCGTGCGCGACTGTCACTGTATGTGTGTGGGCATCTAAATAAATGTATGTGAGTGTATGGATAAGTCACTGTTCGTGTGTGTGTGTGTGTGCATGTGTGCATGTTCCTGTAAGAATGACTGAGTGTCATCTGCTTGTAATGTCAGATGAAGGAACTCTCCCTCTTTCTCTCAGATCTACATCATAGGTCTGATCGCAGACAGGAAGTTTCAACACTTTAACACAGTGCTAGAGGCCTACATCAAGCAGCATTTCAGTGCTACACTCGCCTACAAGTACGTACGTTCCTTTCTTTCTCTCTGCCTGTCTCTCTCTCACTATGTCCAACTCTCCCCAAAAGTGTACCCATGTCTCTCTCTGTGTGTCAGATTTTCAGCCGCTAGCAGAGCTTCAGATTTCATCCCCACAATCCCTGTACTTAATTTAACCAGCAAGTGGCAGTATGCATGCACATGTGAACAGCAGTGAATCTGTGAGGGGCAGCTCACTGTGTACGGTGCACACTGTTGTGTGTGAGGCGTAGATTGGTGTGTCTGTGGTTGTTTGTGGAATTGATTCAGTCAAATTCTTAAAAATCTCTTTGGTGGGGGGCACTTTTCTGAATAATCATGCTTTGTCTCCGAGTCTTAGTGCCCTGTTTACATTTGGGAGATACAGTTATGTGTCCACTTTGCACTCTGCCCAGTTATGTGCTTCTGAGAGAGATTTCAGTTGAATAACAGGGTCTCTTCAGTTTAGCCAATGTCCTGAAATATGCAGTTAATATTAAAAAGACCTAGGCTGTTATATAATCTGTGGTGTATATTTAATTATATTAATATGTATTTAATTATATTCTGGAATTGGAATGTTTAAAACCCACAGTGCATATCAGAAGGCTCTTGCAATAATGGCTCAATATATTGTGCAGTTTTTTATCCAGCTTTCTCCGCCTCAGGCGAGCAGAGTTCAGGAAGGCGGCTCTCACAAACAGCACATCGCTGGGGGTCACCGTCTTAATGTGAAAACCACACACACACTCTCTCTCTCAAAGTCTCTCTCTCTCACACACACACACACACACACACACACACACACACACACACACACACACACACACACACCGTGCTCCTGCAGTGTAGATTATACGTACCCTTGTACAGGAACACCAAGGTCTTCCTCTTATAGACTTTAGACTTAGAGATAAATTACATTTACTTCACATATTGAGTCAAGGAGAAGGGTTGAGCCAGCCGGCTGAAATACTGGCCCAATGGATTGCATAGACCCCCTGCTAGGGAAGGAGTGGAGAAGGACACCTCTTTCTCTACTCCTCCCTGAGTCTGTGCCATCTCTCCTCCACTCAGGAAGTTGATGTCAGTGCTGAAGACCTATCTGGACGTGTCCAGTCGTGGGGAGCAGTGTGAGCCCATCCTCCGGACCCTGAAGGCCCTGGAGTACATCTTCAAATTCATCGTTCGCTCTCGAATGCTCTACTCGCAGTGAGTGTTCATCTGCCAGGAAAGGCTCATGATGAATAATGAATTATATCTGAAACACACACAGTGGAATAGGAGTTACAGATGTGAGTGGAATACATGTTCAAAAGTAATAACTTCCAACAAATATGACCCTGAATGGAGAGTGTGTACGTGTGTGTGTGTGTGTGTGTGTGTGTGCATGCATGCATGAGTGTGTGTGTGTGTGTGTTTCCATATGTGTATGTGTATAAGTGCACACGTATGTGTGTGTTGTCAGCCCCAGTCCCTAATCCCCAGGGCGCATTCCAAATCACCATTAATCTCAAACGCAGACTCAGTCACAGCACGTCCCTCACACAATGGAGCCACCGCTGCATTCCCACCATGACGCGCCCTGTCAATCACCCCAATCAGGGTGATTACATCGCAGACACCTCTAATGTGGAGTGATGATACAGTGCGATGTTCATTAAGAAGAACTACTCATCAGAATCAGCATCGTGCACAGCTGCAAAGGGTAACAAACACTTCATCAGAAAGCAGAATTTGATTGAGAAGGATTTTGGTCATACACTTCTCTCTGGGCAGCAGTTGGTGCTGTAACTGGTCTTGCTTCCTGGTAAACGATTGCTGTGTATGTAACACAAGGATGAGTATTCAATGCCGTTTACTGCAGTGCAGGTAGAACCTTAATGCTCATCGCTTTGCACACAACATGGCGCTGGTTGCGCGTATGGCTTTATTGAATTGCACGGAGAGGCTTAATAACACCCAGCTCGGTCTCAAAGCACTCAAACAGTCTCAGCAAGATCCCATGATGACTCAGATCAAACAGGCATTCAGTGTTCTCTCATTATCCTCACTGCCATGGGCGAATAAAGCACACAGAGGTGGGGTGAACGCAGTCGTGGAAACCTTCTAGTTTTTGAGGGAAGGGTTTATTTTACCTGCAGATCTGCAGGGTGGGGGTTTATGCGGATCAGCAATTGAGAGCTAAGTGTGGATCAGTGGCTGAGACTTTGTGTGGATCTATGCCGGATCAGCTATAATCTTCACTATAATAAAGTTCCATAGGAATGCACTGAGAAACATGTAGCGGCTTAACGGCACATACTGTGCATATCCGTGTTTTGATCTAATTGTGCACTTCACCATGATGGTATTCATCTAGTTCCAAGTGGCTCAAACTTATTCTCATTCAGTAGCGCAATTTCCGGACAGACAAAACATGTTTAAGGAGTTTAATTGACGAAAACCAGAATTGCATTTTGTACATTTAACTTGGGTTTGGAGTCTGGGGGATGGGATTGCCCCCCTGGCCTTAAGGACGAGTCCCCCTTGTGGACATCTTGGAACAAATCAAAAAGGGAAAGCGTGGAGAGGGGGGAGGTAGAGGGTTGCAGGGAATAGCTGACACTAGAGGAGTAAGGTGGAGAGGAGGGAGGTGGTCCCTCCACCTGCAGGGAACAGCTGACACTGGAGGGGTAAGGCTCATGGCACTTTTATACGTGTGGAGAAAAGTGGTTGAGCAAACTGAGGTGATAGTGTAGGGGACTGTCTGTGCATTTCTCTCCTGACTCTTTGCTCTACAAACACTGTTGTTCTCAGGAGAATCTCAGGCTGCTCTTGCATAGATGAATAACATTCATAATAAGTAGATCTACTTATGCTATGATATTGCTACTTACTACAATGTGCAATATCTAGATGAATAAAATGATAGTTAATACTGATAGTTAATTAATAATGTTTTGTTTAATGTGAGCCAAAATGAAGAAAAACTCCTTCATGTCCCAGAAATAAAGACACTTTTAATCTAATCCAGTATGCAAATAAGGTTTCTCACAAAAACGTTTATGTTTGTCTGATTTTGAAACGGCGATTATGTTTCTCTGTTCTGCGTCTCCTCTCCTCTCCTCTCCGTGTCCACATTTTCCTGTAATTAAGGCAGAATCGCAGGGCTGTGAATGATGAGTGGGGAAAGAGTGCCTTCGTTTGCAGGAGGCGCTCTGTTGTGAGTTCGTCGGGGGATTGATTATAGAATTACACTGATTCGTCTGTTGTATATTTCCACATTCATTTCTGCAGATCCAGACAGAGGCCAGTAATCCCGACACTCAAGGGAGTTGTGTGTGTGTGCGTGTCCGTGCATGCGTGCGTGCGTGTGTGTATTTGTGTGTTCTTAGATGCACGCCTGTGTGTGCATGGGTGTTTGTGCATGTCTGTGCGTGTGTTTGTGCGCCCGTATGTGTGTGCGCAGGGTCAGAGGGGATGTGTTAATACAGAGGCGAGGGATTAGAGATGACAATGCCTACATTAATCATGCGCTGCTCTGCGATCTGCAGCTTTGCAGCAAATTCTGCTGCGTATCCCACTATAATCACCATCCTGTGCAGATTCGACCCTACCGCCGCTCTGAACAAAATATAATATAGTATAATATATGCCATTTAGAAGACGCTTTTTAGCCAAAGCAACTTACAGCAGTGAATGCATAAATTTTTCAGTATATGTGGTCCCAGTGGGAATCGAACCCACAACCTAAGCGTTGTCAGCACCGCGCTCTACCTACTGAGACACACAGAACCACTAAACCACTGAACAACATCTGCACAGTCATACTTAGATGGAGAGAGCAGAGAGAGAGGACACTGAGAGCGAGTGGAGAGAGGTTGTACAGGGAAAGAGAGATGACTGGAGAGAGCAGAGGAGGTAAAGACAGTGAGAGAGGAGGTGGGGAGAGAGAGAGAGGACAGGGAGGACAGGAAGTGAGCAGAAACAGAGAGAGGGGCGAAGAGAGTGAATGGATTTTAGAGAGACGTGGAAGGGAGAACTTAGACTATTCGACTACTCAACTTTTTTGATGAAATGGCCGGCCACAGCAATGTAACACTCTGCAGCCCCTGGCCTCATCCTACGAGACATAAACATCTACACACTCTCTGCAGATTACCTGATTCCACTGTGCAAACAGAAACCTAAATTGAAGAATTAAAAGAATTTAGCTCTGTTTGAGAAATACTTTCAAACTGGGCTCTGGCAGCAGTAGTTTATTTTTAATATCCAGATCTCATGCATAAAGATATAGTTAAATCAATTAGCTCTACTGAATGTTAGTGCAATTATGCTGAACTCAAAATGGGGGTGAAGAAACTAAAGAAAGAGACTAGCAGTAAAGAAGTATAATGGTTAGGAAATAAGACTGGACTGCTTTATTACCCTTGAACAAATTGACATGAATTGCACCAGTAAATATTTCACTTTTTAGCTGTCGTAAATGTATTAATGTGTTTCTCTCTGTTCATCTCTCCCTCCCTTGCTCTCTTGCTCCTTCTCTCCCGATCTCCAAGACTGTATGAGGGAAGAGAGCAGACTGCATTTGAAGAATCTCTGAGGAGATTGTTTGAGTCCATCAATAACCTGATGAAGAGTAACCACGTCACTACCGTCTTACTGCAGGTATATGCACACTGCTGCACACACACACACACACACACACACACACATATGAGCACGCACAGTTGCACACACACACACACACACACACACACACATATAAGCACGCACAGCTGCACACACACACACACACACACACACTCACACAAATGCACCACTGCCCATTCCCTGTGTGGACGCAGGGTTAAAGGTGTTGTGGTAGTTCAGGGATTCAGAGGAGTGTGTATGGATAAGGGGAGACGATGCTCTCTCTAATCCCTGTCTGTGCTCTGACAGTTGCGGTTGCGCTGTAAACAGGGCTCTGTAATCCACCCCCTCGCCGTGCAGTTCTATCACCATCCCGCCCTCTCATCTTCTCTTCCTCCCAGATTCATAAACAAAACACTTCTGAGAAACACACACACACACACACACACACACACACACACACACATGCGTACATATGCATACACACACACACACACACATAGACATACACACATGCACACACACACACACACACGTGTACATACGCATACACACACACACGCGCATACATACGCATACACACACATGCATAGACACACACACATGCGTGTACATACGCATACACACACAAGCATGCATTTCTTTCCCAAAAGCCCTCTCAGGGCATTTCCTTAGGGCAGAGTACTGACCATGTGACCTGCTTCATGTAAAGGCATTGCAGCCCTCAGTCATACTTTGTAGCGTTTAACCCTGTAATCAGGGTCACTCGCACATCCTGCTTTCTGTCTGCACATCTGTCACATGCACCACACATGCACATGCATAAACACTAACACAACACAAGCACACACACACACACACACGTACATATCAAACATACAAACTACACTTGCAGTGTAAAGCACCAGGCTGCATCAATCTCTGTCCTGTCCATTGTAACTCCACAACAATAATTGGCTGCCATGATGTTTTGTGTTTCTGTATTAACTTAGACTTGGATATTATTATTATTATATTTTTGCACTTAAACCTCTGTCTTGGTGCATTTAGTCCCCTTATTGGGGAGCCCATTAGCCCACGACTCCGTGGTGTCTCTCCCCTTATTAGGCTATGTTTACAGTACAGGCCTGGATGCCCAGTTCCGATTTTTTGTCTACAGGATATCGGATTTTTTTTACCGCCTGTTTTACATCTACTTTTAAAAGTGACCCATATCCGATACCTGGGTTTACATTTGAAACAACCCACATGCGTACACGAGGGTTTGATTACCGATATTGAGATAAACAACAATCACGCCGGTGCAACCATATCGCCATCTGCAATGGACGCAAACAAGACAGAAATAATCATAAAATAATGTGTTATCTCTTTATTCATTATCTCTGGTGGTCACACTGGATGAGGTGCTTGTCTCTCTGCGGTTGTACATTTCATTTTACATTTTCTGGATCCAGAGGCTTACAAGATGTGTCTCATTGGCCAGTTGAGCCGAGATCCATCCATCCATTATTTCACGGGAAGGAAAAGGTATTTTACAATGTTTACAAAACTTGTCTCATTGGCCTGAGCCTCCATCCTCCATTATGAAACATTGAAACATTACACGTCATTCAAATGCGAAAGAATGTCACATTTTGAATGACGTGTGAATCGGAATGACAGGGTAATTCCGATCTGTACGTTTAGATGACAGTCGCATTGGCAGATATCTGATTCCTATCGGATTTATTTCCACATATGAATGTGACCCAAAACGGATCTGAAAATATCCGATTCCATGTGCTTTTTTCCTGTTTACACATTCATAATACTGTAGCGGTGGACCCCCCGGAATCGAGAGTCATGAGACTTTGCTTTTCCTTTTCAGTACCACTTCTTTATTACAATAAAGCGTGTAGCACATGGGAAGTGCAATCGTAAGCACGGAATCACACAGGGCACACTCACAACCCATTCACCCACAATGATAGTTGGTCGGCACATATACACATTTACAGATCATGTCTGGGCTTTCATTCCAGACATACACTACTGGTCAAAAGTTTTAGAACACCCCCATTTTCCAGTTTTTACTGAAATTTAAGCAGTTCAAGTCCAGTGAATAACCTGAAATGATACAAAGGTAAGTGGTAAACTGCCAGAGGTTAAAAAAAAAGTTTAGCTTACCAAAAACTTAAAAATAATGTACATTTCAGAGTTATAAAAAAAGGCCCTTTTCAGGGAAATAGTAATGGGTTATCGTGGGTTAACAGTAACTCTGTGCAAATCGCCGACTCTGGATCCAGCAAAAGAGCCCCAGACCATCACGCTTCCTCCTCCATGTTTGACAGTTGGTGTCACACACTGAGGAACCATCCTTTCGCCTACTCGACGGCCTACAAAAACCTTTAAAAATTTCAGATGAAAGATTTCAACTTTTGATTCATCAGTCCATAAGACCTTCTTCCAGTCTTCAGTAGTCCACTGGCAGTGCTTCATGGCCCAGGCAAGCCTCTTTTTCTTATTTTGCCATCTTAGCAATGGCTTTCTTACTGCCACTCGACTTGTCAAACCTGCAGCTCGAAGTCTTCTCTTCACAGTTGAAACTGAGACTTCCTTACTTCGACCAGTGTTAAGCTGTGCTTGAAGCTGTTGTCCTGTGAGCCGCCTATCATGCAAGCTCTTGACTCTCAGAAACCTGTCTTCTGATTTTGTTGTGGCTTTGGGTCTGCCAGACCTCTTCCTGTCAGAGTTTCCTCCAGTTTCCAGGTGCCATTTGATGGTGTAGGAAACTACTCACTGCCAAATGTTTTTTTTTTTAATTCAATTTTTAGTAACCTAAACTTTTTAACCTCTGGCATTTTACCGCTTACCTTTGTACCATTTCAGGTTATTCACTGGACTTGAACTGCTTAAATTTCAGTAAAAACTGGAAAATGGGGGTGTTCTAAAACTTTTGGCCAGTAGTCTGTCCTAACATCCTAAGCTTATAGCTCCCACTTGCTACAGTAACAAAAGTTTTAACAAGGAGGCTAAAAATAAATTGTACATTTTTGTTCTGACCTATAATACAATGGGTGTCATTGATGCATTACTGAAAATCACAAGTCGGTTCCACAATCTATTCAAGCCCCGTAACGTTTAGTTTAAAGTTTTAGTTTTAGGTTGTTATGCTTGCTGGTTATAAAAAAACCTGGCTTGATGCAATTAATCAAATATGGTCTGGTTTTATTACTTCAAAATCAAATGTTAACCTTAAGTCTCAAAGTTAGACTGAGAGTGTTTGTTAACACTGCTGTAATAATAAATTAGCTATTAGCACTTGCGTTGTTTATGTGGCGTACTTGACGAATGATGTGACATTATAGCATCAAGTTGTTGTTCATTTACTTGAACTGAATGCACTTTCTGTAAGTCGCTTTGGATAAAAGCATCTGCTAAATGATTGTGTTGTATTGTATTGTGTGTGCTCTGGTCCCGACATTCTCGAAATCATAATTGATTTCTGTGAGTCTGGATCATAATTAAGGATCAGTTATTAAGGATACAGCTAGTGTACGATACATATCATTTTAACACTGCATCAATCTTATTTTATCATCAACTTCAGTTGTATTCAATAAGTGTATAGACTTTGCAAGAGAGTATTTTGGAAATTGTCGCTTGCTTAAAGTGTCTAAATTGTGCACAAATGTTGCACTGTTGTTGCACTGCACGTTTTATCGTAACTGAATACATTTGATTTGTACGTGTGTATACATGTGCTTATGCATGTATGTGTGTGTGTGTGTGTTCGTGTATACCGATGTGTGTGTGTGTGTGTGTGTGTGTGTGTGTGTGTTGTAGGCCATGTGTATTTGTGTGTGCATGTGTGTTGATGACGCGCTCATGTGTGTATGTTTGTGTGTGTATGTGTGTGTGTGTTGTATGTGTATTTGTGTGTGCATGTGTGTTGATGACGCGCTCATGTGTGTATGTTTGTGTGTGTGTGTGTGTTGTATGTGTATTTGTGTGCGCATGTGTGATGATGACATGCTCATGTGTGTACGTTTGCGTGTGTGTGTTGTATGTGTATTTGCATGTGCATGTGTGATGATGACGTGCTCATTGGGGATATGTTTGTGTGTGTGTGTGTGTGTTGTGTGTGTGTGTGCATGTTTGATGATGACGTGCTCATGTGTGTATGTTTGTGTGTGTCCAGGTTGCTGCTCTGAAGTACCTTCCCACAGTTCTGCATGACGTGGAGACGGTATTCAATGCCAGGCTGCTCAGGTGAGCCTCTCTCAGAACTGCGCCAAAGAGCCAGGAGCCAAGAATCCACAAATGCTGCCAAGTTCACCAGACCTGCAGCCCTCCTTGACAAAAGACCCCACATTCCAGCGCATGCGCGGGGGTGTATTCATACTCTCTGACCTCAGGATTATTATTACCTGGTTAAATTAGGGTGAATACATTAACCCCTCAGCTCCCACAGCTCACCTTCGTCTCCAGACATCACAGATGCTCTCTACCACCCGTCTATTTAACACCATTATATCTCCCAGCCACAGTCAGCACTGGCAAGGCCAGGGTTTGAATCTGGACCATGGGGCACATCACTGCATAAGGGATGAGTGCTTTAGGTGGACGCGCCACTGGGGAGTTCACACCGTTAACATCACTGTGCTGCTCTTTCACCGTGCTAACAGTTCTTTCACACGTCTCCACCTCAAAATGCGCGCTCCAATTTGAGAAATTAGAGCTATATCTGGATTTCACAGCAAGATCACAATCTGCTCTGTAAATAATTTACAGCCCTTTTCAGAGTTCACAAGTAGCTTTCTTTCTTTCTTTTTAAAAATATATGGGGTTTTTTGTCACCCGCTGTGACTAAAGGCGCCCCTTGTGAAGGCATATTTTTAAAATGTTCAACATCACTTTGTGTGACCACGAACGAGACACCACAAGGATTAGGATTTTTATTCAAATAGAAGCCGCTATCCTTTCACACAACTTGGCCCCAAAATCATTTGATAATATTCAAAAAGAGCTCCATTTGGTTGAATATTTGATCGTTGAGCAATTTTCTGTGTTTAGACTGGCTGTGATGAACAGGTTTTACTGTCTCAAACTGCAGTTTCACACATTCAGACCTTACACGGGGCTCCTGAAAATGTACATTAAATATTGTGCAGAAATTCAGAATGGAAATAAAAAAACATTTCCAGCATAAATCATCAGTTGCAGGAAACCACCGTTAACGATCATGAAAGGGCGATCACATAGGTTTTATGCATTTGGATCACAAACAATAATATAAAACTCGAAAACTGTTTGTATGAGCCCAGTAGTATCGCAGTGCTCTAGAGACTTCCGCTTCACAGCAGCGGAGGTCGTTGAGCTGAAAATAGAGAAGGCCAAGAACTTACCTTTAAATAAATACCTGTCCTGAGAATGCTTTTCTGTGTGATTAGGCAGAGCTATGATTTTGGGTTGCAATGCAGTAAAAATAAATATGCTGCTACTGGGGTCACCCTTGGTGTGCTGTATATGCCAGTAAGAATGTGTTTGTACTTCCACCATAAGGGTGTTATGTAAGAGACAGATCAGGGGAGGGGACATCCGCATACATTTGCTATATGCAAAGTGGTTGCTCTGCCATTGAAATTAGAATATTAAATGGACATATGCAAGGGATATCAAAATATGAACGTAGCATGCGATCAGGATTTCAAGTGAAGTCCCTTGTGAAAACCTTGTGAAAATCTGAATAATTTTCTAGTGAAAGATGAGGGGGAGAAACTGCTTGTGGCACTATTGCCACAGGACCACTTGGGCAAGAGCATTTCAAAATGCAGACCAAAGGGATGACACAGTATGAACCTATTTGTGAGATCTGAAGACTGCATGGATAACAGATCAGGAAAAATGGATTTGAACCAAACAAAAATTGTCCCAAAGGCAATATTAATCCCATGGCATGCACTCTAACCCAGGAGAAATGCCGACTGTAACATAGTGATCAAAGTGGTGTCACCCAATCAACCTCTTATGCAAGTGGAAGATCAAGAGAAATTGCCATAACCATACGGACGTATATTTCTCATGACGTGTGACCCCACCAAATTAACACAGACCTAAAGAGCGGTTACATAATCAACATGTATTCTAAATATCAGGGCTCTGCAATGGTACATTACAGAGTCAGGCCCAATCACTACAAACCCACTCTTACAGAGCCAGGCCAAGTCATTACTGTTCCACAGATCCAAGCAGAATAATGATGTACCCACTATCACAGAACCAGGCTCAATCATTACATATCCATTCTCATCAAACTACCAAAACCATGAAACTCACTCTTGCACATTCGTTGTGCATGTGCTCATCATATCCAGAGGACTCTTACTCATTAATATTTATTATTATTTTTGTATTATTTTATGCCATTTTGTTTTCAGTACTAATAGTCAATTGTGACAGAATGTCCACGGAGAATCTTTACTTTGTTTTTTGTGGCGTGGGATGTGTTTCCCCTGCTTGGTGAGAGGTCTGAAGAATCAGGCTGGGACACAGATTAGTTGGCCTTTGACTGCTGTAAAAAGTCCCCACACCGTAAGAAATCGGGTCTTAACCACAGCTAGCCACTGGCCCCCTGAAGACGTTTAGCTGTTCGCTGTCAGCAGATGCTTCTGTGCGACGTCCTCAGGCAGGCCCTGTGCGCTCTCTGGACTTCAAAGCAATCGTCCCAAGTCCTCTTTTTTCAGTGTGGATTTTCTCTCTCTAGTTGATCTCTTTCTCATTTTCATAAATATGTTCAATTCTAAAAAATATGAACTTTAGGCAAATCACCTTACAGTGTGAAGAGTAATTTTGCTTGTCTTTGAGACATTTTAATATAAGATTGAGGAAAGTTCCCAAAGAAGGTTGACTGCTGTGAAATGCAGAGATGGGCAGAGATTGAGAGGAAGTGTAGAGATATTATAAATAAAAATGTCTGTACTGGTGATACATACTTTCACATATACAGTACAATATATACAGTATATATATATATATAAATAAATATACAGGTACACCTTGTTTAAACTTCCCATTATGTTTAATTATGATTTGCTATAATGCTGTTTTAACCTGTTTCACCCGTGTGGAAAAAACTATTATTTGTATATACTATATGTTTTGTTTTGTTTTGTTTTGTTTTGTTTTGTTTGTTTTTTATTGAGAAAATCCACTGTGAGAGTCAAAAGATATCATTCAAAACATTCTAAACTGATCACTAACAGCTTTGATCTTCATGCTCAGTAGACTAAATGAATAATTGAAGAGTGTTTTTCCAAAACTCACTCAAGCCTCTTGACCAAAATTGGACTGAGTGATTTTTGGAAAAACACTATACAATTACTAAGTAACAATTGTGTTGCATTTGTTGCTCAGTTTGGTTGCTTTTCTTTCTGGCAACACCACCTAAACAGATCATTGCAATTTATAGAACATCTTACGGATACTGTAACAAGTCTGTATTTCAGAAACACAAGTTCACGTTAATTCAATGTCAATGCAGATTTCAGTGCCTTTCTTAGAGGCCAGCAATGTTCTGTTCACAGAGATACTTAAACATACACAGTCGGGTCTCAGAGATCCCTAAATTTACCATGTTTGATGGTAGCGATCAGGGGCAAATTGACTTGTTCAGTTGTCCGGCATATGTGCTGAAAGAGACACAGAAAGAACAGATGATGAGAGGGTATTTAATGTATCAAATTGAATCTGTGATATATTCTTTTCGTTACAAGAATATATATAAATAAATATGCCACATTAGAAAGCGCTGCATTTCTGCCCAATTTGTGCCACTGAACATTTTTAATAAGGGTCCTTCCAGCCAGAAGATAATTCAGCTATTTAATTAACCATGCATCCAGCAAGAATATTTTTAAGGTGATTTGACTGTGTTGTCCCATATGATACATTTTAGCCACTTGTTAGGGAATGTGTTAAGTCTCCAATGGTAACAAGTGCTGCTTTTTCTCTTCTCTGGTTGCCTGTTAAAGTGGCTCATGAAAATTGGAAATTTTCCGTTATTATGTTCAATCAATATACATGGAAAGCAGAAGAACAGTGATAATTTCCTGATAAATTTCACTGAAGAGGAAATTCTTCAATTATCGCGCCAAGCGTTTTCACCTCAAATACCTTGATGAGAAAAAATGGTTTTAAACATCCAAATGTCTTCCGGTGTTTAGTTACACCATTAAACACCAAATTTGAATACGTATCCGTCCTGTGCTACAGACTCATTACCATAACAGAGCTTGCTATGCCTGCGAAATGTGCTATAAATCGTTGTAATAACACACAGTGTATGTTATGTAATATTTTGGTTGTACTGTAAATCATTCTTATTGCAAGAAAACTACACTTTATAAATCTGTTCCTAATGAGTTGCATATGCCGTTATTTCGGCATGTGATTTAAAACATGCCAAACGGTCATTTCACCTCAGTGAAATCATTTGACAACTTTATAAAACTAGGCAGGTCACTCGGTTTTGTGCTAAATAATTTTTGTAAAAAAATATATATGTATACATTTTGTAACACTATTTATGTGTCATTTTGCACAAAAATCTGTCCCATTGAGAAGCGTTGACAAAAACAAGGCAGAGAGGACCGTTTGACAGGCAGTAGTGGCAGCAAATGAACATTGGAATACTGGAAATAGCGCACCTATAGTCGGGTGGTAGTCACTAAGTACAGCCTCATAGAAAAAAAGACCTGATTGCTTGGTTTAAAATATGTATGTTTTCTTGACAGATTTCTGTAGCCAACCAATATGGACATCAGGGTGATGCTGATCAATTTAGGCCTTGAAATCCGGCCCCTCAATTTTATGGTTGAATTAACATTTTTTTGTAAAGACAAGACATGTGAGGCGGCACGGTGGTGCAGTGGATAGCACTGTCGCCTCACAGCAAGAAGGTCTCGGGTTCGAATCCAGGCCGGGGGCCTTTCTGTGCGGAGTTTGCATGTTCTCCCGTGTCCGCGTGGGTTTCCTCCGGGTACTCCGGTTTCCTCCCACAGTCCAAAGACATGCACGTTAGCCTAATTGGAGAGTCTAAATTGCCCATAGGTATGAGTGTGTGAGTGAATGGTGTGTGTGCCCTGCGATGGATTGGCGACCTGTCCAGGGTGTATTCCTGCCTCTCGCCCGGAACGCATGCTGGGATAGGCTCCAGCCCCCCCCCGCGACCCTGACCAGGAATAAGCGGCTTAGACAATGGATGGATGGATGGAAGACATGTGAGTGCATCAAGTCCCGTGAAGCTGGTGAATCTTTCATTCAGAAATTGTGAATTCTTCATTCACGATTTCTGAATGAAAGATTCACCAGCTTCACTGGACTTGATGCACCCACACGTCTTGTCGTTACAAATTGTTTTTAATTCAACCACAAAATTGAAAACCCACTGGGTCAAATTAAGTCAAAGATAGGTAGCACTGCTGTTTTTCTAGCTAGTGGAATTCACTGAGGGAAATCTTGCACACCACTTTGACCTTCCTAATAAAATATTTTTGTTCATACATCTTTCCAGAGCCAGGTAAACCCCACTATTTGCATTTTTTTTTACAAATGTAAAGTTATCTACCACGGTTTGAAGACAGACAGAAAATGCTGCTGATTATCAGAAAGAATATGTTCTCTTTCACAAACACAAAGGACCCTGAATGGACCTCTCTCATTGACAACTCCTAATTCACAAATACAAAATTATGATTTTTAAATGTTGACTTTATTCTCTTTATTTTCTACATTCCTCTTCTCTCTCTCTCTCTCTCTCTGTCTCTCCCTCCCTCCAGTCAGCTGCTGTTTGACTTCTACATCTGCATCCCTCCGGACAAACTGCAGAAACAGAAAGTAGCATCCATGACAGAGATCGTGGGCAGCAAACTGTTCCAGAAACAGGGTGAGAAAGCTGTCGCTCTGTCTCTGTCTCAATTGTGTCTGTGTGCCCCCATATCACAGAAACGAGCTGATGGATCTTTGTCAAAGAAGGAAAGAATTTAGGAAAGAATACTCTGTGCCACACAGACAGGACATAGGAATTTTCAGCCCATTTGATGCACGCATGGCTGAAAAAACATACCCCCTATAAATCACCTTTAACATAGAAATGGTCTGCGACAATTACTATAAGAGCACTCTTATAATATGGCATGGCATGTAGAGCTTAGGGTTTAGTATATAGTGGATTTGGGGATTAGATGTGTAGGTGTAGGATTACATACAGTATATCATTTGTAAAGGAATAGCTGTTTCAATGGATGTGTTCTTGTTATGGATTGCTTAGATGTATCTGAGAGACGGTGGAAAAACTATCAACAAGTGCTTCACAACACAACAATATAAAAAAATGTGCATCCTGTCATCATAAAATCTTAAAAATGTAATTGGATTATGATAAAGAAGTAGAACAGAGTAATATTTACCTTACATAGTGTTACTAGCTGGCTTGTGTGTGTGTATGCTCTCTCCTAGCCAACATCTTTCAGATCTTGTGAATTTACACTAAACAGCCTGCAGGAGGTCTCAACAATAAAGGAAGCACTGATAACGTGAGCACATGCAAAATACAGTATGATCGAAAACAGACGTGGGATGTTACCTACAAACAAAAGGCTATTTCAAGTGCACATATTATGCTGTTTTTTTATCTCTGTCTCAATGTAACCACAACCTTCCTAGCTTTCAAATTCTGCCACTGTGTGGCACGGTATAGCTGTGTAACATTAAATATGGTATAGTACCACATGCTAGTTAGCCAGCTAACATTAGCTAGCTAAGCTAGCTAGCACAAAAACCAATAGCTGAACCATAAAAAGGGGGTCATTTGTGTGTTTGTAAACTTTGTTGTTGAATATTTAATGTATCATAGGTATTGTCTTGTAATTGAGTTTTTATACTACAGTGTTAATTTTCTTAACAGAGATGTTTTTCTCTGTTTCCTGCCCAATGACTACAGATGTAAAATAGCTTTATAGCTAACTCTGGTACAGCTAACAAGCTGTGCACTGTCCCTGTCAAATAAATAAATAAAATACATGGTGAACGAGCAGTAATAATGCTTATTTATAATTCCATTATCAAAAAAATACCTCAAACGCATTTGGAATTGTAATCGTATCAATACCGGTGTCAGTGGAATCAGGAGGACCCATGCTGTGCCCCATTTTGATGACAACAGCTTGATCAGATAACAACCGCCTGATTGGATAGTGACAGACAGCCTGCTTCTGGCAGACGGACAGGGAGGGCCCAAAGGGCCGTCTGCACTGTGCGGTTGATGATTCATATTTATTTATTTATATAGCACCTTTCCAGCAATACAGCACAAAGTGCTTCACAAATAAAAAATATAAAAGGGATTAAAATAAAAGACAAAAAACTAAAATATAAATAGAATATAAAATAATAAAAACAAATTACAATGCAAAACAAAGGTTAAAAGGTTGTAAAAGCAAGTCTGTAAAAGTATGTTTTTAAAAGGGTTTTAAAAGAGGACACTGAAACCGCTGTTCTAATATCTACTGGAAGGCTGATTATCAATGTCGTTTTTTGGGTACTGATACTACCAGGGCGACTTGTTTGCCAGACCCTTATCTCGAGCGCAACTCGCGGGTGCGTCTTGTATTGATCGCAGTGAGCTGATTGATTCCCCCTGGTCCCAGCAAGGACCTTATCAGCATTCGTTCTCCTCCCTCAGTCTCCCCTACCATACTGGGCATTAATAAAGAGAAAAGGAGAATGGCATTCACCATAAGCAAGCCTGGCACTCCTACATTTTCTTAGAGAGGGAAAGTGAGGCGAAGAGAGAGGGCAAGACACCTTGACCTTAAAGCGTTAATGAGAAATCGAAATGCAAATAAATATATAAATGCTGCCGGAGAGGGCAAACCACGGCAGGTTGTGTTAATTATTACCGGAGAGTTCTGTCCATCAGGACTGATTCAGAAGCAGCTGCTCTCCAAATGGCACCTCTGTGCCAGCTGTCAGTCACGGCTCAAAATTTCCCCACCTGCTGTAGGAAAGGGAAGGATAATTGCATCCTGTTCAATTCTGATGAGAATAACAGCCTTTTTAGCAGCCACCCAGCTTCATGGATCATAACCCTCCCCACGGGCAGGTTCAGGGTGGCTGGTCAGTCAGAAGAGGCTACCAGAATATCACCAGCATCCTTTCGCTGTAGGACATCCGCAGCAATAACCATCTCTGTCTGGGCAGTCTTGCTTTGTTTTGATCAAATCCCCATTGCACATTTTCAGCACCATTACTGGTGGTCTCTCGTGAAAGCTCCCAGCACTTTGAGAAAAGACTGTCTCCCAATTGTCCCCTGGTGGGAGGGGGCGGTTTCCTGAGAGACATCAAGGCTCTAGCAAAGAGCTGTCACATCCTTTTGATCATTTTAAAAACATGACGTCATGGGCGTTTGCTGAGAGCTCGACAGGGCGCAGGGTGTGTGGAAGAAGGACCGTATTTTTCTGAAAACAAACGCAATGGCACTTCCGACTGCAACAGTATTCCTGTCGGGGACACAGTGACACTGATCTGTGTGCGGGGCATGTCACAGGCTCACACTCAGCCTATTTTGAAGGTCTCTTGATAGACAGTGAGAGAGGAGAGAGAGGCTTTCATCTTAAACCAAGTCTGCCACTCTGAATTCAATATGAATGCAGATAAATGCAGTGGTTCTGTAATAGAATAGTAGAAATGTGGATAGTTGTGCTCTACTGAAGCTGAGGTGCAAACAAAATACAGTTTACAGAATGACAACAGGTGAGTGCAGAAGCTTCTTTGGAGGTTGGTGAATATGTGGAGGCTACTCACATTACCTAAATGTCAATGGTCTTAATGATTTTAATTCAATAACTAGGTAGAAGAAGAATAAAATCAATTCCTGCCACTCGCTGTAAACTTGTGGAAGGCCTTTTATAATCCAGTGGAAATTAATCCAGGAAAGGAAAGAGTTTGGTATTTTCTGTGCCGTTAAATAACAATGGCAGTTCACCATCACAAGAAGAGACCTTGATCACCATCACAAGAAGGGACCTTGATGCAGCTACATTGAAATTTTTATGTGAAATTATTTTTGAATTCGGCAGCATATAATCTTTGTCGTCTGCGCAATCTTTTGAGAAGTGCATTGCAATGTGGTAGCAGAGCACAGCTCTTTCTCATGGGTGATGTTTAGAGTTCATGTGCCACAAATGGCACACTGTTCACTTAACCCACGAGGCCCTTATTTAGGACACTGAGTGATGTGGCGAACGTTAATGAGCTTGCAGATTCTCATAGATCTGATTCCTCTGGTGTCTCTTGATGATGGATGCATTCATTAGGGGATGGTACTGTGGTCAATAACAGGAGGTGTAACGCCGAACTGGCTGTAAAACGATGCAGTGTTAGCGGGAGCTGATTACACACTGGCGCCATTACGGAGGTAGGCCAGGTGTGTTTGTGCACACTGTATATATAGATTGTCATTTCATCTGCCGTGTACAAGGGCATTGATTCAGCAATTCTCCCTCACAGAAAAGGTCATCTTTGGGAGATCGCAGCCAAAGTCACCACCAAGGCTGGTCAAGGAAACGTTTGTCGTCATGACTCAACCTTTTGTTAAAAGGTTGTTCATTATCGATGTGAAGTTTACAAATGCAAAAGAAAGTTTGTTGCGTTTAAGAATATGGGGGAAAAAAAGAAGAATATGGGTGGGCAAAGGTTGCGGTATGGGTGACAATGTCACAAGACGTGGGGGAGTTTGAAGGATTGACGTGGTTGAAATTTGTCATTTAATTCAGATTAAAGAGTTCATGTATTACAGGCTAGTAAATGAGCAGTTTTGAAAAGAAGATGGTGCAGTGGTGAGAGTGCTTGGTAACTGAAAGAGAGCTTGTTTTGAACATTTGAAAGAGGTTCGTTCTCCTCTTAAAAAATGAGAAATGTAAATAGATGTTCTGAAGTGCTGTTGTGGTTATTTTGTCACTATTTTTGTACTTGGTATAGGGCTCTCGCCTCTTGAAAGGTTTCTCTTCTCTTCTCTCCTTTCCTCCCCCCTCTGCCTTCTCTCTTCTCATCTCCTCTGTGCTCCCCCCTCTCCCCTCCACCACTCCTCTGCTCTCCTCCCATCTCTCCTCCTGTCTGGTGTCGATGCCCTGTTTCCCCCAAATTGCACAGTGCCCCCTGCAGGGCAGCAGCTGTGACAGTAAGGAAGCATCCACTTTTTCTGCCCAATGGGCCCGACGGCCATTTTAAATGAAATATTTATGACATTTCAAACGCAAATACAAGCTGTTTACTTTCCTAGGGAAAATAGCCAGGAGTGTGAAATGAGAAACGGAAGCAGTTATTGACAAACTTATGGCACACCAAATACACAAATGAATATTTAATGAAAGCTTGACTGAATGACTCATTCAGGTGTCAGAAGATGATGTGAAAATATGTGTGTGTGCGTGTGTTTTTTCAATATGTGTGTGTATTTAAAATGCGTTCTGTGCTTGCACTACACTTGAGTCTGAGCTTTACACAATGATGTGTATATGTGTGTGAACCTGCCCACACCTAATAATTATAGGCACTTGTTCCGGAGGGTTAGCCAATGCAGTAAAAAAATTAACCTGACTACGCTGGGTGGCTCATCTTGTTCAGGCACCATTCTAGTGTGTGGATGGGCCCCACCGCTCCAGTACTGACTGTGGCCAGTAGCCCCATGGGGCAACAAAACTCACTCAGGAGGGGTTTTTTTGCATGAAAAATCACATTTTAATACTTAAATCCCTAAGAATAATAGTGTAAAACTAAAACTGCAAATATCTAACCATTTATCAGAAAAATAATACCCACCTTGAAAAATATGATTTATCAAAACTCACTCGGTCCACTGAGTGTGTTTTGGAAAAACACTCTTCAATTGGTGGTAGCGTTGCCCAGAGATTCAGGTGGCAGGGATGACCGTCTCTCATCACACACCAAGGACCCCTGTGTCTTCTGACGAATCTTGTCTGTGCAAGCTTAAGGATGCGACCACACAGAGTTTTTGCATTCATCAAAAATGGATTGAGCTTGGGCTCCTGAGTGGCACGACCGATAAAGGCACATTAAAAGTGCAGGTTGGGTTTGGGCGCAGGCTAAACCAGCGCGGCTCTGGGAGTCCCTTTTGGGGGCAGCCATTGGGAGGGATACTGGCAGCAGTTGGGAAGTTGAACAAGAAGAGGGTACAATTGGCAACCAAACTGGCAGAAAATGGGGGGAAAGAATCAGAAATGAATTTTAAAGAATAAATAAATAAATGGATTCAGCTAACACATTTTCAATGGGGCTCAAAAGTTGATGGACAAAAGTTGATGAAGTTTTGGGCTGTGTCCATGTTTTTTTGTACGTCTTTTGAAGGACCACAGTATACATAATCATCCGTTAACTGTTCAGTAGTCCATTAGAAATGGCGAAGGTGGTCCTTGCCATTTTCCAACATGGAGGAAAAAGTTATATTGGCTGTATACACCTTCCTGGAGCTGTATGATGTAGCTAACGTCAGCTGTATAAGAAGGCAGGAAGAAAGCCACCATGGCCTGGCATAATGTCAGTTTAATCACTGGTCTTTCAGATTGTTTTATTGAATTGCGATATTGACACTGTCGCTAGCTCGCTGTCACTTTGATTCCTGGTTTGATTTCTCTCCCCTGCCATTATAAAATCGAAAACCCCTGCAAAAAAAGGCAAAGCCTCCACTACCCCTTAAAGACGGATACAAAATGAGCAGTGAAGGATGGGTGTGCAGTTTGAATATGCCTCATCCTTCTCTGGGTAGCCATGGCCTAACTTTTGAAGCGTGGTGCAAAAAGAAGCAGTGGCTGACATCACGTGTTCAGGAGGAGAGCGTGTGCTCTTCCGCGCTCTCCCGAATTGATAACGGACATTGCAGCGAGTGTGGCTTAAGAATAGAATTGGCCTTTCCAAATTTGTTTGAAAACTGGGGGAAAAGCATATAAACCATAAACAAATCCTGTATCAGAACTGCATTATGGTGTATGCAGGGTAGTATAATGGTTAGGGAACTGTGCTTGCAACACCACAAGGTTGTAGGTTTGATTCCCAGGTGGGGCACTGCCGTTGTACCCTTGAGCAAGGTACTTGAATTACTTCAGTACATATACAGTTCTATAAATGGATTGTATGTAAAGAAAATGTAAAACTGTGTAAGTGGGATAAGGGCTTCTGCTTAAATGCAAAATGTAAATGTGTATGAATTAATAACTGACAGCTTTGTTTGTTCCAAACTGATTACCAGTTGGGAACAAACCACTTCCTGTTTCTGGCAGTTTACCAGTTAGCCGTGGACTGCGCACCTGTTAGTGACAGATCGCTTGATTATGCATTACCATGGTACAGGATTACCTGTCACTGCATTTAAAATCTTACATATTGTATAATCAGTAATGGGATGGTATTCATATTATAATTAATTACTGTATTTAGAATCCTGACTTATTGAAATGATAAACACAAATATAATGCATACACAAATAAAAAATATTAATATGCAAAAATATATGCAAAAAAACTCAGTTCTTTATTGGGATTGACTCGACGACGCATTTTTCCATTTACCTGGCCAGTGGCAGGAAGGAGACTGTTGTAGTTCTGTTGAAATTGTGAAAGTTTTCTAAAATAACAATTAGATGTGACAATTTGTCACAGTTTACACGCGACACTGTGTGTGTGGCCTCTTCAGCAGTCTTTCGGTGAAGCCTGCCACCATGCGATACTTTACACCTTTTAGATTTAATATCTGCCATCCAAAACGCCACTGCAGTCCAGTCTAATTCAATTCATTTCAATCTGCACAAACCCAGCAAGGGTCCGGACTGATTTAGAAGCCACTGGTAATTGAAACGGCGTCTTATTACCATGTGAAATAGTTTATGGTATTTGTCATGACTTTGCACTCTGAAATGATTGATGGGTATGTTTTCCAGGACTGAGTGATTTGCGATTTCTGGCAGTGCATTGGGCTCGGATTTCTGTCCGTAACTATTAATGATATTAACTCTATGATAAGCGATCTTTGGTCTTCCGGTCCTTTAGGGGAGAGAATTTCCCACATATACAGAAATATTTATTGCACATTAATTAATTGGGCTTCTGAGTGATCAATTAATATATTCCTTTTAACCATTTGTTGCTTATAATGTATTTTTGATCCATATCCAAAATATATTCGAATAAAAGGTACTGCAATCGCTTCAATGTAGGGGAGGGCAGTCACAAGTCAACTTGCAAGCAAATAAATCGCTGGACTTGTCTGTTGGAAAAAAAACAATTATTTTATTTAGCCTGAAAACAGGAATATACTCTCTTACTGAGTTAAATGCACACACACACACACACACACACACACACACACACACACACACACACACACACACACACACACACACACACACACACACACAAGAGCACACACAGACAAAGGACGTGTTCGTGCCTGCAGGCTGAGTTATATTCACAGCGAGGTGCCATGCTGATAATTGATTGTTGTTGCTGGCTGGTGCCCAGGTCAGTGCTGGTGCTCTAAAATGTCTCACTCGATGTTGAATCCCAGTTCCAATAAGGCCGCTGCCAGACCCCCTGGTGATGAAATCTCCAGAAGCATTAATGGGGCTAGCTCGTGTCTCGCACAATTCCTCTGTAATGGGCTGGAGGTGTGGCAAAGGTAGGACTGCACTGACTAATCAGGATGCTTTCCACAGCCGCGTTAGCTGAGCGTCCATTTCCCTCTGTTTGGCGGGGTAGCGCACGCTCTCCGCCACTAGTCCATGTCAGTCCATAATTAACAGTCATGCATGAGAGTTGAAGGTGATGCAACATCCCTTCGAAGAGATAAAAACATCAATGAACAGTCTTTATCTGTAGTTAGGGATGAATTAGGAGAAACACCTGGCATGTCTTGTAATGCTAGACTAAGGGCATAATGATTATGAACTCAGTATGATATTAATTACCTTTCAAGTGTTTGCTAATTCATTCATAATTACAGATGGAGGTTTCTCACTGGTGTTTTATTGAAATTCCCGTCATTGGAATTGAATTATCCTCATCACTGGCAGAGCGAGGGTATTCTCAGACATTTGCCAGTGTTCTCATCACTGGCACAACATCTGAAACATATTGACCATTTCAAATCAATAACACGCACAATAACTCACTCAATAACACGCACCACTGCACCAATCCGCATTCCCCCCAAAGGACATAGGATAAGGTCAACCTTGCATGCACAAAAAAAAACAAGGATGAGAATAGTAGCCTATATGCCATTTATTTGTAACTGTAATTTTTTCGCACTTCTGCCACTCCAAAATACCAACGTTTGCAGCTGTTTTCAGACTTCTCGCCATCTTTTTGTGCTGTCTCACAAGGGCCTCTGTTTTTTTTGCCTAATAACCATCACTAGCTTTGTTGTGATTTGTATAAATTCTAAAATTCTTTCCTTAAATTATTGTTTTTTTATGGTCATGCACGAGTTGGAATTTGGAGCCGACTTTGAGAGAGGAAAGGAGAACGGTAACCCTATTCACACCGTTTAAAGAGTGCATCCGCTAACGCTGATTGAGCTTTTCTTGTTGTTGCTTAATGTTCATGTGTCAGCGAAGCAGGAGATTGTTTTCTATCAGGGGCGCTCAGCGCAGGACGGCTCGGCAAGACAAATTATATTCGGGATCGAGGTGTAGATTAGATTACACAGGACATTTGCATTTTTTGAAAAGCAAAGCAGTCATTTCTGTCTCTGGCAGAGCTAAGTATGTGCTGTCTGTGAGGTAAGTGTGTTGTGTGCGTTATGTGTGGTCAGTGTGTTGTGTGTAGTGTCTATTGCCATTGTGTGTGTGTGGCAATAGTGTGTGTGTTGTGTGAGCGTGGTGTGTTTTTTATAGCATGTGTGAAGTGTGTGTGTTTGGTTTTGTGTTTATTGTGTTCGCTCAGTGTGTTGTGTGCAGTGTTTGTGGCGTGTTGTAGCATCTGGTTCTGGTGTCGTGCGCAGAGTGCCGTGATGTCCTCCTGCCCATGATGCTTCGGGAGTTGAGTGGCGCGCTGTCAGCGGGCGGGGACGGGCCATACGATGAGCGCAGGAACAGCTTGGAGCTTCTCAACAACATCCTGGAGGTGCTGAGCAGGACAGACGTGGTAAGAGAGAGAAAGTACCTCCGTCTTACACTGCTTTTACACCCCCCCAACACACGCACACACACATTCCTGTACCACACCCTGTGCTATACACACACACACACACACACACAAACACACACACACACACTCCTGTACCACACCCTGCGCTATACACACACACACACACACACACACACACACACACACACACACACAAACACACACACACACACTCCTGTACCACACCCTGCGCTATACACACCCACACAGACACTCATACATACACACACATACACACACACTCCTGTACCACACCCTGCATTATACACACAGGCATACACACCCACACACACATACATACCCACACAGACACTCATACACACACACACACACACACACACTCCTGTACAACACCCTGCACTATACACACACATACACACTATCATCTTCTCTTTGCCTTACCACCCGATTGACCCCTCCTCCCTCATCCTCCAGCACCCATATCCCCTTTTTCCTCACAAGTGGAGTAGAGAAATGGAGGGAGAAAACAAGCTTTGGCAGAGAGAGAGTGTGAGAGTGTGTGTGTGTATGTGTATGCATGCCTGCTGACTAAATATATATATATAGTCTGTATATATGTGTATGTGTGTGTAGGTTTGTGTGTGCATGTCTATATGTATGTGTATGTGTGTGTGTGTGTGTGTGTGTGTGGTGTGGTTGTGCTTTGGAGAGACAGCTGGGATTCTGAAGCAAATAAATAACGGAAATCCCTCTGCCATATGAAACCAGCAGACATAATTTCTATCTGTCTCTCTCTCACTCAATCCCCTTCTCTGCATATTGAATTGATTATCATTACAGGAGCATTCCTGCCTTATCCCATAATTTACACTGTACTGTCCACCACAACAGCCTCAGTAACCACACCATACTAACACTCACACCCCTCAATTCAGCTTTCAAATAACACAACACACACACACACACACACAGTCTCTCTATCACACTCACACACACACACACACACACACATTCTTTCTCTATCACAAACCCACACAGAGAAACACATTCACAGAGAATACAAAATTGACACATAGAGATGGACACACACACACACACGTGCACACGCCCACACACACAGGGTCAGATTAAGTTGTGGTCACTCTTTTCCTGTTCTCTGCCCAGAAGTTATTGTGACTCACATTAAATCATCTCCTCATACACGGGGAACAGTCTTTGTCGTTTTGACAAAATAAACTGTATGTGAGTCAAAGTGAGCCAAAGTGCAATTAAAGGAGACCACAGATGCCCAGGAAGGTCAGCACAATCTCAACCTTAATATATTTGAAAATATCACCCCTGTTACACCAGTATGATTCCTGTTACAACAATATCACCCCATTACAAAATCACCCCTGCTATAGCAATATCACCCTGTTACACCAATGTCATCCCTGTTACACCAATATCACCAGTTACCCAAATATCACCCTATTACACCAATATCATCCCTGTTACACCAATATGAAACCTGATGATTCAATAAGCAAGCCTTATAAAGCATTATAAAATCTTCCACCATTCTCACTAACTGCAGCTCTCCTTTTATTTCGGGGTGTGTGTGTGCGTGCTTGCAGTGCGTGTGTGCAATGTGTGTGCTGTGTGTTCAGTGTGTATTCAGTACTTCTGTAGTGTGTATTGTGCATGTGCTATGTGTGTATAAGTGTGCAGATGTATGTGTTATTTGCATGAACACACACTTCATTCTGTTCTTGTCTTCACAGGGTGACACATTCAAGCATGTTCAGGATATCGTGCTCTCTCTTCTGAGGACCATAAACCGCACCGTCATCACCATGGGCCGAGAACACGCTCTCATCGTAAGTAACTCTCCACCCTCTCGTTGCCTGCTGCCCTCCCCTCCTATCCTCTCTTTCTCTCTCTCTCTCCATTTCTCTCACTCTCTGTCTCACAACCTTCCTCTCACCAAACCCTACCCCCCTGTACCTCCGCATCAATGCCAGGCCAGAATCAGATCACTTGTAAGAGAGGCTAAAGTGGGTCGTTTAACTGGCTCCAGGGAGCGCTGCACTGTCCCAGATCTTACCTGCTCTGGTCACTCTGTGATACTAACTCTGTGATGTGTCACTGATCTGAGCTCTGTTGCATAGCAGGGGCAAATGGCTTGCGGTCTGACCAAGGACCCAGGACAGCAGCGTTACAAACTGTCACATAAAATTATATTGAAGAATATTGCAGGCCTACACCCTGGTCTGCACAGCATGAAGACTTCCTGGTGGCAGGTTTTATACATGTATGTGCAGTCCTGTTTAGATCCTGCCACTGTATGTGTGTGTGTGTGTGTGTGTGTTTGTGTGTCCCTTACTAATTATGACACACTGTCATACAATACACATACACACACACACAACCTCCCTGTCTCTCTCTGTCTCACATACACACACACACACACACACACACACACACACACACAGACACATGCACACCCACGCACACAGATAACACTATTTAAAAATACGGACTTTATTTGATCCCATTGTGTCATTTACAAACAACTGCAAAAGAAAATGGTGTGATAGGCTCTATAGCCCTTTCTATAAAAAAAACTGGTGTAGCTCTGTGTTTGGCTGAGTGTACAGAAGGAGTGGGGGTGCAACAGGAAGCAATTGTTCATCTATATCAGGGGTGGGCAATTCCAGTCCTGGAGGGCCAGTGTGTATGCAGACTTTTGTTTCTACCAATTAATACCGGTTCACTCTCAGATTAGATTACAGTAAACATTTCATATAGGGACACATTTCATTCAGCTGTCATACAAGTTTTAACATAAAACTTGTCTAAAATGTCAGATCATGTAAATGATTGGGATAATTAAATAATTAAGAACAGAAGTTGGCATGAAATACAGAAACAGATACAGCCCTCTTTGCCCACCCCTGATCTCGATGCACTTTCTCTTATATCTGTATTTACTGCATCAGTGCATGTGCACTATTTATTCTGCTTATGTACTTTGATACTTTTTATGTTGAGCCCTCTTCCTGTCTCTGATTGGATAAATGGTGCTATGAGGGAGGGACTCTAGGCTCTGATTAGGGGAACAGCATTCAAGGTGTTAGAGGGATGATTGTGGGACAAAGTCAGCCAGCTACACAGATAGCCTGAATGTCAGACACTGTGAGTCTCAATTGTTAGCCGCAGTCATAATTCAGCACTCCCGTGAAGCAAAGTAAAATTTTACGTGCCTGTAACTTTTTGAGCGAGGTGGCCTTATTGCAATCCGCTGGGAAAAAGGTGCACGTGATTGAAGCGTAGGTCCGGTGTGCGCCGGTCCGACATTCGCTCTGTCAGTGTGTGTGAAAGATCTCAATCTTTATCGCTGCTCTTCTACTTCCAGTCGCAGTAATCTCACTCGGCTATAAAGCATGAAGGGGACCCCTCTTTGGAAGGAGGGAAGCGATATTGCCGTTTCTCCTCGCGGACATGAAACGCCATTTCACTTACTCTGTCCCCCAACATTGTCACAACATTCTGACGAATGATTTGTTCCTGTCACTCGGAACATTTAGAAAAAACGGAGAAGAGTCGCAAGCAGAAGATGCGGTCAGGTTTTTGTTCTCCTCCTCTGAGACAGTGTGCCTTATCATCCTTGCACACTGTCTCAAGTCTGTGTGACGGTATGTGATGATCCCACGACAACAGCTCTCTGTAGTGTCTCCTTGTCTGACAGCGGCTTGTTGTGTCGTCTTGGTGACACCTGGTTGTCCTGTCTCCTAGGTGACAGCTGGCTGTAGTGTCTCCTAGGTGACACCAGGGCATAGTGACTCTTGGGTGACAGTTCACTGTGCTGTGTGTCACTTAGTGATGGTTGGCCAGAGACCTTCCTGCTGAAATGTACATCTATAGCCACCAGAAGCATTTCCTGCGCAGTTTCTTAACTTTGTTCTTCGTGGTGGAGGTGGGGCGGGGGGCAACAGGCGGGCCAGGCAGGGGAGTGTCATATTCCCCCTCTAGGGTCTCCAAAACCCCCTGGAAGCGCCCCTCCTGCTGTCGAAAGTCATACTCCACACTGTGCGAGAAAGAGAGAGAGAGAGAGAGAGAGACTGTCACATATTCAGCCATGCTGTCATTCCCTGCTCAGCACAGAGCTGTATCAGCTACACCTCTGACCCTGTTTGGTCACATTCATGTTTTTGAGGAACATTTGTAAGTTCAGAAGCGTGTCTAACCAAGGATTAAAGTGGTAGTGTGTTATAATACACTCTTGTGGCAATGGATGTGAATAATACATTTTTAAAAACTGTCCAGTTGAGCCAAACAACCACTGTTGTGTTGCCAAATCCATCGGTTAATGCCCATAGAATTTGATAACGCCCCATTCTGCCAACATTCAAAGAGGTAGGCCATGCTTGGCCATCTACTTGCATGAGAATCAAGATAGCAGTGTACTTATTAAGAGATTGTGTCAGGGATCCAGGTAAAATGATAGTCTGACTGGTCATTTTTCGCTGTTGAGTTGGCCGAATATGCAATAAATAAAGCTCAATTTTGTTACCAGCCCTGATTTATATAGGTCCACAGCTGGATATCAATGGTGGTAATTTAATTAAGTTAGTTTGTTACAATTGCTCACATAATAGTAGAATACTATTTTATTATAAAATACAATTAGAAAAATTGTTGTTTTTTGTTAAAAAATAGGCATATCTGTCTTGACCGAAGTGTACCCTGACTGTTATACAATACAACCAGTGTGACTGCATAAACGAATAATTGAACTACTAATAACTGAACCATGATCACTGGTTACAAATTATTGCCAGAAACTAAAAGAGTGTCGCAGACTAATCAGAGCCATGCTATGTCTCTGGGACCAAGTATTTACGAACAAGGAATCAGACCTATACCACAATTACACAGTGTGGAGTTGGAGGCCATGAACACGGTCATGAGCGCTGAATTTCTCTCAGAGGTTCTCTTTCTCTGATTTCTACTAATTTATCATGTCCATTTAGCAATATTTTAATTAAAAAATGTTGCCTGCTGCAGCTTTGAAACTCCACACTAAACCCACAGAGCAGCACCATAACCTCAACTCCACACTAAACCCACAGAGCAGCACCATAACCTCAACTCCACACTAAACCCACAGAGCAGCACCATAACCTCAACTCCACACTAAACCCACAGAGCAGCACCATAACCTCAACTCCACACTAAACCCACAGAGCAGCACCATAACCTCAACTCCACACTAAACCCACAGAGCAGCACCATAACCTCAACTCCACACTAAACCCACAGACCAGCATTCTAACCACACACAACTCCACACTAAACCCACAGACCAGCACTCTAACCACACACAACTCCACACTGACCCACAGACCAGCATTCTAACCACACACAACTACACACTGGCCCACAGACTGGGACTCTAACCACACACAACTACACACTGGCCCACAGACCAGCACTCTAACCACACACAACTATACACTAAACCCACAGACCAGCACTCTAACCACACACAACTACACACTGACCCACAGACCAGCATTCTAACCACACACAACTCCACACTGACCCACAGACCAGCACTCTAACCACACACAACTCCACACTAAACCCACAGACCAGCATTCTAACCACACACAACTCCACACTAAACCCACAGACCAGCATTCTAACCACACACAACTACACACTGACCCACAGACCAGCATTCTAACCACACACAACTACACACTGACCCACAGACCAGCACTCTAACCACACACAACTACACACTGACCCACAGACCAGCACTCTAACCACACACAACTACACACTGACCCACAGACCAGCATTCTAACCACACACAACTACACACTAAACCCACAGACCAGCACTCTAACCACACACAACTACACACTGACCCACAGACCGGGACTCTAACCACAACTCCACACTAACCCACAGACCAGCATTCTAACCACAACCACAACCAATGATCACATAGATTAAAATAGGAAGAGGAGTTTTGGTTAGGGAGTGCACTGAAAGTGGATGGGAAATGGAGTGAAGTCATTTTTCCATTAGGTCTCTGATGGAGCAGATCCCAGAGGGGACAGCTGTTCAGCTGTGTTTGGATCTCTGTGTGTTGGTTCTACTGATCCTGTGTTTGTTTGCGGCTTTACACCACAGGAGAAAAAAAGCCCAAGCTCTTAATTAACTCCCCTGGCAGGATCTTCAGACAGAGTGGAGAAAACAGAGGCCCAAACCCTTGGGTACACTAACTCTCGAGGTGTCCTTCTTAAATCCTGCTTTCAGCTATGTGCTGCCAGCTCTGCTTTGTACCGACACATTACTATGCACTGTGAGCTCTCTGCAACTGCGTACACTGTGAGCGCCATGCTGTGACCTCTGTGCCGTGAAACCACATGCTATTTGTGGTGAGTGGTGAGATATGTGCAGTGAGCTCAGCACCGTGAGCTCTTTATGTGCAGTGAGCTCCACACTCTTAGCTAGTCTATTTAGATACTTAGCTATCTAGCGAGACAAGCAAGCAGAGGTCATTATAGCTTGCACGCTAACAAGTAGATGTAGGTGAACCTACCGTTTCACATTACGCCCTCACAAAAAGCCCCACCGTAGCCCTGCTATCCCACCTCTGCTGGGAAGCCCTGGAAAAGGCAGTGGCAAAGCTAAGGGGGCCTTTATCCCTAGTTCCTCTGAGTTTCAGTTCCAGCAGTATAAAGGGCAAGAGATGGCCAGGGAGGAACTAGGCCTTGCTTCTGGTTTATCAATCATTCCAGTTTTCTTCAGCATAGCCCCGTGTACAAATCAGATTGTCACAGAGTCCTCCGCAATGGGAGTTTTTCAAAGGGTGTTTAAAAAGGATTTTCAACCAATACAGGAAAGATTGTCATGTGAAAATGAGAAATGTCATGTGCCACACCAGGAAGCACAGCACAGAGCGAAAGCTTTGCCTCAATCAGAAATCTACCCCAAACATGGAAGGACCCAGTCTTTGAGAGTACGTGAGCGTATGTGTCTAAAGGGAGTTTGTGAGTGTACAAGTGTCTGTATGTGGACATGTGATTGTGTGTGTGAGAGAGAGAATTTGTGTGTGTGTGTGTGTGTGGGTGTGTGCAAGATAAAGTGTTTGTGATTGTGTGAGTGAGCTGCTCAGCTTCCCATCTCTGTTGTGCAGATTAGTTCACTTTGACAATCTAAAATGTCTTCAGGCAGTAACATCAAACTCGTTTTCTGTGTAAAATAATTAAAGAAAAAGTCCCCAGACTTCTTTGTCCTCCCACACACAGGCGTTAATAGAATGTACTGTCATTATCACTGCATTGTGTTCACTCCCAGTGGGTATGATGGCTCAACAGTGGTCGTTTCTTCTCTTTGATTGGCAGATATCAGGCATGTCTTTAAATATACAGGTATGTCTCAGGGCTACAAATATATATTTTTTAATCCTCCTATCATGTTGAAATTAACTGACATCTTTTATGTTTGCGGTCAAATCCCATTTGTCCCATACATCCCATATACCTACAAGTTTGTTACACTCCTGTCTTGTCCCGACCCTGCCTTGTTTCTCTGTCATCAAAGAGTATGACATGGGAGAAAAGGGAATGTCTCCAGAGACATTGTGGCTGGAAATATTGCCCTACCAGTGTCAGCATTCCAAAGGGTTCATTTTGCTTTGCCTTTTTACTTATACACTCCTGCCAAAATAAGCAACCCAATGTAGGCTTGCAAGTGGGTCACATCCAACTCTTTCCAATTGCCACCATACACCTGCCTCCCCTCGAAGTTTGTCATCTCAAGAATATCCTTTTACATTGATGGTCATATGAAGAGTTCAAATTCAGATTTTATGTCTTGGACATGGCTGACAGAATATCTGGTGGGGCCTGGAACCAGAATGACATTAGCAGCACTAAGTCTCGGCTGTCTTTTAAGTGGGGAGAGGGACCATAAAAACTTATCTTGGTGGTTGAGATACCACAGGAGGGTCAACCCCAAGGGACTCATTCTCATCAGAGGAGGATGCCTCATAATCAGGGTCCTCCTCAACATTATCCTCAGTCTCAGACACATAAATCATTTTCACTGTCAAAGAGCTGTGACAGAACCTCCTTGACAGAAAATCTATCAAAGTCCTCACACAACAATGGGTATAGTTCCCAGGGAAGCTGCAGGGAATGTCTTATGCTAGGGCCCTAAAACGTGGATTTTTTTTGAAGATCATAAAATTGCATGGGAAAGTGCCCTCAATATCATCCAAAACAACAAAAACAAGATCAAATCAAAGTGATAAAAAAATATGTGTCAAACGTTTATATTTTCTCAGGTTTTGTATAGCTATAGAGATTGGGGTCAAAATGACCCCAAACACACATTGAAAACTTATTATCATTATATAATATTATCATCAGTTTTTCCAATGAAGTTAGGAAAAGTCATGAAGTATCAAGCTGGAAAAATAATGCTACTCATGTTTTTAGAGACGTTAAACATTGAATGGGTTCAGATTGACCCCAAACATAATAGGAGGGTTAATTTGTGAGGGAGGCTCGTTTGTGTATGAGGTGTGTGTGTGTGTGTGTGTGTGTGTGTGTGTGTGTGTGTGTATGTGTGTGTGTGTATGTGTGTCTGTGTATGATATGTGTGTGTGTGTGTGTGTGTGTGTGTGTGTGTGTGTGTGTGTGTGTGTGTGTGTGTGTGTGTGTGTGTGTGTGTGTGTGTGTGTGTGTGTGTTTGGATTATTAATTAATTTATGTATCGCTGGTTCCTGATTAAACAGGGAGAGATTGGGGGATGAGTGACAGGTGACAGAGAGCCAGATTTACTAAAGGATTGTTTTAACTGTATCTAAAGTAAAGTCACAAAGCAGTCACTCCAAAGTTGCAGTATCTATGTCGGATATAGTAAATGGTTGCTATGGGTGAAATTGCTATAGGATATAACTTGCGGGGGTTACGTCACTTTGCAACTTTACTTTAGATACATAGTTAAATGTGTTCGTGCATACGTACAGTATACCTGGGGTGAATGCATTAAAACAGAGTGGAGATTTAATAGATTAGGTTGATTATGTATTCCGTCTGATTTACTAAAGCATGCCTTAATTGTGTGGGTCTCCTCTTTGCGTACAAATTTAAAGCAGGAGGTGTTTTGCTCAGGTATTTTGCTAGCCTAGCTCACATTCTGTGAACTCTTCAAAGAATGTGACCACAACAAGGAGCAAATTCTTATGGGTGATTTTTCATTTGAACTGGTGTGAAAATTGTAATAATAAAATAATAGTAATTATAACTAAAAAATAAAAGTTTATCACAGACAAATATGATCTTGATCAATGGTCCAACAAGAGCTCAAAGGCACAATTAGACTTGATGTTTTCAAATAAACTTTTTTGCGGGTTGCAGGATGCTTCACAGTACGTGTTTTGTATTACTCTCTCCAAGGTGCTGGACACTTTATCCCTGTGTAACTTTCATATTATACATCATGTCTGTTTATCTGTCTGTCTGCGTGTTACCTGTAGATGATGCACCGTGTCTGTTTGTCGGTCTGTCTGCGTGTCATCTGTAGATGATACACCATGTCTGTCTGTCTGTCTGCGTGTCACCTGTAGATGATACACCATGTCTGTCTGTCTGTCTACGTGTTACCTGTAGATGATGCAGGCTGTTTTCTGGCAGGTGGTGCAGTTGTTGAGGTCCTGCCCTGTCCTGTAGGAACAGCGTCTACAAAAATATAACAACAATTACAAAAACACTTTACATAATAGGGCAACAGACACACACACACACACACGCACACACACACACACACACACACACACACACACACACACACACACACACACACACATCCCCTGAGCAGACAGAGCATGCTCTCTTGAGTCATGCAAAACAGCCACAGCAGAAGGGTGAATTCCAGAAACATTAATTACACATCTGATATGATAATCTCAACAGGATTAATTCTGTCTCGCAGGCAGACAAAGGAACAGGACAGAAATGGGGGGGAGGAGACAGAGTACCACAATTGAGATAGAGAGAAAATGACAGGAGAGATAGACAGAGTGAGAGAGAGAGAGAGAGAGAGAGGAGAGGAGGGGAACAGGAGACTATGGGACAGAGCCCTCCCGAATATCAGGTTAATGAGGGGATGAATATCCTGACAGGGAAGATGCTGTTACCATGGGGACCATTGAGGTTCCTCTGCGGGAGTGGGGGGGTGACAGGGCCGTCGGGAGCAGGGAGAATGAGTGGCTTTACTGGAAGCCTGATTACATCCCCCAGGGTCAGTCTGCTGGAGATGGCCGATGCTCATCAGAGTGCAATAACTGTGTCTGCTCCTCCATACACGCACACACATACACACACACTGCACACACGCACACATACACTGCACACACACAGACACACGCACGCACGTACGCACGCACACAGACATACACATACACACACACACACACACACTGCACACACACACACACATACACACGCACACAGACATACACATACACACACACACACACACACTGCACACACAGACACACGCACGTACGCACGCACACAGACATACGCACATACACACACACACACACACTGCACACACACAGACACACACGCACGTACACAGACATACGCACACACTGCACACACGCACACACACACACACACACACACACACACACACACACACACAAGCACACTCACGCATGCACGCACACAGACACACACACACACACACACAGCACACACACGTACGCACACACACGTGTGCACACACGCACACACTGCACACACTGCACACACACACACACACACACACACACACACACACGCTGCACACACTACTTTGTTCCCCCCTCTACTCGTCCCTCTCTCACCCTTCACTCAGAGCTCTGCTCCTCTCCAGGTCTTGTATGACGTTTAAGAGGACTTTAATCTTCTCCTGGTTGGACAGCAGACTCTCCTCCACCGTCAGCAGGCGGTCCTGGAGGCCCCTGGGGGCCCCATTACATTTCGGGGAGGGAGACCGAGGCAGAGCTGTGTGGTGGGGAGGGTGGACATCTGGAGAAAGGGGTTTGGCGCTAGGAATGTGTGAGTATTCTGGCTGCGAAGGGGAACATTCCTGCGCAGGTGTCTGTGCATAGGGTGGTATGGGTAGGTGAGGAGGTTTGGGTTGCGTATACGTAGAGTGGTCAGGGAGGGTAGCTTTTGGTTCTGTGTGTGTAGAGAGGTCAGGGGGTGTAGGTTTGGGCATAGGCTGTACAGGGGCTGCCAGGGTAAGCCTCTCTCCCTCAGAGCGCACCCTGTTTTTTGAGCTTGGGGCGGGAAGGGTCATGCTTCCCCGTAGCTGGGCCGCCCTCCTGCGGCACGCGGGGGCCATGCAGGGCGGGGCCTGTGACTGTCTCCTCCCGCAGTGGGCGCAGATCCGCGGGGCCGCTGGACAGGGCCGGGAGCTGGCCTGGGACTCCGCGCTCCTGAACGCTCTCCCGCCCGTGTGCATGTCTGCTCCCCGAGGCTCGGCCTCTTCCTCAAAATGGACGCGCCCTGCGCCGGCCCTGCCCCTTCAGCGCTTTCACTGCACACGCCGCCCACCGCCTCTGGAGCGACCACGCTGCCATTGGTGTAGCGGGAATTCCGCTTCCCTGTTGGCTGACTGCTAGCCCCGCCTCCTGATTGATCCTCCTTTATTTCTCTCACGTGGCAATAGACCCCGCCCCCTACATCCCTCTGGGCCACATCCTGTGAAACGCTATTGGCTGTGGAGTTCTGAGAAACTTCCTTGGCGCTTGTGCTGGACGTCCTCTTTCCAGTGTGCACTGTCTCCGTGACCTCAGCGTTGACCTTCCCATGACCTTCCTGTGACCCTGGCGGACTGGTGCTGCGTTCGGATTGGCCAGGCGGTTTCTTCCTCTTCAGGGAGAGCAGGGCTCGAAGTTGGGGGGAGGTCTGCACCCCCACATTGCACAAGGGGCCCCATTTCTGTGACAGCACCCTGCCCACTCTCTCACTTCCCCCTGTCTTCCAGCTCCGCCCCCCTGTCAATGGGATGCCCAGTTCTGGCAATGGATTCGTGGTATTGGCTGCCCGTCTCCCCATGACCAGGCAGATTGGCTCAGCCCCCTGAGGAGCTGGAAGGGGAGGGGCCACACTGTGCCATCACAGCTAGGGGTATCGCTGTAGCCTTAGATTTGGAGAAAAATATTAAATAGGCTGAAGTTCTTGTCTTTGTCTATGTGTGTGTATGTGTGTGAAAGGTTTTGTGTGTGTGTGTGTGTGTGTGTGTGTGTGTGTGTGTGTGTGTGTGTGTGTGTGTGTGTGTGTGTGTGTGTGCATTTGCTGATTAGGCTTTGTGACCGGGCTGGTGACTCCAGTTAGAATTTCTCCTACAGAACAGAGAGAGAATGGGGGAGAGAATACAGACACCATTAAAGCCCCACACACATTCTTCTAAGCTCAGTTATTCAGTGTTTATACATATAACATTAACACCAGCCAGTTTAACCCCAGGAAACAGGGAAGGGGGTCTGTGTAGGACAGCAGGCAGACTGGTGGACTGTCCCTCTGAAGGGCATCCCTGCTCTGAAAACATGTTTCATGGAAACACCTCTTTGTGTCCATCCCAGCTGGACTGTCTCCCTCTGTTCTTGCTGGATGGTGTTTCTGCCTAACATCAACTGTCTGTCTCTGTGCTGGCCGTACTCTCTCCCCTTTTGTCCCAGCTGGATGGTGTCTCTCGGTTGAGCTGCAGATAACTGGACGATCATGGCGGTTCTGTTCTGTTCAGAAGCAGCCTGTTTAAGATTCTAAGAGCGGGATCCTGCACAGGGTCCAATGAATGATTTTCCGGATACCGACGGAGGGCTTTAATATTCTCAGGCAGATTATGCAAACAGGCTTTAGCCTGACAGGCAGAAGACGACAATGCTGATGTATACCTGCCTGTTGTGACACAAGGTTTTAAAGAGGCTGTCCTAAAGACCGCCCCCCCGATTTAGCCCACCTTTGAGATGTATGCTGGTGATCATTGTGCCAGTCTGCTAATGACTTCATTAGTTCCTGACAGAAGGAAATTAATAAACTGTTTGCTGTTGCTCATCAATTTGTCCAAAGAACTAAGGAACAGCAGTGTCTGGACATCAGGGACGTAGCCTGCGTGTGTGTGTGTGTGTGTGTGTGTGTATTTATGAGAGAGATTAAATATGTGAGAGACACACACACTGTGTGGGTATGTGTGTAGTTTAGGACAGGATTATTTATGATAAACCTGTTATTTTGTGTCTGTAGAGCAGAAAACTATTTATCCGCACGTCAGAAGATAAACCTATTATTTCTCAATGTATTCATTTATTTGTTAACCTTTAGGGTGTGTTAAGGGGGCATAGACATAGGCCTATGCCTCTTAGACATAGACTTAGGCTTCTTAGGGCTTTTAAGGGGTCTCACCTGCTTAAATCAGGGTTTCTCAACCTGCTAGAGCCTGCAGCTATCTTTCCATGTAATATTTTGTAGTCTCCTTCTTCCATGGGAAAATATTTTATCCATGTTTCTCAGATCAGCAGTTCAATGTCAATGGCAGAAATGAAAGTGTCTCTCTCTGGTTCCCTCTCTTAGAGTTTAAAGAAATAATCCCTATTCATCTTCTTAAACTACATGCATACCCAACTAAACTAAACTGAACTACATACATATCCACACAGTGTGTCTCTCACACATGTTTAACCTCTCAAACACACACTCACTTTTATCTTCCTCTCATTCTTCTCTTTTTCTGTCTCCACATACCCCTCACTCTTCTTTTGCTATCCACCCCTTTCCCTCTGTACCATGTTACCTGTTCTTCACTTTGTCCTAGTCACACTGAAAGATCATGTCCATACACACACACACACGTGCGCGCGTGTATGAATGCATCCAAATGTGCGCTCACACTCACACACACGTACACTCACATCTACACACAAGCACATATATATACAAATCCACGTGCATATGCACACACACATGCATACCAGCATACTTACACACTCTCTACTCTACAAATATCACCCAAGACACTTGTAATCACAAACTTTCACTGATGTGTTTAAGCTCCACTCCCAAATATATGTGTGTAATTCTACCTACTTCCCTAATTTGTATGCAATTCTACTCACTTCCCTAATCTATGTGTAATTCTACTTACTTCCTTAATTTCTATGTAACTCTACATCACTCCTGAATCTGTGTGTAACTCTACTCTCACCCTTCTGTGTGTTACATTGTGCCTTGCTGTAGGAAAGGCAAGTGGGAGGAGCTGTGGCAAGCAGTCTTTGATTGGATGTTGGTGTGTGCCAACAATAGATACTGAGAGCTGTAGATGAAGCCACTATCCCCACATTTCTGACAGATGAAACTCCTCAAATAGAGCCAGCCACTGCAACCCAGCTAAGCACGCACGCACACACACACACACACACACACACACACACACACACACACACACACGCACACAGTTTTTTTAGGCAGGCCATTTTCAGCAACTGGCTATTATAGACTGTGATTCAGTCCTCCAGCAGCAAGATGCCGATATGACGTCCTAATGAAGCCACCTGTTGAGCAATGATTAACAATCATCCCACTGGGGTACCTGAATCATCTCAGTTCTTCATTTAATGATTACTAATTATGCACAATTACACAGTGATTCACAGAATAGTGCTCATGATTATTACGTAACACATATCTTCCATTTCATTCAGCAGCATCCTCAGTAATGGGTCAATAATACGTCAGTTTTTACCAATAACAAAATATTTTTTATTAAATATTATTATTATTTATTATAACTGGTGATTTTTTACTGGGCTTTTTACTTATTATGAAAATAATTAAATCAGAAATAAAATACTGAATGACAAATGCCAGTTGGCTTTAAAAAAATATTAGAAAGATTATCTCCTATTATGGAATAATTATAAATTAATAATAAAATGTTACAAAAATACATGAATTTGTTAAGAAAGTGAAATACTTAGTTTTAGTTTTTTTGACAATGTTACTTCTCATCAAACCACAACTGTCATCCTGAACATGATCAACCACAAGAGTATGAATCACTTGGGCAGATAAAAGTAAAGTATATTATATTCATGCCTCTCCTCACCACCCCACCCCCATTGGTTATCAGTTATAGTAAAAAAAAAAATATATATATTTTTTAAACTCTTACAAACTTTACACTCCTGCCAGACCACCCCACCCCACCTTGAGTTGCCTTGCCATCCCTTCCTGAATGGGACCCACGTCTCGGTCAAGTCTCTGCTCTACACTGCCCCCCAGTGTTGGAATGAGCTCCCCACAGCAGTAAGGCCAGTGGAGTCACTGTCTGTCTTCGACCACCGACTGACAACTCATATGCTCAAACTGCATCTCGCCTCAACAAACTCCTAAAATCGGAGAACTTATCCCGGCTTGAATACTTGGGACGTACTTTATGCCACATTTAGCCATATGCCCTCAAATCCCTCATGCCAGTGGTTCTCAGACTTTGTGCTGAAACCGATTTTAGCACAGTGGACGTTTGGCTCATTGTCGTTTGCTTTGTCGTTGTCATTTTCCACAAATGTTTTTGTTTCAATGACCAGGTATCACAATTTAGGACAAATAATCCTTTGGCATAATCATTCGGTTGACCCAGTCGTCTGTCATGGTTTGACGTTGAATTGTGAAAATTAGTAGCTTGTGCAGAATAAACAATATCCGTCTGTGTGCAACGCGCGTTTGCTCAGGAAAAGGCTTTCAGATGCCATTGTTTCTTCCGTCGTCTAGAATTGTCTTGTCAAATCCGTTCAAGGTCACGCGATAATTTGTTGGAACGCGCCAAACTCGTTATGATTGGTCTACCTTTGTCTAATTAATTGCTGTTTTATTCACAGCCAATTAGCATGTTGTGCTGTCAGCTGGAATGGCTCTGCAATAGAGACGTTGCAGGTTTCAGCTGAGTTTCAGGGCAGAGAACCCACTGAAAACACAGAGCCCTACTTACAGGTGTGCAATGATTCTACTGAGCATCAACCATCATTTAACCTCGACACTCGCTCTCACACTCACACACATGTACGTGCACACATACACTCACACACATGCACACACGCATGCATGCACATACATGCTTGTGAATACACACACATAAAAACTCTATTGAGCTCTATTGATGCTCCGCTGAGCATCAACCATCATTAAATCTCGACACACTGTCTCACACACACATATATACATGCACACACACACACAGTGCTGTGATACAGGTCATGATACCAGTGGAACTAGCTTCCATCTAGAGATCTTAATATTGCATGCTCTGTCTGTCAACATGCCCCCTGTGTTTGCAGTCTTTTCATTCTTTATCCCTTTCTCCCTCTCAATCTCCTCTTAATTTGCAGTCATTATCTCCTCCCAGTGGCTCTTTCCTGTCTTTATCTCTCTTCTTGGCACCCCTCTGCTCTTCGTTTCTCTCTCTCTCTCTCTCTCTCTACCAAACTCTTTGGATCTCTTGTCAGCTCCCTCGCTCTGTCATTGTCTCGCTGCTTAATCCCCTCATCTTTCCTGTTCCCTTTTCTGTCCCTCTCATTCTTTTTTTCCATTCCAACTCTCCCCCACCTCCCAAATCAAATTCGGCATCGGTCTCAGATTTTATATTTGCATTCTCCCTCTCTTCCTCCTCTACTCTCTCTCTCTCTTTCTCTCTCTTCTCTCTCTCTTTGTCCCTGGCTTTCTTTACTCTTTCTCACTCTCTCCTTCTATCAGGTACACACTGTTTCTCTCTTCCCTCTCTCTCTCTCTCTCTGCTCTACGCCCTCCCCCCCACCCCATGTGTATTTGTGTCTGTATTTTTGATGAGTTTTTTTCCGCTGAAAGAGTGTGTTTTTTTTTCAGTCACATGCAGACTAGTGACAAGCTGTCAGCTCCATGCTCTCAGATTCAGTGTCCATCACCATAAGGGTGGCCTGGAGATCGAGGAGGTCGAGTAGATGTTTTTGTACAGGGACTTGATGCAATGCAGCTGCAGGTCAGTGTGGTCACAGGCCAGCACAGAACACAGACACATGTCAGTAAAGCTCAGATCTGTACAGAGAGAGGTCAGTGGAGGGACAGATCGGTCCAGGTCCAGGTCAGTAAAGATGCATCTGTTAATGAATAGCAATGCTGAACTTTGCTGAAGAATTATTTCTGTTCAGCTGGAGGGGAACAGAGAGATACAGGGGGAGAGACTTCGAGTGAGTGACTTTGACTTTGAATTATTTCTGTACGATGAAAATTCACACAATAAAAGTGTGAAAATACACAGCGTTCCAGAGAACATTGCTAAAAACAAAAGTGCTGTTAAATATTGCGTACATGAAAGGAGGTTAAGAACATAACAAACTCATGGATTACTGGCCATTGGGAGAGAATTGTGCCACACATACACACCCATATACACATACACACACCCATATATACACACAGACACACTCACACCCATGTATACACACAGACAGAAACGCACAAACACACACACACACCCACACATACACAGAGACAGAGGCACACAAACACACACACACACCCACACATACACAGAGACAGAGGCACACAAACACAAACATGCATATATACACACAGACAGAGGCACACAAACACACACAAACAGACATACACACAGACAGAGGCACACACACCTGCATACAGACAGAGACACACAAACACACACACACACCTGCATACAGATACATACGCACCCCTATATACACACAGACAGAGGCACACAAACACACACACACACACACACACAAACACCCACATCTGCACACCTGCATACAGACACATAGGCAACTGTATCAGTCACCCTGCTGAGAGTGTTAGACACAGGTAAATATGACTGTCTTTCTCTCTTGATGAAAGTGGCAGACAGGCACACAGGTTATCAGGATACATGTCCATCTCTGTGTCTCTCTCTTTCTCTCTCTCTCTCTCTCGCTCTCTCTCTCTCTCTCTGTGTATCCCTCTCTCCAAGAGCACTAAACATAAATAGGCAATCATCATCATCACGAGTTTCAAATCTACTTTCTCACCTCAGTTGCAATCTTACCAGATTTTATCACATTTTTTCACTTGAGAAAATTGCACTGGAATTGAACACGTCCGCAAAGCTGTGGAATAAAGTGACTCCGGTGACTTACCTCTGTTCTGCGACTGCGATTGTCGTATCGGTCTCCCACTTGCTATCTCCCTCTCCGTGTGGAGTCTATTTCAGTCTGTCCGCTCAGTGGCTCTCTAATCCCAGCGCGCGTCCCCCTTTTCAGCTCCTCTCCACCCGTGGGGACTGAGAGCGCACTGATGTATCAGGTGTGAGACGCACCTCATTCACACGCACGCAACCTGTCCTAAAACTGCATTTAAAAGTCTTTCCTCCGCACCTCCCTGTCCCGCCAGTTCATTTTGTCCCCGTCGGACGCACTTTTATTTCAACTGGGAGCTCTGAGCTTGGTCATCTCTGCTTGTCTCAAATTTTGACTTCTCTCTGTCCCTCACAGTCTCTCTCTCTTTCTGTCTCTCTCTCTTTCTCTCTCTTTCTCTCTCTCTCTCTCTCTCTCTCTCTCTCTCTCACACACACACAGCTCCACTGCTGAGTTGAGAATTATTCCTGAAATCAGCTGGAGGGGAACAGAGAGAGAGAGAGAGAGAGAGAGAGAGAGACAGAGAGAGAGAGAGACAGAGAGAGAGAGAGGAAGAGAGAGAGGTGACTTCGACTCTCCGTGAAGGGACCGTGTGAAAAGTATGAACAGCTGTTCAAAGGAACACTCTGTCAGACACCCCCGTCTGGATTTGCCACCAGAGACGGCAGGCAGGGGATTTGTTCTTGGTCCCTTAGTTGAGACTATAACGGCTCTGAGTGACACAGGGATGGAGAGAGGCAGAGAGAGAAAGAAGGAGAGGAGAGATGGATTGAGGTTTAGGGATGGATCACACGGTGCCATTCAGTCAACTTTCATGTGTTTCAAGTGAATCTCTTTCACACAAACTGTGTGTAAGAATCAGTGCCAGGGTGTGCAACTCTATGCCTGTAATGGGTGTATATAGTATGCATTGTAGTTTTGTGTTTGTATGCACAGTGTATGTTTGTTGTCTGCGTAGCATGTGTATTGGGTATAGTGTTTAGTGTTTGTGTGTGTGAGTATGTAGTATATGGTGTATATGTATAGTATTTAGAAACTGATGTTTGTCTATATGTATGCACACAGGTTTATGTTTTTGTGTGAGAATATGTGCGTATCTGAGTACAATGTGGCAATATCTTGGAGAATATATATTATGTGTGTGTATTTATATGTGTGTGTATGCGGTAGTGTGTGTATAGATTTGTATGAGTGTGAATGTTTATATATTATTGTATACGCAAGTGCATGAGTGTGTTTATGTGTGCGTGCGTACGTGTGTGTGTGTGCGTGTGTGTGTGTGTGTGTGTGTGAGAGAGTGTGCGTGTATGTGTGTGTGGAAGGAAGCCTTGTAATGAGGTTTATCACCCTCCTGTTGATAAGTGTGAGCACAGCCTGCCCCCTCCTGAGAACTGAGGTCTGTAGGTCTGTTGCTCAATTCTATTCTATTCAAACCAATTCAATTCAATTCAACTCGATTTAATGGAATAACAAAAACACCTCTCTTTTGCCAAAGCACAATCATAACAATAAAAATGCATTAAGAAACTACAATGCAAAAAATCTGCAAGCTAACAAACAAATGGGCAATATAAGTAATATAAATCAGTCGACGCTGAACAGTAAAAAGGGATCAAAACCCTAAAATAAAGCATCCATGTGTTTTAACCGCCGCACATTGCAGCACACATGCCCAAGGAAGATGGGCACTCGTTCCTGCGATAATTTATATATTCGATGCATTGATGCATTGATGCATTTGCTTTAAATAATTTTGTACTGAAGCCCAGCTCTGTCTCAAATTCCCATTGAACACAGTGTGCGCACAGCCTGTCCTACCAAGAGAGTCTGTCTCAATGGCCAGGTTATATTCACAGGGTTTCTTGTTTGATCTGTCAACTTTATATTGTATCTTGTAAGGTATACTTGAATGGTATCTCGTAACCTCGCTACTTGTATAGGGGCCTTTTTTTTTTTTTTTTGCCACACAGTTACACACAGTTTGCACACAGGGTAATTGGAATGTATCTTTCCGCATACCCCTCCTAGATGCACACACACCATCAGAGAGGTCTGGGCGCAGGGTCAGCCATAGTACGGCACCCCTGGGGCAGTTAGGGGTTCAGCGCCTTGCTCAAGGGCACTTCGGCATTGTCCCAGGAAGTGCAAAATAGTTTCCAGATCATTGTTTTTTTCGTTTGGCCTTCCTGGGATTCAAACCAGCAATCCTCCACTTGCCAGCCCATGTCGCTAACCACTGAGCCACTGCCGCCCCATGTGTGCCTGTAACTTGTATACACACTTGTATGGATACTTGTATGGTATCTTGTAACCTTGTTACCTTGTCAACATTTTTCTCAGCTTTGTATTAGTCACTACGGTGAAATAGCCTGCCACAGTTTCCTGTCTGTTTACGACCAAAGAGTACTCAATGTATGTGCTTGTGTTTGATGCCCAGTAGGTGATGCAGTCTTTCTTTTGTTGCATTATAATTTGGTTGACTGTAATTGTTTGTGTTTGTAAGGTGGCGTCTTTGTATTCAATTCAATTCAATTCAATTCAATTCAATTCAATTCAATTCAATTCAATTCAATTCAATTTTCATTATGTTTCTCTCTCTGTCTTTCAAATGATCACACACTTTACAAACGATGCTGCAGAAGAGCTAGAGTACCTCTCTCTCTCTCCATCCAACCAATAATAAATTAAATATTCTGTACAGAGCATGAAAACTTCCACCCCCACTTTCCTCCGCTTCATTGCATGCTCCTCCTTCCCCCTGCACGGCTTACATTCACACCTCAGAACAAACTCTGCCTCAGGTTACGGCTCGTTAAGGTGCTGTGATCTTTATTTGACTGCTTTTTGAGAAAAGAAGAAAAATGTCTTCCAATTAGCAGCCAGAAATGGCAACTTATGCATCTGTATGCACACCCACCAATCCTGTGTGTGTGTGTGGGTGTGGGTGTGTACGTGTGTGTATATGTGTGTGTGTGTGGTGTGTCTGTGTGAATGGGGTTGGGGGGAGGGGATGGGGGAGAAAGGAGAGGTAGAGGGAGAGAGAAAGCAGAGAGAGAGAGAAAGTCACATCTGTGCATCTGTGTCCTGCTTTCTCTGTAATCTGTGGGGGCAGTGTGTGCGTTACACAAAGCATGGATGGAAGGGGGCTGCAGTACTGGGCAGGATGGGTTGGTGGGCAAGGGGGCTTGGCCAGGTTTCAGTGATCGAGGACAATTTTAATTCCATAGAGGAAACCAATTATAGAAAAACAGGGCGACGAACAGTGACCCTGAAACACATTGCAGACAGACCTGCCAGTCTGCCGTAATCCAGCAGTGGAGGGGATTAGTGTCATGGTGCTCTGTGCTCTGTGCTGTGCCCTGTGGTGTGCTCAGTGTTCTGTGATATGGTCTGTGCTATGCTCAGTGTTCTGTCCTAAGTGCTGTGTTCTGTACTCTACTCACAGTCATTAGTTCAGTGACACTCAATTTGTGTGGGAAGCAAGGAACTCAAACTACCCTGATCACATGATCATATTAACCTCTATTATTCTAACCATATTAGTCTGTCCCTTTACAGTGAGAGACTACTCGTTCAGTTCGTTAACATCTTTGTTCGGGGCCAGTGGTATATTTACAGAATTCAGGACATTTTACTGGAAGTAAACACAGACAAATTAGAAGTAGTTATGTATATGCTATACAAAGATGCTTAAGAAAATCTGGGACTAAGCAGTATTTCAGATGACATCAATAGTCAATGAGCAATGGCACACATCTCTTTACATCCCTCCACATCCACAGCGTCTCTACGTCCCAGGGTTTCGGTGCTCTGATTCTCAGATCGCTGTCTGTTTTCCCATGTCTGTCCCAGCAGCATTCAATCGCCTGGCAGCCAAATGAACAGAATTTGGTCACCATGAAAGAAACGACAGTGTTCATTTTGCTTCATTGAAAAGACAAATGTAGTGATTCCGTGCCCTTTGACAGATCCGATGTTTGAAGTAAAAGAACTATCGTTGAACAGTCCACCGCAAATAAAACTCAAGCGCCTTAAACGTGGGAAGAGATCCTTAGTGACGTTTTTGCAATTGTCCACCAAAGTTGAGGAGCAGAAGGATGGCAGCTTTTCGGGGATGTAACATTTCTTGTTCGATAAGTGTAGATTTTGTTTCAAACCTATTTGTGCTGACAGCAGTACTCGGGTGGCGGTGTGCAGCCCAAATCAGTGGTGAGAGACCTTGGCTTGTTCACTCCACATCCCGCTGAACTCTGAAGCGCTTCGGTAAACAGCCGACGGCATGAAATGGACAATAAGTCAAGCGTGACTTAATGAGCTGGTTTGACAAGCAAATATATATATCACTTTTAACTAATTAAAATACTTACAGGGCAGGTTTTATCTCCATCCTCGGAATGCCAAACGGCAGATTGCATTTGGTTATTAAGTGTCCTGGATCATTAAGACATGAAAATGGACTAAATGTATATAAACAGATGGACCCTTTGGGAGAGGAGCAGTACGGTGTCTGCCACTAAAGACTCCCTCTTCTGTCTGAGCAGAATGTGCTCCTGTTTCCCACACATTGGTGAAGGGCCTCATCCATCCAACACCTCTTACTGTCCCCTTACCTGTGACAACCATCGATCTTCACCCATCGCCTGTCCGCGGGGAGACAGCAAACAGCTGAAACATTAGAGACTCTTCACTCTTGAAGAGTGTCTTAGCACACACCTTTTTCCAGAGCAACTATTTTTTTCTCCCAATATTGTCTATTTATACAACTGGATATTTAGTGGCACAATTCAGGTTGAGTGTTCTTGCTCAAGGGCACAACGGCGGTTCCAGCAGACACGATGGGACTGAAACTAACTTGCTGTGTTTATTTTAAAAAAGGATTGAAAGAGTGAAAATCGATGTGTGTCAGAGTGCCTCTCGTTATTTCTCCCGCTTCTCACAGTCCCGCGTGGTCGCCTGCATGACGGCCATTCTCAGCCAGATGGACGACCGACACTACTCCAGCTACATCGAAACTTTCACTGGAAGTGTAGACCTTGTGGTAAGTTGCCTACGCGTCATGAATACACATCCATGAATATACACACACACCCAAACACCCACACACACACACACACACACACACACATGCACACACACACACACACACACACACCACACACACACACACACACACACACACACACACACACACATGCACACACACATGCGCACACACATGCACAAACATATATATATACAGTATGTATACCACACACATGCATATATATACATGTATGCATGCACACATACACTCACGTAAACACACACACACACGCACATACACACACATACAGGTACATACACATACGCACACACAACTACATGTGTACAAACGCACACATCCATGTTCTTTCACGCACATGCAGGCACACACACGCACGTTCATATGCAGACACACGCAGGCGCAAAGGCTCAGACAGTGTTTTTGTGGTTGTAGGATTTCCTCATGGAAACCTTCCTGCTGTTCATGGATCTAATTGGGAAGCATGTTTACCCATCAGACTGGATGGCTATGATCATGGTACAGAACAGGTGAGAGAAAGGGGGGAAAGAGGAGAGTGTGAAAACAGGAGGAGGAGAGAAGGAGCGGCCATATTAGATTGAGGGGATGGCAGGACAGGGGAGGAGAGAAGGAAGGGGTAGCACCAGACCAGGTAAAAGGGAGGAAGAAGAATACATCACTGAGAGGATGGATATAAAAGTGGATATACCTAAGCTATTACTTTGTGTACACTAACACAATATTTACTTACATTACTAACTATAAATATTAACTAATTAATATTTTCAATAACAAGTTTAACCAATTTAACAAAGAAGTCTTAAATCTGGTTGCCAAAGTCCAAAGAGACATTTTAAAAAACGCTGCAATCCGGCCAAACTTAAAAATAAAAAAAAATCTAAATGTATGCAAAATTTTTAATGAAACTGAAGAACCACACAATGAAAACCAGCTCTGCATTTAGAATAATTTAACAGTAGAAGCACAGCGTTCTGACACCTTCTATGGCAGAACAGCCACTTAAAGGCGTTAATATTTTAAATGAGTAAAAAGCCCATAACATTTAAATAAGAACTATTCATTTGAGTTTAGGCAGATCTTAAGAAACATTAGGATATGTGGATTTTGTATTTCCACAAGCAGGATTATATATTTTAGGAGTTTAATGCATGCCAGCACATGTTCTATTTATAATAATTATTATATTTGTTTTTGTAAGAAAATAAATACAGCATACGTTTTTGGTAAACTTTATTCGGGGATTGCTTTGGCAAAAACTACATAGCAGAAACCACATGTAATTAAACATGTAACAACTTTTATTTATAATAAATGGTCAAATCTGAGGTATTTTTGGTATTTTGTTTTTAGGTATTGAGGCAGATTGAAATGACATTCATAACAACATTCATGTTGAACATTCATAGCCTAAATGAATAAATGTAAAACAATAGTGACATTATAAATTGCATATAAGAAAACATTATGCAATCAGAAAAAAACATTGGTAGATGATGTTTTAGGCTATGTTTTGCCATATATGTCCTGTGCATAATTTCCAGTGTGCTCTGCATGTTTCAGTGATGTGCATAAGGACTATAAGGAAATCAATGTAAAACAATATAAAAGTAAAGGTATAAGTGTCAATATCAGTTTAGATTAAAGTAAATAAGAGTCATTCGGTGATTATATGGGCGCATTAGTTGCGCCCGCGTGGTGCTGGAAAAAAATGTGCTTTTTCTACTCACAGTCAACACAAATAGAAATCTTCGTCACCATCTTCAATCAAAATCAAATCAAAACCTTTATTAGTGCAGGGAAGCCTAACTGAGACCGAAGCCTCATTTGCAGTGGGGTCCTGTTACAAGGCACAAGTAAAAACATAATATCAAATATAAGAATAATAATAATAATAATAGATAATACAACACATAAGACCGGAACAATCAAATACACTTTACATTCAAATAAAACATGTACAACTTTACGTGAGTTGGGTGTGTAAAATAGTTTTGAAATGGCTCAAGGGTACCAGATGCAGTTTTTAAAAGTTATTCCAGATATGGAGCGCATAAAAATGGAAAGCTTTCTTGCTAAGATCTGTCGAGGAGAATGGATCTCGGTGCGTTTTCCACAGGCAAGTCGGCGACATCTGCTTTATCTCCCTCGAGGTCTGGGCAGAGGCTCACAGTCTGAATCAGATGAAGTTTCCTCATTGTCACTATTGACCTCAAGATCAATTTCCAAGTTCCTCCATCTGACTCCATCTCTTCCATGCTTTGTAGAATCACCAGAAGGATTTGCACCTCCACCCTTTGTCTTCCCATAGTAAATACTCCAAGATTGTACGCCTCAAACGTTTCCGCATTTGTCTGAGTGTTAGCTTTCAACTGAGTGCACCTATGGGTGCACATAAGTGGTACGCCAGTACGCATTCCGCATCCTCAAGCGTTAATCGCGTCCTCAAACGTTAATTGCGTACCAAGCAAGACAACAAACTTTTGAAACATACAAAACATACTGATCAAACTTAAAGTCGCTTATGTTTCAAAAGTTTGTCGTCTTGTTTGGTGCACAATTAACGTTTGAGGACGCGAATGCGTACTGGTATACCAATAATGTGCACCCCGGCAAACCTTTTCTAAATGTAGGCCTACATCTGTTTAGAAATTACAATGACTACCACCACAATAGATGTGCATGCCCAGTTGCATTCACATTGGTAATGGATGATTATGCAGTTATATTGCATTGTCTTCTCAACTCCCCTCGCCCAGCAGACTAATAGTTATGTTTAGCATAGCACAAGAAGTGTGATAGGCGATTTCGATGTGCCGTTATCTAAGACCGGTTTTAGTTGGAGAAACCAAGACAGTCATTATGAACGTTTGTCTGCCACATTAGTCAGATGTGATGTGACTTCATTAACGTCTGTGTTAATATCATTATTAAAAAGAAATGGTCGCCTTGAGAAATTGCTGCACTTCTAAGGTTGAGCAATTGACAATTGACAGTGTATGATGGACACATTTTGAAACAATATTTGACCACCTTTTGAAATGAAATCCATGACAGAATGTCTGTTTTAACCAAAAATAGAACTCTTCACAAGTTAGAGATGTTTTATCACAAATTAAAGATAAAACCCAAAGCCCATTTTCATTGCAGGCTCTGATATAAAAACCATAATCTTTGAAATCAGGAAAAGCTTTTGTCCCCCACAGCAATGGAACCAATGCTTAAAAGGCTCTGAAACAATGTTTCAATTATTCAACCTTGTGTTGCACTCTGGCTGCCTACCTGACATATGGAACAGAGGGCTTATATCCCCAAACTATAAAGGTACCTATAAAAATACCTAGGCATCTGTCTAAACAATAACTCAGAAAGAGTTTTGAAGACATTTGGTTCTAATTGCAGTGATGGATCATACTATTAACTCTTCCAAGTTGGGAACGGTACAATTGCGGTGCAATCGGAGCTAAGACTACATGGCCATGGAATACATTTTCTGATTTGTGAAGATGATCTGGTTTTGCTGTCACCTATAGAACATGGGCCATGGTCTGGGTCTGCTAGAGCAATTCTGCCTATCCTTGCAGTTCAAATAAAACCCCCCAAAAATGTATAGCCTTCTTCAAAATAATACCAGTTTTGTCCTACTCTAGGCAACGTTGTTGTCCAAGCACACCCTAAATTAAATCTTGTCTTGTTAATCAGCTCCTGGATTATATTTTTCATGTGATTTAACTAAAATAAAAAGCTTCCAGAGCACTTTATATTAAAAAATAATATAAATAAGAAGTAGGACTGTACTCACCCAGGGAACTACAGGTTTAACTTGCATCTCATGTACAATACTGGAATGTGTTATTAGGGACAACTGAAAAATAATAGTATCTCAAGGGAGAGCCAACATTGATTTAGGGGGACATTGTGCCTAACAATCCTCCTGGACTACTTTGAGGAAGGTACAAAGTGTTCTGACTTTAGTACTTTAAGAATACTTTAAGAAGGAAAAAAAAAAACCTTCCCTTTCCAAAAAAATGTATGGACAAAATGAGTCTTACTAGGGGAGTGACAGACTGGCTGCCAGGTACTTAGCAGCTTGCTATCACCTGAGAGACACAACCTGAGAGAGAGAGAGAGAGAGAGAGAGGGGGCAAATCTATGAACGATACGACACCACGTATGCTCAAATATATATGATAAACAAACACTATCACTATTATTGCGGCCATTTGTTATTGTTCTGATTGATGCTACAGGCAGTTCCTGGGTTACGAACGTCCGGCTTACGGACAACTCGTACTTACGAACGGACTGCCATAAGGCCTATTATGTCAAAAAAATTGAGTTAAATACAATGGTTTGTAATAACGAACGCACACACTACTTTGTGATGCTCATGAAAACATTGCGCGGTTTCAGTGGTTAATCGGCTCAAGGAACAGAGATTACCTTCCGTTATTTTAAGTCAGATCACGGTCCCGTTTTTCCCTTTCTCTTACCCTTACAACGATGCCTCCAAAGCGTAAATCCGATGCAAGTGCTGGTGATACATCAAAGAAAAGGAAAACAATCACCATGGAAAGTAAAGTTGAAATAATAAAGAGATCGGAGAGAGTTGAAACGCCATCAGCCATTGGGAAAGCATTAGGCTACAGCCGGTCAACGATTGGTTTTAAAAAAACTATTTTAAAAGACAAAGGGAGAATAATGGAGCATGTGATAGGCCATGCCCCGATGAATGCCATGATTATTACCAAGCAATGCAGTGGTTTAATTATTGAGATGGAAAGGCTATTAATTTGGATAGAATCAGCGTAATATGCCTATTAGCCTTTCTTTAGTGCAAGAAAAGGCTCGAAGCCTTTCTTTAATGTTTTTTTTTACAGTACAGTACTGTATGTACATAGTTAGTTTTATTATTACTGTATTATTATTATTAATATTACAGTATTGTTATTATTACAGTACTATTATGTACTTAATGTTATGTTTAAGATCTTTTATTGTATTTGGATGTTTTTTATATGCACAGAAAGGTCAAATAAATACTATACTAAGACAAACATTTGACTAAGTGACGATTAATAACTGTATGTACCTGTTCCGACTTACATACAAATTCGACTTAAAGACAGACTTAAGAACGGATCTCGTTCGTAACTCGGGGACTGCCTGTATTGTTAATGATATTACTGATGTAAATGAGTTAGCGTTGATATTGTGTTAATATCGTTGCAATCATTTTGCGTTAACTTTGCTTATTTGCTTTGGCAATACTTTATAATGTGTGTTGGTAAGATATGCCATTTTATTTCGAATTTTTAAATATTCTCTCTTTCTGTCTATTCCTGTTAGAGTCTTTCTCAGAGCCATCAATACCTATGCTGACACCATGAACCTCAAATTCCTGGACAACAACAGCTTTGAAGTGCAGGTCAGCCATCTGACTGTCACGGATGTCACTCAGCTTAAAGGCAATGCCTCGCTCTCTGTGGTATTGCAGGCCTCTCTCTTACACTCTCTCTCTTTTGTTCTCTCTCACAGTTGTGGAATAATTATTTTCATTTGGCCGTGGCATTCATTACCCAGGAGTCCTTGCAGCTTCAACACTTCTCTCCCACTAAGAGGAACAAGATCCTGACAAAGTAAGTGTGTTTCAGACCGCGTGCCTATCACTCATTTTGATGAGCTGAATAAATGTGCCTCTTCTTACCTCAGCGGATATGTGTTGAATGATCTAGGACTATCCACGTATAGTAACAACGAGACTTGGACTATCACCTTACAGTTACAGTAGATAGGCTATTTCCATACTGTACTGTAGCAGTAAACTGGGATTATTTCCATACTCTACTGTAACAGTGGACTGAGATTATTTCCATACTGTAACACCAGACCGGGTCTGTCCCCTTAGTAACAGAGTAACAGAGCATAGGGACTGTCCTTGGATGCTGATGTTACGGTAGCTGTCTGGATAATTCACGTGTCTGTCACTGCTGTTCCATCTCAGGTATGGGGACATGAGAAGGTGGATCGGCTTTGCAATTCGGGACATGTGGTACAAACTGGGTGAGCGAGTGTGTGTTTGCCCTTCTGTGTGTGTATACATGTATGTGTTTGTGTGTGTGTGTGTGTGTGTGTGTGTGTGTGTGTGTGTGTATACAATTATGTATTTGTGTGTGTGTGTGTGTGTGTGTGCACTTTTGTGATCAGCAGGTGCGTGCGTTTACGCATGTGCATGATTGGCGTGTACGTGTGTGTGTGTGTGTATGTTCCAGGGGTGAATAAGATCTGTTTCATCCCCGGGATGGTGGGGCCCATACTGGAGATGACTCTCATCCCTGAGGAAGAGCTCCGTAGAGCCACCATCCCCATCTTCTTTGATATGATACAGTGTGAGCACAGCCACTCAGGCCACTTCAGAAAGGTACTGCACTCTCTACACTATGTTACAGCCACCACACCATATACTTAACACTACTTGCTCTGCTATAGCTTAGGTAGGCCTACCCTATATCATAAACACTACAAACTCTTCTTTAAGGTATATACTGTATATATATACTGTATATATACACTTTAAACTAAACACCACACACTCTGCTTTACAGAAGCTATACATTATATACTAAACACAATACACTCATAATACATGCTTGTATGTATTCAACAACACAGCATACACACTTCACACTAGGGCTGTGCCCAGGGGCCAAGCAGCCTGCCATGGACTGCCATATCCCTTGATCACTGAGAAGCAGAAGGTATTATTAATATGCATTAAAAATTGTGACGAGGTCTAGGTCACCATTTCGCAGTAATAGTCCTTGCTTAAACTCAGGTGTTGGCATCTGTCACTCAACCTCGCCACCAATCACATATCGGTACTGGCATTTAAACATTTTACAGTAAGCTTGATTACTGCTTCCTCACTATCAATGCACTGACATCACTCTTTTTGTCACGAAAAAAATTAATTTTGAAATTAATTTTCTTGCTACAAATACAAATACACAGTTAACATGGTACAATGAGGTTGACCAGAAATTGAAGAATAATGAAGCACTTTCCAAAGTGAAAAGACTGGATAAGGCATTAACCAAGACCTCTGGGACCATTTGTGTACAGGGTACCCTGTACACATTTTGCACACAGCACACACACTGTACACTATATATTCTGCATACATTACACACTCTATGTACAGTGCACACACCATACACACTTTGCACACATCGCACACTTTGTACAGACGACGCGCTCTTTCTCCTGCAGTTTGAGAATGAGATCATCCTGAAGCTGGACCACGAGGTGGAGGGAGGCAGGGGAGATGAGCGCTACATGGAGCTGCTGCAGACAATGTGAGTCGCATTGGCTGTCAATCAATAGCACATCCTCCTTCCTGCAAATCGCCCCACAAGTGATCCACGGGTCTCTCTCTGTGTGTGTGTGTGTGTGTGCGTCAGTCTGCTGGTGTGCGCGTCGGAGTGCCCCCCGCTGGTGCCTCAGGTGCAGCAATTTGTGACTCTGGTGCGAGGGCTGCTGGAACGCCTGCTCGACTACCGGGCCGTCATGAGCGATGAGAGCCGCAACAACCGGATGAGCTGCACCGTCAATCTCCTGGTGAGGCCCCGCCTCCCACAGCCCCGGGCTCCGCCTCCCCACTCACCAAACCAACATCGAAATAACACACTTATATATAGACATTTATATGCCATTTAGCAGACGCTTTTATCCAAAGCGACTTGCAGTAATGAATGCATACATTTTTCAGTATATGTGGTCCCAGTGGCAATCCCACAACCTAAGCATTGCAAATGCCATGCTCTGCCTACTGAGCCACACAGAACCACAGATTCACTGCTCACCACTGTTGACGTTTAAATACACAAACGAAATATTGTTTTCGCACGTCTTTCACACAAAAAATCTTGTCTTTTTCAGAATTTCTACAAGGACATCAACCGTGAAGGGATGTACATCAGGTGATTATTCTTATATTTTGCATATGAACAAACAAGTTATTATTATACTCTAAATGTGATCATGGAGGCGATTATCATTGTATTCTATACACGATCATATGGATGATATATGTATATTAGGTTATTATAGGTTGCATAAGTGCTTATCTCATACTATCATGTGCCATCTGTCTGTTCTGTTTCTCGGTAATCATCAGTTGTAACACGCAAATATATGATTGGACATTCTCCATGAACAACTGACACACAAACATATACACATCCACACACTCAGTCTTTTCGGTGACGTGTGTGGATGTGTGTGTGCGCACATAGGGATTTGTATATTGTGTGTGTGAGGATGCTCACATAGTGTGCGTGTGTGTTCATACATGCTTGCATGGGTTGTTTGGGTGCACCGTGTGTATGTGTGTGTGGATGCGTACATGGTGTGTGTGTGTGTGTGTGTGTGTGTGTGTGTGTGCGTGTATAATCTGACTGGAGATTATCCTAGTCATACTGAATTGAAGTTAAAACCCACAGGATCAACTGATTCTCTCAAAGCAACATGTACACTCATCTCAGGAGAGAGAGAGAGAGAGAGAGAGAGAGAGAGAGAGAGAGAGAGAGAGAGAGAGAGAGAGAGAGAGAGAGAGAGAGAGAGAGAGAGAGAGAGAGAAGGGGGCGGGGTTAGGGGGGAGATGGAGATTGATGGAAAGAATGAGGGAAGGGGGGTGGGGGTGGGGGACTGTAAAACAGGAGGACAGCCATAAAGCAGAACATTATTTAATCTATGCCCCAGAGGATAGGTGTTTACCGTTGTGTGAAAGAGTGGAGAGGTGGCCTCAACACGGTAGTACTGCTGAGGACAACAGAGTAAATCCATGTCTACCTATAAAACAACCAAACCCATTGACAATCACAAGAAATCATACCTTCACATTATCCCAATACTGTTCGGATGCTAAAATTGTTATCTTTCCAAATGTATTCATGTTTCCACTTTCTTGTTGTGTGGTGTTAGTATGCCGTAAGTTAACGTGGATATTGTATTTGCAATTGCTCTTCCTTGCTTAGATATTAAGTTATTGCTGTGTTATGGTGTTATACAAATGAACTGATTCCTATTTGAGCATCCTCCATCAAGGGTGACAGGAGGCAGACATCGCAGAGCACAGGGGCGCCCCCCAGTGTTCACCAAAGGAACCACAGCAGTGTCTGTAAATACAGGGAGACGTCTGTTGGACAAGTTTGTCCATCACACTGACTGTCCTCATTGCTTTGTGCTTGGAGAGATGGAGAAGCAGATATTTGTGATTGACTGTGACCTCTAAACGCAACCTCTTTGTGTGTGTGTGTGCTTGTGCATGTGCGTGTGCGTGCGGGCGTGTGTGTGTGTGTGTGCATCCGTGTGTGCATCTGTGTGTACATGCATGTGCGTGCGTGCGTGTGTGTGTGTGGTGCATGTATGCGTGTGTGCTTGTGTGTGTGTGTGTGTGTGCATGTGCGTGCGTGCGCATGTGTGCGTGGTGCATGTATGCGTGTGTACATGTGTGCTTGTGTGTGTGTGTGTGTGTGTGGTGCATGTGCTGGGCTCCTATAGGTACTTGTACAAACTGAGGGACCTGCACTTGGACACTGAGAACTTCACTGAGGCTGCATACACCCTGCTGTTGCACTCTCGACTGCTCAAGGTACGACAAACCCATCACACCTGAGGTCCGTTTACCTATGTGGACCTGTGTGGAAAGAGCTCAGGAGTTTGTAGCACGTGCATGGTATGGATTTGAGAACGCTAGAGGTGGAGGGGTAGGGGGGAAAGGTTTGGGTTGTGTGTTAGCGCTCTTGGCAAGCACTCACAGATAAACTGTGCAAGCGGTGGTGCTGCCAGGGCCACTGGCTTGTTTTATGATCCGGGCTCCAGTGAACAGACCTGTGTGGTGCAGTGAATTATAGTCTCTCAGGGATCTCTGTGTATATTGCATTAACCCCCCCTCTCTAATTCAGATTTTAATTCACCTTAGAGCAATCTGGGCAAGCCTGAGCCATGGCACACTCAAACTCACACATCCACAACACTAAGAGTACAGCCCCCCTCCCTCTCTCTCTCTCTCTCTCTCTCTTGGCATCATTAATTTACTTTTACCCCCTCTCTCCTTCCTGCTCATTCTGCTCTCTCTCTCTCTCTCTCTCTCTCTCTCTCTCTCCCTCTCTCCCTCTCTCTCCCTCCCTCTCTCTCTCTCTCCCTCTCTCAGTGGTCAGAGGACCAGTGTAGCCCGCAGGTGGATTGCCATGTCTCTCAAACACAGCGGCAGCTTAAGGAGACGCTCTACAACAACATCATCGGATACTTCGACAAGGGCAAGGTCAGCACAGTGTCGCCCCCCGCTGGCAAAAAGCTCTACTGCACTCTACAAAACCAGATCGAGGCTCATTTATCTTTTGTGTCCTAAGGGCATGCCTTTTACTTTAATAAATATAATTTTATGGGGATATGATGTGGACCAATATAAACCCTAGCCATACAAGGAATCAGAGCGATGCAAATTCAAATAACACCTGCTGGAAAAAAAGATATTGCATTTTCATTCCAACTGGAGAACCCACTTTCAAATAAAGTGCGATTATAATTGAATAGAGCCAGCTGGATTTTTAAATTGGATTGTGTTCATGAACAACTTGTGAGTGAATGTTTACTCATACAATGTTGCAAGTCTTACCCCTGCAGGTCACAGTCAAACATGATTCGTTTTGTAAATTAGATGTAAATGAGAACACTGCTTATTACAAGTAATAATGATTGTCATACTACTATTAATAATGAATGAATTATGAAAATGTGATTTATTGGGTGGGGGGGGGCTTAAAAATGGGAAAGGCCATATTCATGTTAAAAATTAAGAGTAATACCAACAAAAAAGCAATGCAAGCGATATGGTCTTATTTGTGCACTGTATCTTTCTGGGGTGGAGAGTAATATGTCCGTGGCCTTCTGATGGCGGTAGTCTAGCACTGCTGCGCCGTTGATTGAAATCCTCATGCAGTCTGAGTCTGGCTCTGCTTGACGTTCTCTGGGACTGCCTCCAACTGCTGTTTAATATGTTTGGGGCAACCGCAGAAAAAAAAAAAAAAAGCTGAAGTTTTGGACTGTCCGTCACCCACCTCTCTGCTCCTTCTCTTCAACATTTTTTTTGGCCAATCAGTAGGCTATTAGGCTTCCTATTTAACAGAGTGAATGTGGTGACATTTACATAATAAAGCCACGCCTCCACTGGTCAGGTTACGGACTGACTCTGGTCAAGCTGGCTAATTGTGAGCGTCTCCGTGGCCACTCAGACCTGTCCGAACATGCCCGATTGTCATCGGCATGGGCAGTTTTAGCTTCCTCGAACAAACTTGTCCAGGGGGGTGTATTAGTGACAACATAATCACGTGAGCAGCAGCGGTCCTTACAACAATTGCCTGGTTTAGCCAATGAATTACCTTCACATTCCAATCTTTTATAACATAGCTTAATTTCAGTGCTATGTGTTATGTTCCATTCTTTACCAGTCCAACCCTACAGTGGGATTTCTTCTGAAGAAAGTGAGATGTGCATTGTCAGAGAGGCTGCTTTTTGATTCACTCCCTGAATGTTGTGGCAGTCTCTTCGGTGCTCCTCTCTTCACAGTCCTCCAGCACAGTAACTATGGCAGCTCTGCAAGCGGACCGCAGAGTGATAATAAGCGGTGGCTAATGAACACAGTTTTGCCGCAATTACAATTGAGTGTTCTTTTCAATTCTGCTGGAGCTTTGTTGAAATGACAACAAATACATTGTGTTGTCAAAGCATTTGCCTAGACCCAAAAATTGAACAAAAAATGACGTTTTATTTGTTTGTTAGCTACTCTCCCTGTGTTGTAGGTACGTTGTGCAGCTGCCAACAAAGATGTCTATTGCAGTGTTACTACACTGATCCCTTGCACTAACCACGATTAATCTTACCATGCACTTTTTGTAAATCGCTCTGGATAAGAGCATCTGCTAAATGCTGTAAATGTCTCTGTCCCTGTCTCCAGATGTGGGAGGAGGCCATCTCTCTCTGTAAGGAGCTGGCTGACCAGTACGAGATGGAGGTGTTTGACTACGAGCTCCTGAGTCAGAGTCTGGTAATGAGGCTGACCGTCTCCCCTGCTACATTTACAACACTGACTCCTCCCACGACATCAACCCCACTAAGTCCTCCCACTACACCTACCCCACTGACTCCACCCACTACACCAACCCCACTAACTCCTCCCACTGCATCTACAGCATTGACTCACACAGCTCCAAGCAGCCGCGTGATTATAACAGCCGTCTGTGGTGCGTGTAGCATGCTGCTGTTCTTTCTAATGCAGTAGGCTTGGCTGCTTGTTGGAATCTGTTGCTCCTGTATCTGGCAGCTGCAGCCTTCTTGTAGGATGGTCTCATTATCATTTCACTTAGAGAGAGCTGTAGAACAGAGCAACCAAACCAGCCTCCAAAAGAGGAAAGGATTCAACAGGGGGGATATCCCTCAAGGCTTTTTACAAAGAACTGTGTGCACACATCCACACACAGTCACACTCACAAAGCGCAGACACATACACTCACACACATACACACACGCGTGTGCACACACACGCACGCTCACACACATACACACACACTCACACTCACACAACG